>CM076574.1:314729780-315280175 GCA_034641835.2 Pinus albicaulis | reverse complement strand
GTGTTAGTATGAATCTTTCGTCATAAAAGACCACTTTAGCTACGCATAAAAAATAGCCCTAACATTGATTATGGCTGCCAAATATCTTTAAATATGCAATTAGGTGATCCAAATAATGTTGCACAAATCCAGATCTAAGCATAAAAGACATTAAGCAGATAAAGTAAAATGTGGCTCCATGCATCCAATAGACAAGACAAGAACAATGTATTTGAAATAATTTTTATATTATATTAAAAAGGGGGCACCTGAGAGGAAAACAAGAAAGGTGTTTTCCAGTTCTCCTCAATGGGATGGGTTCCTGAAAGTCCTCAGCATTTTAGATCTAAAATTTCTCTCTCTTGCTGGTGTAGAAAACCCAGACAAACATAGAACTCAAAGGGAGCTCACAAGGAAAAAATGTGACCAAGTATACATCCAGAGTGATCTAATGCAATGGAAGGTGACTAATGAATGGGGAAAAACCTTCTATTTATAACAAAATATTAGGGGTATCTAGAACTTGGTGCATGAATAAAATATTATTAATTAAATTCTAGAACCACCCTTTAGGAATATTTTATTATATTTGTTGGAGGGAAAAGGATTTTTGACATGGGTCAATTCCTTTATTTATAAACAATAAATAAATAAATGATTTAGTTATTATTTTAGGGAAATGATGGGAATATAATTAAATAAATAATGATTTATTTAATTATTTAAAAATGATTTAGTCAAATTTAACTAGGAATATTATTTAAATGATGATTTAAATAACTTATTCTTAGGAAATAATAAAATAAATAATGATTTATTTAATTAATTTCCTTGTTTTGGGTTAAATATGACCAGGAAATATAAACAAATGTAGATTTGTTTATTATTTCCTTTTGGGGTTTCCTGTTTAGACCATAAACAACTTAATAAAGGTGTTTTAATAAGTTATTTCACATAGTGAAATCAATTTTACTTAGGGTAAAATTGGTCTTACATGGTGTACTTGGTTTCATCTAATAATAAAAGGTTAGATGACCAAAAAATGTTGTAACAGATTTCCCCCCAACGTACGAGTGTTAGGAGCAAATTGTATGACCGAAGTATGTTGTAAGAACTCAATCACTAGACATCAAGAGGGAAGTCAAAGAGAAAAATGGAAGGTAGTCTAATGTGCTAAAGGACTAGACCCTGAGGAGACGAGACTTACAGGTGCAACAAGTATCTAGTTTATGAAGTGGTACTTGTGCTAAAGGCGGTGGGGGAGGCATACCTATGCCCGCCGAGACAAAGTACAGAAGAATAGGATGTCCAGTAAACAAGGAACCGAACCATAAAGTACATGTTGGCATAAATACGTGCCAGAAAAATAGAATGATGAATCCCACATACATGTTGTGCCTGGAATAACAGTCAGGACTTATACGATAATATTTTAGTACATGAGATACAAATACAACCCAAATTCCCCCTACACACAAGGAAGGGCTCGCAAAATCTAACTGATACATGCAAATTGAAGAGGTGTTGCAAGCGGCTGAGGCCGATATCATCAAATAGAAGGAGCTGCATCAAGGGTTGAAATGAAGAATTCATCTGGGCATGTGGGGGGCTACCTGCAGGGCCACCCCCTCATGAGGGTTGAGACATCTCACACACACCCGGAAATCACCAAAAGCGGCTGCTGCATCACTGGACCATCAAGTATACGGATCACGATCATGCTGAAAGGAGCTCGAACCAAGGTACACTGCCTTCTAGACCTGGCTTCTGAAGTAAATGAGTTAATGTTGACAGAAGGAGGTCTACCATAGGTGAGGCAATAAGGGATACCAAACTAAGGCACGAGAGAAAATAGTAGAGCAACTAACAGATGAACACTAATGATGATGATGAAATGGGGGAAGATCCAAAGGGGACCATAAAAAACATGAGTACAAAATGGTATCTTATGACAGAAATTGACACGAACAGGAATGAGTATGGAGGCAAAGTGGTGCCCCCAATGAAATGTGTTGTAAGTGAGAAAATCTGATTTTGAGGGGAGGTGAAGTAAGACTTCGTGGACAACAGGTGTCCTGGTGAAGTAGCGAAGTGCGAAAACAAATAGATGCTGGCTATCTAAAAGAAAATAAAACATGCATTTCGAATGGGAAATGCTACGGGTAATATCTCTTAAGATAGAGTGCATTGCGAGGATTAGGAAGGATGTGACCTTCAAATTCCTCTAAAAGATATGCCCCCTTACCAAGGTCTTTACTGAGAATGTAAGGACCTAGCCATAATGAGTCGAACTTCCCATGACCGAGGGTATCGTGGGCCTGGTCATATACTAGAACAAGGTCACCTTCATGAAAGGTACGAGGGTGTAATTTTCGGTCATACTGAGCTTTGGTGCACTTTTTGGCCGCTTCAAGAGTTTGAAATGCAACACGACGATCTTTAGAGGCATGCTTGAGCATGATAAGTTGTTGTTCTAGAGGTTAGGTATCAGGGAGAAGTTCGACAGCCAAGTGAAGGGAAGGGATTTCACACTCAATTGGTAAGACTGCCTCCTCGTCAAAGACAAGGTGGAAAGGAGTGAAACCGATGGTGGTTTTAATAGAAGTACGATAAGCCCACAAAGCAGGGAAGAGCATGAGATGCCAATTGGTTTTGTGTTTATTCACCATTCTTTGAAGCATGGTCTTAAGGATTTTGTTGACCGCTTCGACTTGGCCATTACCTTGGGGGTAATAGGAAGATGAATATTGGTGCTCAAAACCCAATAGGGAGGATAGCTCATGCCAAATCTCATCTTCAAAATGTTGGCCATGATTAGAGACTAATTTTTTTGGAACTCCGAATCGAGCAATGATGTGGTTAAAGAAAAAGAGGGCTACGGTGGCTGCCGTATTGTTCAATGTTGGCATAGATTCGGCCCATTTAGTGAAATAGTCAACCGCCACGATGATATATTTGTGGTTACCAAAAAATGGGGGTCAACATTCCATAAAGTCAATGGCCCATTTACAAAAAGGACCAGCTGTGATGACGGGATGGAGGGGAGCGGGAGGAGCTCGCGTCTTGGGGGAGAAATGTTGGCAATTGGAACAGTGTTTGACTGCTTCAATGCAATCACTGAAGAGAGAAGGCCAAAAATACCCAGCGCGCATGATTTTTTGGGTGGTGGCGAGGTCGGAGAGGTGGCCACCACAAGCGCCGCTATGATATGCATTGAGGACTTGCTCGGCTTCAGCGTGTGTGAGGCAACAACGAAGGACAGTATCTACTCCACGACGATAAAGGTTGTCACTGATTAGAAGGTAGCGAGAGGCTTGGTGTCGGATACGTCGTCGAGCATCACGATAAAGGTGAAGGGAAAACTTTTGGGTTCGCAAGTAAGTAAGGATGTCACTGTACCAATGATCGTCGGTGGTGATGAAAAATAAATTTTCATCAGGAAGAGCATCATTAATTGGAGTATCTTGCGTCCTGGTAGGCAAATCAGAAATGAGTTCAACGAGGACTAAACCTTTCTTACTTTTTGGGGTGACAAATTCAAGGTCAAATTCTTGGAGGATAATGACCCAACGAGCGTACTTCCCACTGAGGATGTGTTGACTCAATAGGAAAGCCATGGGGTTGGAATTAGTCACAACCTTGGTCAAACGCATGAGGATATAATGACACAGTTTTTGGACCGAGAACACGACAACTAGTGCTAATTTTTCTTCATGTGAGTCGGACACAAGTGGGTCGACAAGGTTCTTGCTGACATAATAGATCACATGTTTTCTATCGTTATCGTCCTCCTGGATAAGGACACCAGCAACCGAATAGGTGGAAGCGGAGATGTATAGGATATATCGGTCAAAGTCAGGAGGACAGATCAAGGGAGAGATTGTGAGAGCATGCTTGAGTGCATCAAAATAATCTTGAGCGTAGGTATCCCAGACAAATGGGGTGTGAGATTGAAGAAGTCTACGGAAGCCATGTGCAGTAGTGGCATAGTCAGGAACGAATCGGCGAAGAAAATTAGCTTTACCTTGGAGACTTTGTAGCTAGCGTAAGGTGCGAGGAATAGTAAGTTCAAGAATGGCTTGAACCTTCAAAGGGTCAAGAGTTATCCCGTCTTTAGATACTATGAAGCCGAGGAGATGACCGGCGGGGACACAAAAGACACATTTCAATGGGTTAAGGCGGATGTTATACTTGTGACATCGGAGGAAAATGGTACGCAGATCATGGAGGTGTTGCACCTGATGTTTAGAACGTGCAATAAGGTCGTCTAAATAGGCAAGGATAATATGAGCTAAGTCATGGAAACAATAATACATGGCCCGTTGAAAAGTGGCGTCGGCATTTTTAAGGCCAAATGGCATGAATCGGTATGCGAAAGTGCCCCACAGACTAATGAACGCGGTTTTAAGTTGATCAGCACGACGGATAATGATTTGGTTGTATCCGGAGAAGCCATCCATAAAGGATAGAACCTCGTTCCCCGCACACTCATCAATGATTTGGTCAATAAATGGTGTGGGGAAGTTGTCTTTGGGACAAGCTTTGTTCAGATCGCGAAAGTCGGTGCAAACACGAATGGTGCCTTGTTTTTTGAGGACGGGAACCAGGTTGGAAACCCAAGTGGTGTATTCGATGGGATAAATGAAACCATCCTACCAGAGCTTATCGATTCTAGATTTGATGGCTTCACGTCTGGAGGGATGAACGGGTCTCAACTTTTGACGGACCGGAGTGGCATCAGGCCATGTGTCGATGTGGTGTTCGACAATGGCAGGATCGAGTCCGGGAATTTCTGAGTAGGACCAGGCGAAAATATCATGGAATTCTTTGAAGAGTTTGGTGTAGGCTTCAATTTATTCCGGAGTGCATTGGGCGCCCATGGTGATATGTTCTTCGATACCTGGTTTCACATAAATGTCTATTTTGATGGTAGGAGAGATATTAGCCATATTTCCTTCGCTGAAAGAATCAGGTGCAGGGATGGGTTTTTTGAACCAATCGACTTTATCGGGAATGAAGTATTTAGATTCGAAAGCATATTGGTCATGGGATTGATGTGGAAGGAAGTATGCACGATGGTGCATATCGTCCCACGGAAAATCAGGTTCGGTCATGGCTTCCATGATGTCTTCATCAGACTGGAATATGGGAAGAGTGGATGGAATAGGGTGACCTGATGAGGTAGATATATGAGACACCTAATTATGAGGGGAAAGGCTCACATGCGCGTCTTCATGAGGGGTGACGACAGAGTAAGCAGATGAGTGGGTAGGCAAAACATCGGGGGAAGGTACTAACGGGTCGGTTGCTAGGAAACGCAGTGATGAGGAAAGGTAGGAAATAGTGGCTGAAGGTTCGGTCATTTCAGTATCAGGATGAGAAATGTTAATTGGGGTAGACAGGTGGTCTGGTTTTAGTGAAGAAGGGTTACGGGCAAGTGTGGCTTCGAATTGGCGGTATGCGGCTAAAGAAGCACGATACTCGTCAAGGCGGGGGAAAAGGTGGGTATAATGTCCATGGAAATTTCACAAAGAACAAGGGTGATTGGTGCACAAGTTTTTAAGCTTTGGAAGGGAATCAATTATGGTGACATAGACCTCAGGGATATCAGATTCCGGAAACGTTTCATTGACCATGGTTTTGAGATGCGGTAATTTAGGAGAGGTATGGGTGGCGTGGTCGACAACATCGTATAAGGCACATTGGATGGGATTATTTGGAGGTCGAGGAGGGGAGGAGTTTATCGGGGCGACCTTGTCCTTTGATGCCCCCCTATGGACTTTGCTATATTTGCCCGACATGGTCGCAATAGGAGGTGGTTCTTGATGAGGTGACTGAGGTGTCGGTGCAGCGGGAGAAGTCATAGGTATCGATTGAACTGGGGTCAAAGCAAGATATGGTTTGGGTTGACCAGGTAGGGTAGTGGATGGGGGGTCAAGGTACCAGACAGGTATACCCAAGGTCAAGTTGGGGAGGGATAGGGTGGCCAAGATAGGGATGAAATAAGCTCTGGGAGGGGGAGCAAGGAAAGGAATCTGACCAGCAGGGAAATGGCTAGGAGGAATGGGGCTAAGGGGTTTGATATCGGGCGGAATCGACCCAGGAGGGTAGAGAGGTGTGTGTCGACTATTTGGGGAAGGAGATTCCGAAGGAAGAAGGTTGGATAGTGGGGGCAAAGGACTAGGAGCTGGTGGGGGTGGGTAAGTTTGAGGTTGCTTACTAGCCAAAGTGGGTTGCGTAAGGTTAGCCCAAGAGGATTGCATCATGAAAATGTTCGCCAAGCTAGGATTAGATACAGGAGGAGGGTCTAGAAAGGTTCCAAGCAAGGAGGAGTCTTTATAAACGCCGGGGGAAACACTGGGCAAAGAAACAATGGGTGGCTTATAAGTGACAGCAGAAATAGTGGACTCAGGGGAGGTTTGAGATTTTGGTTCATGATATGTCAACTGGTCAATGGTGACAATATTGCCATTATGAGGGAAAAAAATCTTGCGGTGGACTGTGGATGGGATGGAAGACATGGCCTAGGTGTAACTACGCCCCAAAAGAATGTTGTAGTCAAGAGGGGCATTGATAACTTCAATGTTGACACAAACAGTCTTACCCACAAGGGTGATAGGACAGTTACAGAAAAGGCCAATGGGCTGGGAGGCATGGCCATCCCATGCACGAAGGGTGATTGTGGAAGGGGCCAGCTTAGGAGATCCGAGTTGTTTCCAAACTGAAGCAGACATCACACAGGTAGATGCCCCCTCATCAATAATACACCGAGTGATGTTGTAATTTCGGATTTTGACTAGGATTTGGAAAGCAACAAAATCAGGAACTGGGGGATGGTCTGACTAACGGGCGTCGAAAACAATCAATTGGTCATCAGCAGGATCTAAAACACCCATGGAAGATATTAGAGCCTTCTTTTGAGAAGGACACGACTGGAGGAGTTCCAGTGTTGAAATGGTAGCAGAAGATTGTGCCAGATCATCTACTATGCTATATGAATGGGCAGCCCAACCAGAGGCAGCATTTCGGCATAATGGGCCCTTAGGAATCTTGGTGTGAGCCTCAGCTTTTGGCGGAGGGATTTTTAAGGGACCATTGGGTGTCAACAGAGGCTCTGTAGGACCTGAAGAGGGGGACTTGGTGACAGACGGAGCGGGGGTTGTGGAGTACTGACGAGATCGAGTTTGAAGGTTAAGTTCGACGGTGAGAGGTTGGTCAGAGGCCATAATGAGGATCTGGTAATCAGAGGAACCAGGAAGGGAAGGTGGAATGGTTACTGGGGCATGTTGAGTAGCCACGAATCCTTCTTGAGGGAACGGATCAGTAACCACAGCGGGTTGAGAAGTAGTCGTATTGGGAGGGACAGGAGGGGAGGAGTGTTGTCCCCGCACGGTGGCCTGAGACTCCCACATTTGCCTCATCTGGGGTAATAGGGGACAATCGTGAGTGTAATGACCGTAAACACTGCAAAACGAACAGGGCTTATTGGTACGAAGTGGCCTGTCCAGCTTGGGCTGAGAACCCTGTGGCTGGTTGGCAGTGTTAGAATCAATACTGGAAGGATTGGATCCACAATTACCAGGGGCAGATGGATTGCCTTTCCTCTTTCTTTGAGAAGGGGGAGAATTAGTTGCGCCCTTCTACGCAAATACTTTTCCTGGAGGGGGTAGTAAGTGTGGGTGCTGGGGTGGAGGAGGCAAGGGAGGGAGAGGTCCAAATGCTGGAGGAGCTGGGACACTAAGCTGTGGGTAAGGATAAGGGGTAGGATGGGAAACATTGAAGTAAGCAGGAGTGTGGGAAAAAGGAGGAGGCATGCCATATCCTGGATACATGCTACCTGGAGGGGGAAAAGTGTTGGAGGTGCTAGCCCCTCCTGGGGGTAAACCATAGCCCATAAGAAGTTGAGCAGAGCTATGTGAAAGAGCTCCAACGATACCGTCGGCGGGGTGAGATGCCCCCAGGGCATTAGTGCCACCGGGCTTGGGGAGGTGAGGAAGGACGGTATAAACATAACCAGATTGAGCATATATAAGGTCATATTTCAAGGCTATTTGGAGGGTGGCTTCTTCGGTTTGGGGAAAATGGGATGCGACATCTTTGCCAATGGGAGGTAAGAGAGAGCGAAGGAACCAGTCCATATAAACCCGATCTTCAAAGGGGGGAGCGCGACATAAGCTCCGTCTTCTTCGCCATTCCTAGACATGAGAGGAAAGGCGGGTCGAAGAGGATTGATGAAAAGAAGTCAAGAGTTCAGTACCAGTGTCGTATCGGAGAGGGAGCTGGAAATAAGATAAAAAGGCTTGGGCGATGGTCGCAAAGGTGGTATGGGAAGAGGTGGCTTGATCAACATACCATTTAGAAGCTTCACCGGTAAGCGTGCGTTGGAACAATCAAAGACAGATGGATTCATTGGTGATGGAATTGGAGGAACACCACATGTGGAAATATCAGATATGGTTGGAGGGATCTTCACTAGCAAGGCCTTCGAACTTGGGAATGTCGGAGGGGAGCTTGGTTGGCATAGCAGGCCAACTGACATCATGGTGAATAGGATCATTGATCTGTTGATTGAAGTCGAGGAGACTGAGACCAGCCATATAAGGGAGCAACAGGGTAGTTCAGGGAGGTCCTGTAATGGTTCCACTGGAAATGGACCCAGCAGTAGAATTGGGGTTGCCACTAGCGCTAGGTCCTGAACTAGACATGGTGAAGGTAACAGGGGGAGAACCAAGAGTAGGGGGAGAACCCGAACAATCAAAGGAAGATTCAGAGTGTAGACTCGGGGGAGGACTTACTCGATGACGACGGGAAGGAGGAAGTCGACCAACTGGAAACTGAGGGTGAAGGCCAAGAAGTCTCCGGGACAAATGCCTTGGAGGCGCAATGATGATGGGAAGAAGAAAAACCGACAAGGGCAGGGAGGTGCAAAATCAAGTGAGGTCAATGTCGAGACAAGGGCAGAGAGGTGCAGTGTCAATTTATTTTAAAGTCTTTGATAGGCTGTGTTAACCAGGCTCTTATTTTCTTAGGTTTAGTGTGTGGCGTGCGTTAATTTTAATTGTTTAAACCCAGATGTTTTGAGAGTAAAAGAAAAAGTGTGCTGCGTAACTGAAAATAAATCTGCTGTAAATAAGACTGAAAGAACAGAAAATTAACAGCTAACAATGCATCAATCTAACCCAAGAAGATGGGTCTCTCAAAAATATTCTATAAGAGGGAAAAACTCTAAGCAGAGCACGCTAAAAAGAGGCCAATAGATCTAAGGTCAGGAGGGACAGGGATCTAAAGGAGAAATCTGCTGAAAAGAGGTGTAGAGAATAGCAAAGAGGCAGAGGCAAGGTTGCTTCTAGAAAGGAGGGGATCAACTAAAAGTAGAAAGGACAAGGAGGTGGCCCTAGAAATGAACCTAAAAAAAACTATATGAGGTGCTTTGAAAGGGATAAGAGCTGATCTAAAGGGATCTAAAAATGAGGTATCAGATCTGAAAGAAATAAGGCTGAAACTCTGGAAATTCAGACTTCTAAAACAGCAAAAAATCTCCCACAAAAAGTGGAGGGTGCTAGAGCCCTAAGGGGAAATATTCCCACTTAGTTGAGTGAAACAGATCAGAAACAGTTCTAAACAGGCGGAGACAGAGGCTGGAAAACCCTAACAGAAGCTTCAGACAAAACCAGAAAAAGTGCTGGAAAATTGCAGAAAAAAGTGCAGGTCACAGGTTCTAACCTGTTTTCATTCCAGGTTGCAGTTTTGGGGCAGAAAAGTGCGACCTCAAGGCCAGGTCGCAGTTTTTGGGCCAATAAGTGCGACCTGCAGATCCAGGTCTCTCGGCGGCAGATTTCAGAAAAATTTGTCGTCTCAGCTACGGATGATGTCTGTGACCTGCGCAATAAGGCCAGAAACACACGGAAGCTAGAAATTTTAATGTTTAAGGGTTTTAGAGGTGAAAAACACCATAAAAATAGGAAAAACAAAAAACCTAGGATCTGAAATAGCTGGATATGCAGGAATAGATAAAACGACAGCAGTCGCAAAAGAAAACCCGTGTGGAGTCGCCAATTGTTAGTATGAATCTTTCGTCGTAAAAGACCACTTTAGGTACGCATAAAAAATAGCCCTAACATCGATTATGGTTGCCAAATATCTTTAAATCTGCAATTAGGTGATCCAAATAATGCTGCACAAATCCAGATCTAAGCATAAATGACATTAAGCAGATAAAGTAAAATGTGGCTCCATGCATCCAATAGACAAGACAAGAACAATATATTTGAAAGAATTTTTATATTATATTAAAAAGGGGGCACCTAAGAGGAAAACAAGAAAGGTGTTTTCCAGTTCTCCTCAATGGGATGGGTTCTTGAAAGTCCTCAGCATTTCAGATCTAAAATTTCTCTCTCTTGTTGGTGTAGAAAACCTAGACAAACATAGAACTCAAAGGGAGCTCACAAGGCAAAAATGTGACCAAGTATAGATCCAGAGTGATCTAATGCAATGGAAGGTGACTAATGAATGGGGAAAACCCTTCTATTTATAACAAAATATTAGGGTTATCTAGAACTTGGTGCATGAATAAAATCATATTAATTAAATTCTAGAACCACCCTTTACGAATATTTTATTATATTTGTTAGAGGGAAAAGGATTTTTGACTTGGGTCAATTCCTTTATTTATAAACAATAAATAAATAAATGATTTATTTATTATTTTAGGGAAATGATGGGAATATAATTAAATAAATAATGATTTATTTAATTATTTAAAAATGATTTAGTCAAATTTAACTAGGAATATTATTTAAATGATGATTTAAATAACTTATTCCTAAGAAATAATCAAATAAATAATGAATTATTTAATTAATTTCCTTGTTTTGGGTTAAATATGACCAGGAAATATAAACAAATGTAGATTTTTTTATTATTTCCTTTTGGGGTTTCCTGTTTAGACCATAAACAACTTAATAAAGATGTTTTACTACGTTATTTCACATAGTGAAAGCAATTTTACTTAAGGTAAAATTGGTCTTACATGGTGTACTTGGTTTCATATAATGATAAAAGATTAGATGACCAAAAAATGTTGTAACACAATGAATGGCTTGTTGAGCCTAATTAGCAGGATGAAGAAACCCTATCCCTTATAGGTCATGCAAGAAATAAAACTACCATGCATTAGTAGATGATTTTGAGGAAAAGGATTAAAAATTCAAGCTTGATAACATTGTAAATGGATTTTAATGATCTCTTCAAGAAGGAAAGGATCAAGATGGATTTGAAAATTCCCTACATCCCTCAAAAATTTCCTTCTCAATCAAAAGACAAGTACTTCATATTATTCTCCCTTGATTATTATTATTTTTATTCCTTGGTCAACCTCGTCTTTCTATTTTTTTGCTTGGTTATGACTATTTCTATTGGAATAAGGAATTACTGAGAGGGGTGGCGGTGAGGGGTGGGGTGGGGTGGGGTGTTGAATTAGTAATTGTGAGGTTCTTAGAGATTTAAGCACAAATATTTATTTATTTTCACTATTTCCAGTTACTTGTGAGTGCATTCATAATATAATATAAATAAACAAAAATTTAAGCCATTCACATGCATACACTATCCATCAAATGAGCAACACACACATATTCACACATGTATTTTTATGTGGAAACCCAAAGGGAGAAAACCACCAATATGTTTGTTGTTATGATGCTAATTAAGCACCTTGTAATATCCCAAATGGGAAAATGACAGTAATAACATGTTAAAATATATTAAGGAGACAACAAAACAAAAACTGATATCAAAACACCAACGAAGCCATAAAATACTACTGAGCAATTTTATCAATTTTCTTGAAATGGGTACAATGGAGTGATGGAATGAAGGCACCTGGGCTTGCTTAAGGTAAGCTAGAGAACCCCTTTGAATCAATGCTGAAATACCCTAATTATGGTACGCTGTATGGCTATAGCTATGCGCTGCAATCTGCTACAAATGTTGTTGCTGATCCCGAAGAAATGCCACTAGGGCCCACTACATTGCTAAGAAAATTCCAGGACTTTAAGCCTAGACTCTACTCAAGAAACCCACAAAAACCCATGAAGGAATTTTCCAAATGTTGACCACAAAATTTCGGCCCAATTTCCCCTAGCTCCTCTAGCTACTGGGTGATTTAGAATATTTTTTTGACACCTCAGATCTACCCAGAAAATTTTTCCAAATTAATCTTGGATTCTCCTCAATAAACCCAGAAAAACCCAAAAAGGGTTCGCCCAAAGCTTGACCCCAGAAATTGGTCCTCTTGGGATTGGCTCACTGCATTGCTAGGTAAATTGATCCTCCTATAAATCCTACTACTGGAAGTCTCCAAAATTCCAAAAAAATCCCTATTAGGAAGCTCCAAGCCTTCCCACAAATCTTAGCTACAACTCCCTCTCTTCTCAATTCCCGGAACAACCAAATCCTCTCTACACTGCGTCCTCCCCCACGCAGGCTCCTCCTCCTCTGCACAGTCTATAACTGGCTACACTTCCTCCTGACGCTGCTAATGGAAATTATCCTCACAAGGAGTGGAAATCCTCTCCTGAGTGGGCAATCGAAGTCCCCCAAGGTAGAGGTTGAGATCTCCACTTGAATATCTCGTGTGATAAACAACATTGCAGACTTGGCTCTCTAGCTCAAGCGTGCTCTGTCAAAATGACAAGAAGAAAATAACTGAATGAATGAATGTTGAATGTGCTTTCCCTTATTCATTTTATCCATTTAGGCCCAACATATGCCTTGGGTCCCACCTTGACCTGCGTTCCCTCTCCTTGGCCAATCACGTGATGCCTTCCTCTAGCCAATCTCACGCTATCCTTTTCATGCCTCTTCTACGCTGCCACCTAAGGCCAACTCGACCCCACCGCTAGAGCCTCAATTTTCCCATAGATACTTTTGGAAAATACTATATTTGGAATAATTATTAATTGTGGGTCCCCTACCCACTTTATTTCCACCCAACATTAGGATTTTCCAAAATTAATCAAAATTAATATCCCAATTAGCTGACTGCTAATTTGGGGATATTGCAGTTCTCCCCACCAAAAATTTATTGTCCTCAAGAAATGGCTGAACAAGCATCCTCTCTAGCTGAAGCTCCCCACTATCACTGTGAAGTTGTTCCAGGGTCCCAAATGCACCATTGAATCATCCCTAACCTCTGCATATACCATTTATGAAGGGATCCCTCAATACCCGGATCCCAAGCCATCATGTCCAACATGAAGCTCCCCCTTCTCCGCTCACCATCCTATGAGGAACAAGTAGAAGAAGCCCTCTAAACATCATTAGTGGGTATGGAATCATGATAATGTGGCACTATGCCCAACTACTCATGAATTTTCCCTACCAAGTAGTCCATACCACACACTCCAAGAGTAAACCCTCGAAGATACAACCTAATCCTTGTAGAGATAACGTTTTGCTCACATGAGCCCCTCCTGCTATCATCCCGCTAACTAACCTGCCATACTAATGAAGTCCCTCACTCCATCAGTGACTCGCTAAAGCCCAATGGAATATCTACATGATATCCCCATGTAGTATACAACTCACCCCTAGAGGTTATCGAGATGTGTAGAGCTGTAATTCTCGAGTCCCTTTCTAATCTTGTATAGGTGCCACCATGATGTCACTGCGCCACTCTGACAATGAGATAACCCCTATCGTGTGCAAACTATATCCCTCTCTCCTGGGGCCTTATGGTGAAAAATATTTGAAGGAAAATCTCATCTTGCTCGGACATCTCCATGATGATGATATCTACCCCTCCAATGTCGATCATGACCCTGAGCAACAACATGATAAGTCTGCCTCGCCATGCAATGGAGGCCTCAGTGCTCCCACACGTGTCAAATGTAGAAATTATACAATATGCATGTATATCTTGGATTCACCTGATCTAACAATATGCTAAAGTTAAATACTGAATCGCTTCTACAAATCTTTGTAGAATTAAAAACACAATCACCAATTACATAAGCTTGAAGAAAGATCAATCACACATAACACAGATAATTTCTCGGGGAAAACTTACAGAAAAAAAACCCGCTATATTATATTGTATATTATATCATGGATCATAAAACAATTACATACAAAACTCTAGTCACAAGATCTCTCAGTACATCAGCTAATTGTCTCACATTGTCATACAAAATTTGGCAAATCCCTTGGCCGATTTACTGTCTCCATATAGCCTGCCTTCACTGCGCAATACCTATTGAAAGCAATCCTTTAATTGATGCCTTCTTGCCTGTCTTGACTATGCAATTATCATGGGCTCATCCAATGTGTGTGTGCTTGTATGTGTGCAATTGGATAATTTCACAACTAATAGTTTACTTCCCTTTCACCTAGAACTCAACTGGGTCTCCACTGGATCTAACATGCATGCAGCTAATAATAGTAAATATTTAGTTGCATGTGAGATCACTACTTGTGAATCAATTAATAATTAATTCATTTGATCTCTCACTAGTGTATCTTCAGTTACAACTAGCACAACTGATTTTAACTCACTTAACTGAGTTAAACTACTTACAACTTTCACAACTCGTGCACCACTTCACTTCCAACTCCGTTACAACTAGAATCACTCAGTTACAACTAAATTCAACCTGATGTCCCACCAACCAACATCTTAACTAAAAAATCACTTAGCTAACTGATTTTCCACTTCGGTTAACTATTTTCAAGTTCTCATTGAGAATAGATTATAGTTTAATGTCCATCTAAGTTAAAGGATAATAAAAATAGACATGCACCTAAAAATATCCCGTGGGCCCCACCCTAGTGTAGGTGCTTAATTTTCACTAGCATCATGGGTGCCAAAAAATTTCTTGTTGAATCTCAACACTCCCTCTCAATAAGAAAGGGATTATCCTTCACCTCGATCACGTCTCTATGGTATTTGAATTTGCTCCTAGTGAGTGGCTTCGTCAAAATATCTGCATCCTGATCTTCCTTGGGAATGTACTGAAGGAACATAATTCTTCTTTGCTCACAATCTCTAGGATGATGGTACCAGATATCTATATGCTTGGACCTATCATGAAACATAGGATTAATCGAGAGTTTAATGAAACTCTGATTATCACAATGAATCACTGTCGGATCCATCTGAGAACCAAACAAACCAACCAATATCTTTCTCATTAAGATAGCCTCACATGCAGCTTGAATCACTGCCATGTATTCCGCTTATGCTGAACTGAGTGCCATGGATCTCTGCTTCCTGTTGTACCAATAAACAACTATAGACCTGATACTAATGATCCCTCCTAATGTGCTCTTTCTGTCCGATAGACTACCAGCCCTGTCTTCATCTATGATGCCATGCAACTTCACTCCATCAATTCTTCTCTACCATAGACCATACTCTAATGTGCCCCTTAGGTATCTCAGGACATTCTTCCCCTCCTTCCAAAAGAGCTTGGTAGGCTTAACCATAGCTTGACTCAGTTGGTTAACCATATAGCAAATTTCTGGTCTCGTGTTCACTAGATACATTAGCGAATCCACTAACTGTTGCATTAGGGGAATTTTGAGGTCTAAAATGGGCCTCCTAAGGAAATTGTAAAATAATAGTGGAGAAAATCAAATAAGATTTGATGACATCATCAAATTTTAGAGGGAAAAATGAAAAAAACTACTTTTTCAACTCACATTTTCAACTTATCTCCCAAATTTTTTACTCAAATTTCGAGTGGGAGTAATCGTTGGATGCAAAATTTAATTCCTCATCCAAGGAGTACCCATGTTGCATACTTTCGATGGGTCCTACTACACGAAAAGTGAGAAATACATACAAAACGTGATTGTAATCACGTGTTTTTATGTATTTCTGATTTTTCATGTAGCAGGGTTCATCGAAAGGATGCAACATGGGTACTCCTTGGATGAGGAATTAAATTTTGCATCCAACGAGTACTCCCACTCGAAATTTGAGTAAAACTTTTGGGAGATAACTTGAAAATACGAGTTGAAAAAGTAGTTTTATTATTTTATTATTTTTTAATATTTTTACCCTTTTATTTAAAAAATGGTAAATCATCCCCCATGGTTGACATCATCATCCTAAATCCTATTGGTTGTTATAAAGTTTATTTTTGTTGTACATTTTTCTTAGGAGGCCCATTTTAGACCTCAAAATTCCCCTAATGATAGACAGTAGCATCCACTACCTCTCCAGAAGTAGCATCCTCTTTCCTCTAGTTTCTCGAAAGAGGAGTATCCATGGGTTTGCAGCTCTCCATGTAAAACTTACCCAATATCTCCTTTGCATACTTTCCTTGAGACGCAAAAATTTCACCATCTCGCTGCCATATTTCCAATTTAAGTAAATAATGAAGGAGGCCCATATCCTTCATTTTGAACTCCCTTGCATGAGTGTATCATCTACTCATCACTAGTCAATATTAAATCATCAACATAAAGAAAAATGATTAAAATCTTACCTTCCACCACAATTTGGTACAGGTTTGCATCTGCTTCACTTTTGGTGAAGCCCAACCTGGTGAAATAGCTGTCTATACTAGTGTACCAAGCACGAGGTGCTTGCTTCAGCCCATACAAAGATCTTTTGAGTCAGCACACAGGAGACTTGCTGTTGAAGATCTAGAAACCTTCAGGATGCTCTATGTACACCTCTTCCTTAATGATCCCATTGATAAATGCAGTTTTCACATCCATCTGATGAATGCGCCAACCCATCTGCGCTGAGAGTGCAAGGATGGTCCTTATGGAATAGTACCTTGTGACAGGTGCAAAGGTCTCATCATAATCTATCCCCTTGATCTGTGAGAAGCCCCGGGCCACAAATTTGGCCTTGTATTTCTTGGTACTCCCATCAGCAGCTTGCTTTACCTTGTAGATCCATCTCGAACCTACCACTGATCTATCAACCGGTCTTGGGACAATTTCCCATGCACTGTTTTTGACAATGGAGTCATACTCCTCCACCATTGCATCAACCCAAGTAGGTTGTTGCACTACTTCTTAAAAGGAAGATGTTTCAGTCAAAATACATTTCGTCATGAGAGCCATGTATCCAGTAAATCAATTAGGAGGTTGTCTCTCTCTGCGCTGTGAATTAGGGGCTCCTACATTCTGTACAACATCATGTCTAAGCCTCTCAGCTTCCGCGGTGTGCCTTATACCATTTCTAATGGATGGCTCTGCATGAGTGGCTTCCTCCACTCCATGAACCTCCTCCTGTGGCTGATACACATCTAGAGACTCATATTTGGGAACCAACAATTCCTCCTCTGCATGCAAGTCCATCACCCTCTCAAGCGACAACCACATGGGTTTCCCCTCATTAAATTTTATATCTCGTTGCACAACAGTCATTCTGCTATTTGGAAAATACACACAATAATTATGGGGTGTTTTTCTATACCCCAAAAAAATCCCAACTTCAGTAGTCATCTCCAGCTTCTTCTTGGTATCCTTGGTCACATGCACATAAATAGATGAGCCAAATATATTATAGTGTGAAAAATCCGATTTCTTACCAGTGAAAGCTTCTTATGGTGTACTCATGCCAAGTACTCTATGAGGACAACGGTTCTGCACATAAACCGCGATGTTGCATGATTCCGCCCACAAATGCATTGGTAGGCCCTGATCATGCAACCTCGCTCGTGTTGCACCCATGATCGTTCGGTTCTTCCTCTCCACGACCCCATTTTGCTTTGGGTTATGAGGCACTATGAGTTCTCTTTGAATTCCTTATCTGCTACAGAAGTTCTTGAATTCATTAGATATGAATTCTCCACCATTATTGCTCCTAAGAGCCTTCACTTGCTTCCCCGACTCTTTCTCCACCAATGCATTAAACTCACAGAACTTAGATAATTTTTTATCTTTCTTCTGCATGAATAAGATCTATCATTTATGAGTAAAGTCACCAATAAATATTACATAGTACTTAAGTTTTGCTGTTGAAGCAACCAAGAATGGTCCACATACATCAGTGTGAACTCTCTCAAGGATCCCTGAAGCATGATTCTCATTCTCATGAAAGGTGGAATTTACATACTTCCCCATGGTGCAACCCTTGCACTGATCTAACTGAGCAAGTGTTCCCATTGGAATTCCAGTAGATATTTGCTCCATGACTTTCAAGGTTCCATGATGAAGATGGCCCAATCACTTGTGCCATAATTTGTCCTCATCCCATCTCACCACTTTTCTGCCTTTCTCATTATGGAAGTGCAACCATCTACCTCCAACTTGTAGATATTCTTAACTCAAATCCCTATCCTCTTGGCTTGACCCATTGTTTTATGTCATAGGAAAGCTTTTCCATTACTAAAAACAACGTCATAGCCTTTGTCCTCCAACTTTGCGACTGAGACCAAATTTTTCTTCAGACCTGGTACATGCATTACATATTTTAATTGAAATGGTTTACCTGACTCCCTCTGAAAGGTAATGGTACTAATCCTGGTAGCACTATACCATCCATAATCACCCTTCTCAATATGCATCTGGAGATATTTCTCATCCAAGTCATTGAAAAGTTCCTTATCTCCTGTCATGTGAAAGGAAGCATCACTATCCAAATACCACACTGATCCCAATGCACTTGACACCATGCATGCAATCAAGGAGAATTCAAGCTCAAATTTCAAGGCAAGGGCCTCACCAGCTGTAGCTCCAACAACCTTTTTGTTCTTCTTCTTTTGTGGACAATTAGTATCAAAATACGCATGTTCGTGACAATGAAAAAACTTCACCTTGGACATGTCTTGCTTCTTGCCTTTAGACTCAGATATAGAAAGGAATTTCTTCCCCTTACCCTTCTTTGCCTTGGATGCCAAAGAAAAATCCTCTTCATCATAATGCTTTGATGGAGAGCTATCTCTGGTGTTCTGCCTGAACTCCTCCTGCACCAGATTCGACCTCAATCGTTCCCAATCCGATAATTTTTCCCGTCCGTTGACAGATTCTTCATAATAGTGCCAACTCTTAGGAAGTCCTAGGAGAGCCAAATTCAAAAATCATCATCAACAACTATTATTTCCCACACTCCCCAGTTCATCCCAACATTGGACAAACTTTGTGAGATACTTTGGAATGGTGTCGCACTTTTCCATCTTGATCTTCTTGAGTTTATCTTTGAGCGTCAATTTCCTATGGTCGTTGCTGCTTTGGAATAGATCCATCAAAGCCTTCCACATAGAATATGGTGTGGCTTTCCCATGGAGGCTTGAGACAATGTGGTCTCGTACTCCCTCCAATAGGATCATCCTCTCCTTTGCCACTTTCTTTTACCACGCATCAAGATTGGCAGCATCTGCAACATCTGGCTTAGGAACATATTTTTCAATGAATTCCTTCAAGCCATTGTCTTAGAGTACTACCTCCATTCTGTCCTTCCAAGAAATGTAGTTTGAGCTGCCCTCGAGTGCATACTCTAACCTCAAGCCATTGAAACCATTTCGATCTTGAATCAGTTGTAGCAACAAGAAATTATTTCTGCAGATTTGAATTCTATCTAACCACAAACTCAGCTCCTGCTTCACTTCTGCAATTTCCTATCCTCTAATACCATGTAGAAATTATAAAATAAGCATGTATATCTTGGATTCACTTGATCTAACAATTTTCTAAAGTTAAATACTAAATCACTTCTACAAATCTTTATAGAATTAAAAACACAGTTTCCAATCACATGAACATGAAGAAAGATCAATCATACATAACACAAATAATTTCCTAGGGAAAGCTTACAGCTAAAAACCCCACTATATTCTATTGTATATTATACCATGGATCATGAAATAATTATATACAAAAATCTTCTCATAGATCCCACAGTACATCAGCTAATTTTCTCACACTTTCATACAAAAATTGGCAAATCCCTTAGCCAATTTACTGTCTCCAGACAACCTGCCTTCACTGTGCAATCCCTGAATTGATGCAATCATGCTTGCCTTGACTACACAAGTATCATGGGCACGTGTAATGTGTGTGTTCTTTCATGTGTGCAAGCGGATAATGTCACAAATGATGGTCAAATTCCCTTTCACCTAGAACTCAATTGGGTCTCCACTGGATCTGACATGCATGCAGCTAATAATAGTAAATTTTCAGTTGCATGTGAGATCACTACTTGTGAATTAATTAATAATTAATTCACTTGACCTCTCACTAGAGTATCTTTAGTTACAACTAGCACAACTGATTTTAACTCACTTAACTGAGTTAAACTACTTACAACTTGCACAACTCATGCACCACTGCACTTCCAACTCTATTACAACTAGAATGACTCAGTTACAAATAAAATCAACCTACATGTCCCACCAACCGTACCTCTTAACTCGAAATTCACTTAGCTAACTGATTTGCCACTTCAGTTAACTATTTTTAAGTTCTCATTGAGAATATATTATAGTTTAATGTCCATCTAAATTAAGGGATAATATAGATATTCATGCACCTAAAAATAGCCTGTGGGCCCCACCCTAGTGTAGGTTCTTATTTTTCACTAGGATCATGGGTGCCAAAAAATTTATTTTTGAATCTCAACATCAAACCCAAGGTGGAATGGATCACCATCTGCTCTATCCCTGCTCATCACAACATGGAGTGATCCACATTCCCAACAAACCCCTGGATCCCCCAAGCATACTAGGAGCTCACAATTCCCACTCCCCGTGGCATGCCGCTACGTAGAACTGCTACCTGTTAGAACCCATCTAAACCTCATATTTCACCCTTGTATGTATCCCCTGGGTGGACCCCAAGTATCAAGAGTCTGTCCCACGCATGTGTACCTTCCTTTCTCCTGCCAGACCACATATTGATATTCGTTATCCCAACTCCTGTTGATACACTTGAGTACTACTAGGAGTTTGGGAACCCTCCTGTAGGCGAAGTCTTCAACTCATATTTTGAACTTATCTCCATATGGGTTTAGTAAAATTTCGAGAAAACACACTTTTTAGATGTAGAATTTGATTTGTCATCCAGGGAGTACCCATGTTTCATACTTTCGATGGACCCCGCTACACGAAAAATGAGAAATACATGAAAAGTGTGATTGCAATAAAATTTTTTCATCTATATCTCAATTTTCGTGTAGCAAGGTCCATTGAAAGTATGCAACATGGGTACTCCCTGGATGAAGAATTATATTTTGCATCAAACGATTACTCCTGCTAGAAATACGAGTAAAAACTTAGGGAGATAAGTTGAAAATACAAGTTGAAAAAGTAGTTTTATTATTTTATTATTTTTTAATATTTTTACTTTTTTACCCCAAAAATTGTGAATCATCCCTCATGGTTGACATCATCATCTTGAATCCTATTGGTTCTTATAAATTTTATTTTGTTTGTACATTTTTCTTAGGAGGTCCATTTTAGACCTCAAAAGTTCTCTAATGACCATGCCATCCCTAAGCCTAGACCTGTCAACTCGTGCACCTACCAAGTGTCTCAAATGGAGAGTCTCCTCCCGGATCATGACAAACAGTATCTCATCCAACTATCTAGGGTGAGCCTCCCACACCCTACTACCTAAATTGAGAGTATCAAGCGGCACCAACCAAACACTCCACGACCATAAGAAACACTAGAGGATGATGGGTAGGTATGTCCCAAAGGGTGTGACCAAGAGTCTACCTGAATTCTCAAGAGTAATCCTCCAGATGACACTCTCTCTACCTCAGATCTGCTGATAACACCCTCGTAGCCCTGTCTTCGCTAAACATGGAATTTCCATATGCTCAAGAAGATCCTCATCGATCCTAGGTGAGTTGCATCCCATGGTACACCTACTGCTCCTATCCATATGTCTCTTTGGAGGCAACGTTCCAAGAGACCACTGCTCTTATTCATGTGTCACCACATACCACCAAGTATCACCACAATCCTCAACCTACCACTATATGCCACAACCTGCCCATGTACAGCAATGGATACCCCCGAAAACAAAAATATCATATTGTGCAATCATGTGTCCATCCCGCGTTGCCACACGTGTCACTCCCATCATGTAATCAATGCGATGGGAATAACTCCTCCTCCACAACACAATCCAACATACTACAACACACCCCCATGCATCTCCATGGCCATCTACAGACCACTGCCCAATGATGCATGCTCCTACATGTCCCAGGGTGTGATGGCCTAAGGCTGTATCCATATGCGTTGACCCATACTCGATTGGTACCATTACCTCCACTTCTGCATCACCATACTCTCCAATGAATGGATCTCCCTTCCACATCCTCCCTGAGGGAACCTAGAAGTGAATCTCCCTAGGTACTAGTAGCAATCCCAATCCTAATCTGCTCCTCTGTTCCCTCCGTGCCCCACACAAATGTGAAGAATCCCCAGCTCCATAGAAGGCATTGTTTGGTGGCCTACTAATGCCCCCTCCTCTGTCAAACTCCTGCCAAAGTATGTTGATCACCCCATGATCTTGTGTAAAATCCTGGTACCAAGAAAAATCAAGAATTCTATACCTAAGCTGGTTGGACACTAGGCTCGTTGAAACTCCCCTAGTGAATGTGCACACTCAATTTCTAGGTCAACTGTACCCTCCAAGTTGTAGTCAACCGACATACTTGGGAAGTGATAAGTAGTCTTGCCTGGATCCCAATGCCATTATGGGCTTATATTAACCCTAGTTCCTAGAAGCTCCTACTGAGCTACACCTCAGTGCATCACCATATCCATAACCCACTCCACGGGGTACCAACTCATAATATCTCACCATCCAACCCCAAGAGAGGGGTCAAATGCGTGAACTCCTGCACCTAGAGCAACCTTGACATGCAGATGTTGCACCCTGTGCAACTAAGTTCGTCTCATCCCGCTATCCAAGTCAACACATGAGATCTTACTAGGTAGCTCCATCTCTCTCTCTCCAATGGCCAAAGGTGAACCAACCGTACTGCTAGCCCCATCTATGTATGCCTGAAGGGGGTTGCTCCAACGCTCCAATGTTCCCTCTAGTTGTACCATAATTCTCTCTGGCTCAATCATGATAAGTGACTCATCATCCTGAATATCTCCCATATAGTCCCCTAATACCACATGCACACTAGAATATGAAACTGGCCTACTGTCATAAACTCTACATGACTACTCATGCTCCCCTAGAAGAATCCTCATATGACCCCATGGAATCAAAGAAGAGTCCTCATCCTGACATACAAAAGGAATGTCTTCTTGCTCTACCTCTGTATCTCTTAGTGCCTCATCAAAGGTGGATACTTCTCTTGGTACCTCACCCATCTTCCTGCGTGTGGTTGTCACCAAAAAACTCGGACACGACTTCAGTCATCACCTCAATGGATGGCTCTACTGGGGTAGGCTCTACTCTCTCCACTAATATGTCAACCAACATGATCAAGGAAGTCTCCAACAAGGGTGAGTCCTGTGTCACACTAGGTGTATCTACGAGCTCCACACAATCCTATGTGCCCTCATCCTCCAAGTGTGAGGTAGCCATTTTGATGGCTTCCCCCTCTGTTATTCGGTCAAGCTGGAAAGAGGTATTAAAATTTTCCACTCGATCTCGAGCCGTGCAATCATTGGATCCATAATATGTGGGAAAAGGTGTCATCCCAATGGTACGCTGCAAATTTGGACTCTACATGCTAGGCCCCCCATTGTTCCTTCCTTCTTCATTCCACCTAAGATGACAGTAATCTCTAAAGGACAAAGCTGCTCTAAAGTTTCCCCCCATGGACTGCCATTCTCGGAAATAATATTCCATGGGTATATGATCATGCCGCCTACCTTTCTCACTCAGTATTGGAGGTAAGAATGTAGGCATCGCGATCCTGGTTGGCCTACTCAAGGCTGACGAGTGAGTGGCTGGTAAAGGGTGGTCACACTATTGTGAGACCCCTGAAGTCTCCCCAATTAGGAACTCATGATGGATGCTTGTATCCCTATTCTATTGCTTGAGTCCTTCAAACATTCCCTTTTGTTCTTTGGCTAAATCATTTAGGGCCTTTAATATTCTACCAAATGTTGATTCCCCTTTTCTCCTTGACTCGCCCATATTTTCCACCTCTATTGCTAACCCTCCTTGTTCATAGGAAAATATCCACAAATCTGAGCCAAGAATGAAGCTTTGATAGCACTGTAATATCCCAAATGGGAAAATAATAGTAATAAAAGGCTAAAAGATATTAAGTAGATTTTGGAGCGGGGTCCCCTAAGTTTGAAGACCATGTTTTGATATATTTTTGTAATAGATTTTACAAGTTTATCTGTGCACAGGGGCTTTGGGGTGGGTCCAAGCCCCTCATGAATTGTAATGGGTCAAAAGGGTAGAAAAAGGGGCCATAAACCACAGTTTTTGGACCCTAGTATGGCGTAGGCTAATAGTATAAATAGATGTCTAGATCGATTATAATAATTTATTTTTTGGATGATTATGAACATGGATGATAGATCTTGTTGTGTTGTGATATTTTGTGTGGATTTGTCTGGGTAGAAGGTTCCTACTGGCTGTGAGCGCAAAGACCTTAGTCCTACTGTGTGCGGACCCCGCTGGCTGTGTGTATGGATTTTTGAAGAGTTTTAAATGAAGGATCAAGACTGATATTAATAAAGAATTTTTTTTGTGGATATATGAGTCTGAAATGCATCTGTTGTTTAGGTTATGAATGATTTTGCATGCTATTTTTTATTCCTGTACTATCTGCAATTCAATCTCTTGCGCAACTGTGTTTGGGTTTATATGAATGTTTATTGGATATATATGATGGTATAAGGTTATGATATTATGTGTTTAGGGTTATTACTTTGATTATATATGATGTGTTAAATTGCGTAAGGTATTTTTCATAATTGACCTAAATATGTCTGAAACGGTTTCCGGGTTAGGGATTCTGTTGTGAAGGTATGTTTAGGGTTATTTTTGATCTTAAGGCACCCACATCATTCAATCCTCTCTCAAGGTGTGGAAACCTGGTTCCAACATCCCCCCATAATGCTTCGGGTGAGACTTTGACTTGTGCAAGTAGGTCACTGCTGAAAGGGCCAATATTATGAGGGTTTTGTTTGTTAACCTCAACTCCAAACCTAGGTCAGGACCCCTCAAGCCAACAAATGGTTCTGTTGCCGGGAATGGGAACATTTTAAGAGAGGGTGGGTGAGGCTGAGAGGTCATTGGCAGCCATTAAAGCTTGAACTTGAGGACTAGTTTGAAAAACAGATTCAGGAATTTTACCTAAAAGAAAACAGAAGTAAGAAGCTCCCCACTAAAGAGTGGAAGAATAATTATATTTTCACTGAGGTGCACGAGACATTTTTCATAACCTTTGCACATGAATTACAGGAGTGGTTGGCCAGGTTAGCATAATTCCAAATCTATTGTAAGGATGATTAGGTCACCCAATGGACCCCTGAATTGATCCAACAGTTGGGGAAGACTGATAATTCCATTACCCAAATTGTAGATCACTGGGTTGATAGCATATTGGGCAGGTTTGTAACAGATTTTGTAGTTGATCAGTTTTTGTCATACTCTGAAGCTGAAAGAATATTTTTGAAGGGATTGAGAGGCAAGTTCTTACAAACTTTGCTTCTTCTGATTAAGATGCCATTATGTGAAAAGGGTATTTTGTGCAGCCACACAGAGTGAATGAACCATGATCAGAGTGAGAGCACTACGTGAAATGATAAATATTACCGGGTCAATTAGAGAGGGGATAGATTTGTATACAGTCCTCTGAGAAACTCCCCTGATATAAATAGAAGTGAGGCTACACACGTTGAAAAATAGCCATCCTGCTACACCACCATCAAATTCGTGCAGGGGTAAGAATCCTCCTACCCCACCACCACCACCACCAGCAGAAGATATGGACGCGGATATGAGCTTACCCACCATTAAGGGTGTAGGGGATGAGGATATGGACTGATTTTGGTTTTTGGTGAATGTGGTGTGGACCACACAGAATTTCAATATTGATGCTATCAAGAGAGTGCAACTGGCTATGGCCTTTGAAGGTCATGATTTAGATTGGTTCATGGGATACCTTGTTCAACATGTGGATCCCACAGTTAAGGAGATCAAGGATGTTATAAAGTAGCAGTTCGGAAAGTCAAAATCCTATTCTCAATGCGTAATAGAACTGAAAGATATTAAACAAGGGCATACATAATCAGTTTGGGAAGCTGACCAGTGACTGAATCAAACCATTAACGACGGAGGATTTTCTTACGATGATAAGAAGCATAAGGAATGGTTCATTGCCATGCTATTTCCACATTTTTGTAGGTCTATGGGTCAGTAGAAGATTGATTCTCAGGAAGAAGCTCTGGAAATTTCTATGAAATTAGAAGTTGTGCTGAGGGACGATGTTCAATTTGGAGTGCTACAAATCTAGATCCAATTAGAATAAATGCATTTAGAAGTTTAGAATTTACGAAGAGACTGGGGAAAAGAAGTTGATCAGACATCTAGTGCGTTTGCTGCAAGGAATATAGCCACACCAAAGATTAGTGCACTCTATTTTCAGATTATATGCAAGCTCAAGGACCGAGTCCACTATGCCCCAGAGATGTTGTTGGGCCTAGTACCCCCACAATATGGTGCGTTGATTTTTGGGTGGCTGGGTGACATGATAAAGACCACTGCCCATGGTTAGGAGCCTATGTACCAGAGTTGAAGCAATAGTGGAGAAAAGTCTTCTCTGCAGCTGGTCACGATGAGCACCACTGCAGAATGTATAACCTGATAATAGACAGAACGAACCTTTACAGGGTGCAGGCCAACCATTCATCGCCAGCATATCCCTCTCGATGAGGAGGATCCCGAGCAAGAGGATGGGGAGGGTGGAGAGGTGGAAGCACAAGCTGAGGGAGAGGGAAACTAATTTATTACAATTGTGGAGACATTGGACACTATGCACGTGATTTCATGAACCCTGCACGACAATCCTACAGGTACTATAGGAAATTTGATCATGTAATCGAAGATTGTCCTGTGTTAATAGCTAAAATATAGTAAAAGCAACAGACACTGACACAAAACATACATATGATTAAATATGAACGGTGTGATGATGGGCCAAGTGTAAACATAATTACACACAACAGTGTCACCACTGGAGGAAATGAGGAAAAGGCTGCCGCATAGCGACTGATCAGAAAGGAATATGGAAAAAAGGAAGGCCTCAACCTACAGAAAGAAAAAGAGATTTTCATTGAGGCCGTGAAGGAATTTTTTGATTCAGGAGCATCCACGTCAAGGACTCCCATGCAACCAAAAGATGATGATGAAGTTAAACAATTCCTACAAGCATGCATTAAGCTACTGCACAATCAAAAGGCAGTAGATAATCTCTAGGCCTTGATAAAGAGATGTGTAGAAAAATAGGTGCCCCGAACAGAAACCAAGGCCATGAACAAGGTTTATAAGAAGAAGAAGAGAACTGGTAGGGAGATGCACATGAATGTGCAGATTAGAGAGTATGAGATGGATCAAGTCATCTGGGATCTGGGGTCTGATGCAAATGTTTTACCTAAGTAGACCTGGAAAAATATGGGAGAAAAAAAGTTGGAATGGTCCACCATTCAACTGTGCATGGCTAATCAGCAAAAGATCATCCCACTTGGAAGGCTTCCACAGGTGGTGGTAGACATTGCCAAAGTAAAGGTATGTGTGGATTTCAAAGTAATACAAATAGTGGATGATGCAGACCCCTGTTGATCAGCGGTTGTCATTGATGTCAACCCAAGCAGCACCAGAGGCTACCCCAATATTGCATGGGAATTTTCACCTAAAAAATTACTATATTCTAGGTCAAGAATGCATATTTGATGGTTTTTACTTGTCGAGATGTTTCCATTGATATATGGCACGCCACGTAATTCTTCACAGTTTGAGAGATATTCATGTTTGAAGTTTGTAACCCCAGTTAGTGGGCTAAAACCCCATGGAGTTGTGGCATGTGTCATTGAAAGTCAATAATTAATCATTTTTAAGCTCCTAAAATACTTCCCACGTTCACTTGTTGAAGCCCCTCTCAACCTAAGCATTTATATAAATTGTGATCCTCATATCCTCATGTAGGGATTTCACTACCTCAAATAGGTCGTCGTGGAATTTGTGCTCTAAAATTTTTTCTACAAAGGCTCAAAAGCTGAAATTTTTATGAGGCGAAGCCTTAATCCTGAGGAAGATCCTGTAAAAATTTCAGAATAGGGTGCACAATATTTTCGGAGATATGATTTGTGGAAATCAGTGTTTTTGCAGGCTCCTGAACTTCATCTCAAAGAAGTGACCTTGGGAAAATCGCCATAACTCTCTCTTTGAGGATCGGATTGGAATTATGTAAAAATTAACAGATAGTGCATAGAATTTAGTTTTCTTTATATCAATTTCAAAGCCAAATGAAGAAACAGTGACACGTTTCATGCCGTACAAGCTCGCTCTACTGAAAAAGTCCATAATTAGGTCATTATGAAAGATTGGGCATAAATCTCTCTCTTGAAGAATCCAAATTGGATCATACCTGTGGCATTGGAAAGAAGACTCAGATTACTACTACAAAATGGAAAATCACATATTGGGGAGCTGAAATAATAGAGATACACCAGATTCAATGTCGAGATCCTAGAAGGCAAGAAAAAACTAGATCATATGTTGTCAAGGGCTGCAAAGGACCAAACTTTCTAGGGCAGAAAAGCAAAGAAAGATGAAGTAGAGGGTAGCATAACAAGAGCATCAATCATGTTGCAGAACAACAACAAGAAGTTCATCACATGAAGTCTTCAATTGGGCAGCACTGCATACAATCATTGTAAAGGTATCATTGTACTAAGTCATTGTAAATGCATCATTGTAAAAATTGTACAAGTGTATATCTGCCAAGAGTTGAAGAGGCGGTGTCAGGAGGTCTAGGATCATCATTAAGTGGTTGTGTCATAGTTGGGGTTATGTTCTAGTGTGTTTTCTTCATCTACATCATTCTATATCATTATAAAGTGGACCATTTTCCTTGGTACATGAGTCCATTCTTGTTTTATTCTTCTATAGGGTGGTAGGGTAGTGCTAGGCTGGTGCATGAATTCACCAACAGGTTCAAGCCTATGAAAAATTTAGGGTGATAGGGTGGCGCTAGGGTTAGTTGTAGCTCATTGGGTGTTGTGGCATTCGTTCAGTTGAATACTTAAGAATCTCGAGCGTTGGAGCGTCCATCCAATGGGAGCTGAAGAAGAATGTTTTTCTAGATTCTAGGAAGTTGGAGCTTCATTTTAAATTGGAGTTGAATATTTAAGAATTATTAGAAAATAATTTAGGTGGTTTTTGTCACGGAGAGGGTTTCCACCTTAAAAACTGTGTGCATTTGTGTTCCTTTTGTTTACTGGTATCATTGTACAAACACTGATAATAATTGAAGATTAACTAATGTTGTAATTGAAAGGAATATTGATTCACTCCCCCTCTAAGTATTTCTGATTTGGATTTATGCAGGAACGCAACAGAATAAACATATAACCATAAATACAAATATGTAGTGGAAATAACACTTCATTTCATTAATATCAAAGAACGGAAATTTTCTTACAGACAAAATGGAAATAAAACTAGCTAGGGCGCTGGTAGCTATCTCTGAGAAGATATGTGGCAGCTACAGGCCTCTGAACTGAGTTACAATGAGGCTCAAGGGCCTATTTAATATTTAGAAACAATGGGAAATCCTGAACAGCCAAAACCCTAACCCTAGGAGATGAAGCAGAAAAACTATGGGTCCCGTTTGGGTAAATTGGTGTTTCAACTTCCTGGGGACGTAGCTTTGGCATACGATCTCTGTTTGACGCGTACCATACCTCATTAGAAAGATCTATCTGAGGAATACAAATTTTGAATGAGCAACATCGGTCCATGGACCCATGTTTCTCCCCGTTTTCCCAAAAAATTTCGTTTAGGCCCTTAAAATGGCTCCGGAAGTTCAGGACCCGAAAAAGCTAAAAATAGTAATTTGTGCCAAAACTAAAAAAAATGAAAGAGACAATGGTGGGGCCCCAAGTGGAATAGGCGGGTGGCCACCAATATCCACCTGGATCAATTTCCAACAATTGGTATAAGATATTGGTTCCTTCAATAGCAGTTTAATAGCTGGAAGGAGGTCATGGAGTAGACCAAGAATGGTGTACCTCTGTTCAATGAAAACAATTATGCACTCTGGAAAGGAAGAATGGAGGTATATCTCTTGGCACAAGGTTACGAAGTATGGGACATTTTTCAAAATGGATTTATATCAACCGCGGATGAACAAGGTAAGAATAATTTGGTAAATGATGCAAAAGAAAAAAATATTATTATTAGTGGACTTATTGTGTCTTCTTATCATAAGGTGTTGGGTTGTAAAACCACCAAAAATGTTTGGGACAAGATTGAGAATATATATGTAGGTGATTCAAATGTCAAAGAAGCAAAGCTTCAAATCTATAGAGAAAAAATTGAGTAACTCAGAATGAAAGAAGATGGCAACATTGTTGCATACTTCCAATACGTTGATGAAATAACCAATACATTGGAAGGATTGGGAGAGCCAGTTGATAAGAAGACTATTATACGAAATATTCTTAGAATGTTACCAGGGAGATTCAACCCAAAGGTATCGGTCTTAGAATACAATGCAAATCTAGACAAACTCAACAAAGAGGAATTACATGGAATTCTCATAGCATATGAAATGAGACTTGATGAAGAAGAGGGTAGTTCGCATCTAGAAACTATGTTTGTTGCATCTAAGAAAACCAATAAGGACAAACAACCTTCAATTGAAAAGATATGCGCCTGCAAGTGTGAAGAAAAGGGAGATGAGAAAACTAAAAATTGGTAAGGGAAAATTCGAAGGTAAACTTCCATTGATATGTTTCAGTTGTTGTGAGGTTGGGAATTTCGCAATAAAATGTCTAAGTAGAAGTGATGGCAACTCAAAAAGAAAGAAAGGCTTTAAGGAAATCAACAAGCAAGAAAAAAATAAAGGATCCAAAAGAAAATTTCTCTCTAAAGAAGATAGATCATCATTCGATGAAGACCATGACAGTAAAGAAGAAGCCAATGAGAGAGCATTGTTTATGGCCAAGCACAAAAAACAGTTAGCAAACAATGAAGAAGAAGGGTTGACCATAGAAGAATTTTCTAAGGAGGCAATTAGGCTTATAAAAGAGTTCAAGGCTAAGAAGATCTATTACAATACTCTTGAAGAACAAGTTCAAGGTCTCAAAATTGAAGTTGAAGAACACAAATGTATTGAAGAGTCACTTCAAAAGAAGTTGGAAGAAAGAAACCAAGAAAGGGAAGCATTAGAAGCTGAATTAGTCTCGCTGCGTAAGGAAGTGATGCAGAAATTATATACAATATGCATGTATATATCCAGACTCTCCTGATCTAACAATATTCATCTTCTTGCTAAATACAGAATCCTTCCACTATAATTCTTGCGGAAATTTAATCAACAATTGCAAAACACATGAAGCAATAAAAACACACATAACACAGTTGTTTAACGGGAAAGCCTGAAGTTGAAAACCCCAACTATATTTATATAATATATGCCATAGAGATCATATAACGATCCTCATACAAATCTGATCATATCAAGCTCTTAGTATAATACAATCACTACACACTAATCAGGCTTGATCTTGCAAATCCATGCACCAATATTTTCCACCTACTAGCCTGCCTCTATTGCGCAATCCCTGTTGAAGAATGGATCTAAATGAGTTCGAATTGCTCCAGCCTTGCTCACACAATCCTCATTGGCATCTCCAATGAATGTGTGGTGCAAACAATGCAACACTATAGTCACAACTGATAGTCACACTTGCCCTTTCACCTATCTCTCCACTGGTCTCCACTGAAACTTCCATGCATTGTAGTTAACTGATGTATTGTTCAGTTGATTAATGAGTTATTATTTAGTGAATTAATTTACTAATTAATTCACTCCACTCTCACTAGTGTATCAATCAGTTAGACTAGAAACAACTATCTCAACTGAGTCTAACTGAGTTAAACTAAATACAACTCCACCAACTACTTCTCCAACTCCACCAAACTCTGTCACATGAGTTCTAACTGAAGTCCTCCATGAAATAGCTCCAGTAAACCCTCAGGAATAGTGTAATTCCTTCTGTCAGTTGTTGTGCCACATCTGTGCACTTAACTGAAGTGCTCCAAGAGAAGAAGATAATGTTTAGAGTCCAAATATTATTAAGAGCTAATAATATTCGACATATCTATTTTTAGACTAGCAATCTAAAAATAGACTCCATCAAATATGTCTAAAAATAGAAGTCCATCTATTTTTCCAACTTGACCAACCATCCACAAATAGCATCCTGCAACTTATAGAATATGATCGACATGTCTAAAAATAGACATAGTCTAAAAATAGACTTTGTGCCAAAAATAGCCTTCGGGCCCACTTAGTGAAGGTGAATCTTTTCACTAAGCTCATCATCTTGTTGAATCTCAACACTCCCTCTCAACAAGATAGGGATTTTCTGCCACCCTGATCCTGTCTCTATGGTATTCGAATTTTCTGCTGGTGAGCGCCTTCGTCAAAATATCTGCATCCCGATCCTCCGTAGGAATGTAAGAAAGCAACATGATCTTTTGCTGCACACAATCTCTAATATGATGGTACCAGATGTAAATATGTTTAGATCTATCATGAAATACTGGATTAACTGAGAGTTTAATGCAACTCTGATTATCACAATATATCACAGTAGGATCTAAATGAGAACTGAAAAAAGCCAACCAGGATCTTCCTCATCCATATAGCCTCGCATGCATCCAAACTTGATACCATGTACTTGGCCTCCACTGAACTGAGTGCCACGGATATTTGTTTCCTGTTGTACCAAGAAACTGCTGTAGATCTGATATTGAAAATCCCTCTAGATGTGCTCTTTCTATCCGTTGGGCTTCCTACCCAATCTGCATCCGTGAAGCCATGCAGCTTCACCTCATCCGACTGTCTGTACCATAATCCATACCCAGATGTGCCCCTGAGATACCTTAGGACATGCTTGCCTGCCTTCCAAAAGAGCTTGGTAGGCTTCACCATCGCTTGTGAAAGCTGGTTCGCAACATAGCATATTTTCGGTCGTGTATTGACTAAATACATGAGCGAACCAACCAACTATCTATAAACATTGGCATCCACCACCTTTGCCGATTTAGCATCCTCTTTCCTCCAACCACCACGAAGAGGAGTGTGGATAGGCTTGCAGCCTTGCATGTGAAACTTCTGCAGTATCTCCCGGGCATACTTGCCTTGAGACACAAAAAATTCACCATTCTGCTGCCAAATTTCTAATCCCAGGAAATAATGAAGGAGGCCCAAGTCCTTCATCTCGAACTCCTTTGCAAGATCTGTCTTGCATGAGTGTATCAACAGTTCATCACCCATTAGTATTAAATCATCTACATAAAGAAAATGATCAAAAGCTTACCCTCCACCACAATCTGGTATAGATTTGGATCCGCCTCGCTCTTGGAAAAACCAAGTCCGGTGAAATAACTTTCTATCCGTGTGTACCAAGCACGAGGTGCTTGTTTTAGCCCATAAAACGCTCTTTTGAGCCTGCACACATGCGACTCGCTGCTAAAGATTTCGAATCCTTTAGGATGCTCAATGTACACCTCCTCCTCAATGATTCCATTGAGGAACGCAGTCTTCACATCCATCTGATGAATGTGCCAACCCATCTGCACTGAGAGAGCAAGGATGGTTCGTATGGAAGAATACCTTGCGACAAGTGCAAAGGTTTCTTCATAGTCGATCCCTTCGATCTGTGAGAAGCCCCGGGCAAAAAATCTTGCCTTATACTTCTCAACGCTCCCATCAGTAGCTTGCTTCACTTTGTAGATCCATCTTGAACCTACCACTAATTTCCCTTCTAGCCTTGGGACAATCTCCCATGCACTGTTTATGACAATCGAATCATACTCTTCCACCATGGAATCTACCCATGCAGGATCCTCCACAACTTCCTCGAAAGAGGATGGCTCCGTCATGATACACTTTCTCATCAGAGCCATGTATCCAGTAAATCAAACAGGTGACTGTCTCTATTCGCGTTGTGATGTAGGAACTCCTACATTCTGCACTACATCAAGATTCAGTCACTCAGCTTCTGTAGTGCGCTTCCGCCCTCTAATGTTTGACGTTGCATGAGTGGTTTCTTCCACTCCATGAACCTCCTCTTATGGATGATCCACATCCTGAGGCTCATATTTAGGAACAAGTAGCTCCTCCTCTGCATGCAAGTGTAGCTCCCTCTCAAGCAACAACTTCATGGCTTTCTCCTCATGAAATTTGATATCCCGTCGCACAACAGTCATCCGACTGTCTGGAAAATACACACGATAATTGTGGGGAGTTTCTGTGTACCCCAAAAATATCCCAACCTCTGCGGTCAGCTCCAGCTTCTTCCTGGCATCCTTTGTCACATGAATGTAAACAGGTGAGCCAAAAATCTTCAAATGAGAAATATCAGGCTTCTTACTAGAAAACACCTCTTCGGGTGTACTCATGCCAAGTACTCTATGAGGACAACAGTTTTGCACATAAAATGCAGTGCTGCATGCCTCAGCCCACAAGTGCTGGGAAGTCCCTAATCATGCAACATCGCCCATGCAGCACCCACGATCGTTCTGTTCTTTCTCTCCGCGACACCATTTTGCTGTGGGTTATGAGGCGCTATGATTTCCCTTTAAATTCCTTCTTTGCTACAAAAGTCTTTGAATTCACCAGAGATGTATTCACCACCATTATCACTCCTTAGAGCTTTCACCTGCTTCCCTAACTCTTTCTCAACCAGCGCCTTGAACTCACAGAACTTTGAGTATGTCTCTCTCTTCTTCTGCATGAATAAGATCCAGCACTTACAAGAAAAGTCATCAACAAATATCACATAATACCTGTGCTTTGATGTTGAAGCAACCGAGAAAGGTCCACACACATCTGTGTGAATTCTCTCAAGGATCGTTGTGGTGCGAAGAAATTATATACAATATGCATGTATATATCCAGACTCTCCTGATCTAACAATATTTATCTTCTTGCTAAATACAGAATCCTTCCACTATAATTCTTGTGGAAATTTAATCAACAATTGCAAAACACATGAAGCAATAAAAACACACATAACACAGTAGTTTAACGGGAAAGCCTGAAGCTGAAAACCCCAACTATCTGTATACAATATATGTCATATAGATCATGTAAAAATCCTCATAAAAAGCGGATCATATCAAGCTCTCAGTACAATACAATCGCTACACCCCAATCAGGCCCGATATTGCAAATCCATGCACCAATCTTTGCCACCTGCTAGCCTGCCTCTACTGCGCAATCCATGCTAAAGAATGGCTCTAAATGAGTTCAAATTTCTCTAGCCTTTCTCATTAAATCCTCATTGGCATCTCCAATGAATGTGTGGTGCAAACATTGCAACATTATAGTCACAACTGATATTCACACTTGCTCTTTCACCTATCTCTCCACTGGTCTCCACTGAAACTACCATGCACTATAGTTAACTGATGTATTGTTCAGTTTATTAATGAGTTATTATTTAGTGAATTAATTTACTAATTAATTCACTCCACTCTCACTAGTGTATCAATCAGTTAGACTAGATACAACTAGCTCAACTGAGTCTAACTGAGTTAAATTAAATACAACTCCACCAACTACTTCTCCAACTCCACCAAAATCTGTGACATGATTTCTAACTGAAGTCCTCCATGAAATAGCTCCAGTAAACCCTCAAGAATAGTGTAATTCCTTCTGTCAGCTGCTGTTCCACATCTGTACACTTAACTTAAGTGCTCCAAGAGAATAAGATAATGTTTAGAGTCCAAATATTATTAAGAGCTAATAATATTCGACATATCTATTTTTAGACTAGCAATCTAAAAATAGACTCCATCCAATATGTCTAAAAATAGAAGTCCATCTATTTTTCCAACTTGACCAACCATCCACAAATAGCATCCTGCAACTCATAGAATATGATCGACATGTCTAAAAATAGACATAGTCTAAAAATAGACTTTGCGCCAAAAATAGCCTGCGGGCCCACTTAGTGAAGGTGACTCTTTTCACTAAGCTCATCATCTTATTGAATCTAAACAAGTGAAAAAGGGAAAAAATGTCCAAAAATATGCCAACAACTCAAGGGCATTGGAAAAACTCATCAACAATCAATGATCTTACAATGACAGAACTGGCCTCGGTTACAAAGAAGAAGAAGTAGGATGTTCTACAAAAAAAGAAAATGAACCTATGAGATATGACATGCATGTAGACTTCATTGGAAAATATTTGCAAGAACATCCTTGGAAGACAATTTCTTGACAAAGATTTCCATCCAAGTACCAACATATTTTTCATGGCTATTGTTATTCATGTGGAAAATTTGGTCATAAAGCTATAGAATGTCACATGTACCCTAGGAACCAATACAATTCCAGGAGATCCTTCAAATATGAACCTCCCAGGGCTCAACGAAACATTAGTAGATTTGAAAATTTAAGAAATAATATGGAATGTTACATATGTTAGAAATTTGGACACATAGCCAGAGACTGCAGACTTGAAAATCCTCTAGAAGAATCTTCGAAGCCATAGAATGAACGAACATGGAAGAAGAAGAAGACTAATAATTGTGCTCTCGCTCTCAAGGCTCAAAACAAAAAATATGTGTGGTATGTTGATAGCATTTTCTCAACACATATGACTGGAGATAGAAGGAAATTTGTATCTCTGAAAGAGAAGAAGGACAGAACCATATCCTTTGGAAAAGTTGGATCTTAAAATGTTATAGGATCAGGTATAGTCACTCTTGGAAGCAAAGATGTTATAGCCAAGAATGTTCTATTGGTTGAAAACATGAATCACAATCTGCATAGTGTTAGACAAATGTGTGATCGAGGACACACAATGCTATTCAACTCCCGAAAATGTGAAATTAGGAAAGGCAGGTGTTAAGTCCCTATATTAATAGTGTAGTCCCTTATTATGTTAGTGTAGCCCCCCTTATTGTTATTGTTGTACCCCTGTAACCCCCATATTGTTATTATTGTGCCCTTACATTATTATTGTTAGGTCGGCTAGAATTACATTGTGGCCCCACTAGGATTATATTGTGGCCCCATGGAATCCTATATATAGAAGGAGGCTTTGGTGATTTGTATCATCCAAGAATTATTCATTCATGTAATGTATTTGAGGTTTCCCCCTCGAAGTGGCTTATTTCTAAGGTGTTGATATCTCCTTTCTTCTCTTTTTGGAGTTGGTTTCACAACATTTGGTATCAGAGCTTTGGATTCTAGGGTTTCACTGCTCCAAACAGGTAATTGTGGCATTTTCACTATAACGTTTTTTCTATGAAGGTTCAGAAGATGAGATGTTTAGAGTGCAAAGCCAAAATCCCGATGAACATCATCGCAAAATTTCAGAGCTTGGTTCACAATATTTTTGGAGATATGATCAGTGGAAGTTAGGTCTTTTTGCAGGCTCCTGAATTTCACTTAAAAAGGGCATCACGGTATTTTATTTATAAATTATTTTATACGAAGGATATGAAGCTGAAATTTTTAGAGTGCAAAGCTGAAATCCTGAGGAACATCATCGCAAAATTTCAGAGCTTGGTTCACAAAATTGTTGGAGATATGATCTGTGGAAGTTAGGTATTTTTCAGGCTCCCGAATTTCATCTCAAAGAGGTGATTGTGGGAAACTCTTCATAACTCTCTCTCTGAGAATCGGATTGGAATTCTGTAAAAAGTGACTAGAATTACACAGACTATAGTTTTATTTCTATAAATTTTAGAGCCAAAGGAGAAAACAGTGACACGTGGAAAGTCGTAAAAGTTCGATCTACTGAACTAGTCCATAATTAGGTCATTGTGGGAGATTGGACATAACTTTGTCTTGAAGAATCCAAATAAAGTCAGACCTGTGGCATTTGAAAGAAGCTTCAGAGGACTACTGCAGATCTGAATTTTAAATATCGAGGATCTGCAAGTATATATATAAGTCAATTTCAATATCGAGCTCCTCAAAAGCAAGTAAAAGGTGTGTATTTTTTTTTCTGAATTGCATAAGTCTTATGTAAAAAAAAATAAAAAGTCAGTTTGAAGTGATTCCAAGGGCCTATTGAGCATATATTTTAGTATTGGGTTCTGAAATGCCTCCTAAAAAGAATTCCATACCCATTAAGCGCTCAAAAAGATATACTATGACGCATGAAGAGGAAGAATTGCAGTATGAGATATCAAAATTATGGTACGAAGTGCAAGAAATTTCGATCTTACGAAGAGAAACCGAAGATGACATAGATGGTTTAAAATCAGAAATGGAGGCTAATTTGGATGGTTTGAAGGATCAAATAATAGCTAATATGGATGATAAATTAGTGGAAGATCACCTCGATGATCAACAACAAGTTCTCCAACTCTCAAAGGATAACTTAATTTTGGTGCAGAATTTAATGAAACAACAGGAAGATCAACATCACATCGAAAGAAGTTCTGAAGCAGTCACAAAAATAAGAACTCGAAAAGTACAATCAATTTCAGAGTATCTCAGCAAGTGGAAGAACTTTCCTGTAGAAGATTCCACATGAGAGGATGATAATTTTATACAGAAGCATCAAGAAATAATCAAGTGTTGAGGACAACATTGGTTTGAAGGAGAGGGGCATGTTAAGTCCCTATATTAATAGTGTAGTCCCTTATTATGTTAATGTAGCCCCCTTTATTGTTATTTTTGTACCCCTGTAACACCCATATTGTTATTATTGTGCCCTTACATTATTATTGTTAGGTCAGCTAGGATTACATTGCGGCCCCACTAGGATTATATTGTGGCCCCATGGACTCCTATATATAGAAGGAGGTTTTCGTCATTTTTATCATCCAAAAATTGTTCATTCATGTAATGTATTGGAGGTTTCCCCCTCGAAGTGGCTTATTTCTAAGGCGTTGATATCTCTTTTCTTCTATTTTTGGTGCTAGTTTCACAATAGCAGGTATGGTAATATTGTAGCTACAACAAGTCGAGCTCCAAAAGACATATATGTTCTGGATGAAGCAACTAAAGCATGTCTATTAGCTAAAGAAGATGAAAGTTGGTTATGGCACAAACGAATGGGCACATAAACTTTGACAATATTGTTAGGATAAGAAAAAAGGAAGAAGTACGAGAAATGCTGAAAATCTCAAAATCTTCCAACACACTATGTGAGGCCTATTGACACGAAAAGTAGACAAAATTTCAATTTAAAACAAAAGAACACTTTGCATCACATCCATTGGAATTGATACATATTTATCTATGTGGTCTTGTGAGAATAAAAGGCTTATATGGAGAATTATATTTCATGTTAATGATAGATGACTATACCAGGATGACAGTCGTCAGTTTCCTAAAGAAAAAATCTGAATCATTTGAGTGCTTTAAGATCTACAAGGAGTTGGTAGAAATGAAACTGATTTGAGAATAAAGTGTCTAAGATTAGATAATGGCGGATAATTCACTTCCAAATGATTTCAGCAATATTGTGACGAAAATGGAATAAAAGGACAATTTTCAACAACATGAACACCTCAGCAAAATGGAGTTGTTGAAAGAAAGAAAATAAACGTACAAGAAATGGGTAGAACAATGTTGAAGGAATCAAAATTGGAAGAAAAATTCTGGGTTCAAGAAATTGATATGGCAGTCTTCATTATCAACTGAAGTCTTCTTAGAAATAATTGCAACAAGACCCCATATGAATTATGGAAAGGAAAACTAGCTAATGTAAAATATTTCAGAATCTTCAGAAGCCAATGTTATATCAAAAGAGAAGATTAAAATTTGGGTAAGTTTGAATCACGTGTTGATGAAGGTATCTTTGTTGGTTACTCACCCAAAAGAAAGGCCTATAAATGCTATAATCTAAGACAAAAACAGATAGTGGAGAGCATAAATGTTACATTTGACGAAGATGGTGTTCTAATGAATAATGATGAGGATCTAGAATCTTTGAAACTTGAGATAGACGCTAAAAAAGACACAAAGAAAATTCTAGAACAAGAAGAAACTATCAACCACGAAGAAGTAAATAATGATCATCAAGATATACCAGAAAAACAACAAGAAGCTCCTCCAAAGAGAACAAAAGAATGGATTCAAAGGAACCATCCATCAAATAAAAACATTGGTGACATAAATGAAGGTCGATAACTTCGTTCATCACGACAAGCTCACATTTCTTTTCTAGCAACCTTTAAGCCTAGTAGTTTTGAGGAAGCCAGCCATAATGAATATTGGGTAGCAGCTATGAATGAATAATTGGATCAACTCGAGAAGAATAACACCTGGGAATTAGTTCCACGACCAAAAGATAAAAATTCCATTGGGACTAAATGGGTGTTTAGGAACAAATTGAATGAAGATGGATAGGTTACCAGAAACAAAGCAAAATTGGTTTGCAAAGGCTATGCACAAGTGGAAGAAATTGATTTCGATGAAACGTTTGCACCAGTTTCCAGAATGGAAGCCATCTGAATTTTTCTCGCCTATGCATGTTCAAGAAAAATCAAAGTCTACCAAATGGATGTTAAGTCAGCATTTATGAATGGCAAATTAGAAGAATAAGTTTACATCGAACAACCTAAAGGTTTTATATTATCAGAAAAATAAGACTATGTTCGCAGGTTAAATAATGCTCTATATGGTCTCAAGCAGGCTCCTAGAGAATGGTATGCTCATCTTGATGAATATCTATGTCAACAAGGGTTCAAGAAACGTAATTTTGATAGCAATCGTTATGTACAAATAGATAAATATAATTTAACAATCGTTGAGGTATATGTGGTTGATATAATATTTGGTAGCAATGATGATCAAATAAGTAAGAACGTTTCTACAAATATGCAAAGTGAGTTCAAGATGTCTTTACTTGGTGAGCTGACATACTTCTTAGGGCTTCAAATATCTTAGCAAGAGAAAGGAAATATTTATATGTCAATCCAAGTACATCAAGGAAATTCTCAAGAAATTCAAAATGGAAGATTGAAAACTCATCCTTACTCTGATGGTAACAGGTTGCAAATTGAGCATAGACAACTCATCTAAGGATGTGGATCAGAGGTTGTACATATCTATGATTGGTAGTCTTCTATATGTAACAACCTCCCGGCCAGATGTTATGCAAGTAGTTGGAAAAGTAGCAAGATTCCAAGAAACACCAAAAGAATCACATATTATTGCTGTTAAAAGAATTCTTCGATATCTAAAGGGCACAAAATAATATGGCTTGTGGTATCCCAAGGGTAAAAATCTCATTATTCAAGACTATTCCCATATTCTATGACAACACGAGTGCCATCAACATCTCCAAGAATCCTGTCATGCATTCAAAAACAAAACACATTTTGATCAAATATCATTTTTTTAGAGAACAAGTCGCTGAAAAGAATATCAAACTTGAGTATGTTGGTACAAAAGAAAAAATCATTGATATCTTCACTAAACCTTTACCTCGTGAAGCATTTGAATATCTTATCCAGAAGCTTGGGATTATCCCAAGTTCTCATTAGATTTTCCTTATTCATAATATAAAGGGGGAGTGGAAGTGTGTACAGGTTCGCATGATGGTTGTGTGTCAGGGGGAGTGGAAGTGTGTACAGGTCCGCAGGATGGTTCTGTGTCAGGGGGAGTTACCCTTTGCCATTGATTTCAAAGGGGGAGAGAATGTTGTAGGAAGAGGTGTCATGATCCCAGGGGGAGTACTTGTGTTGCCATCAATTCCAAAGGGTGAGATTGTTGATCATCGGTTGTCATTGATTTCAACCAAAGCAGCACCAGGGGCTACCCCAATATTGCATGGGAATTTCGGCCTACAAAATTACTATATTATGGGTCAAGAATTCTTATGATGGTTTTTACTTGTCAAGATGTTTCCATTGATATATGGCACCCCACGTAATTCTTCATGGTTTGAGAGATATTCATGTTTGAAGTTTGTAACCCCAATTAGTGGGCTAAAACCCCATGGGGTTGTGGCATGGGTCATTGAAAAGTCAACAATAAATAATTTTTAACCTCCTAAAATCCATCCCACATTCAATTGTTGAAGCTCCTCTCAACCTAAGCATTTATATCAATTGTGATCCTCATATCCTCCTTATGTAGGGATTTCACTACCTGAAATAGGTCATCGTGGAATTTGTGCTCTAAATATTTTTCTACGAAGGTTCGGAAGATGAAATTTTTATGAGGCAAATCTGAAATCCTGAGGAAGCTCCTATAAAAATTTCAGATCAGGGTGCACAATATTTTCAGAGATATGATCTGTGGAAATCAGTGTTTTTGTAGGCTCATGAACTTCATCTCAAATAAGTGACCGTGGGAAAATCGTCATAACTCTCTCTCTGAGTATCGGATTGGAATTTTGTAAAACGTGGAAGATAGTGCATGGACTGTGGTTTTTGATGTATCAATTTAAAAGCCAAATGAAGACTAATTGACACATGGCACGCCGTACAATTTTCTCTACTGAAACAATCCATAATTAGGTCATTATGAGAGATTGGGCATAACTCTCTCTTGAAGAATCCAAATTGGATCAGACCTATGGTTGGAAAGAAGTCTCATAGTACTACTACAGAACTGAAAATAATATATTGGGGAGCTGAAATAACATAGATACACCAGATAAAATATCGAGATCCTAGAAGGCAAGAAAAAGCTAGATCATGTGTTGTCAAGGGCTAAAAAGGACCAGACTTTCTAGGGCAGAAAAGCAAAGCAAGGTGTAGCAAAGGGTAGCATGACAAGAGCAACAATCAAGGTGCAGAACAACAACAATAAGTTTATCACATGAAGTCTTCAAGTGGGCAACATTGCATACAGTCATTGTAAAGGTATCATTGTACTAAGTCATTGTAAATGCATCATTGTAAAAATTGTACAAGTGTCTATCTACCAAGAGTTAAAGAGGTGGTGTCAGGAGGTCTAGGATCATCATTAGGTGCTTGTGTCATAGTTGGGGTTATGTTCTAGTGTGTGTTCTTCATTTAAATCATTCTATATCATTGTAAAGTGGACCATTTTCCCTGGTACGAGAGTCCATTCTTGTTTTATTCTTCTCTAGGGTGGTAGGATGGTGCTAGGCTGGTGCATGAAGTCACCAACAGGTTCAAGCCTATGAAAACATTAAGGTGATAGGGTGGTGCTAGGGTGAATTGTAGCTAATTGGGTGTTGGGGCATCCGTTCAATTGACTACTGAAGAATCTCAGGCATTAGAGCGTCCATCCAGTGGGAGCTGGAGAAGAATGATTTTCTATATTCTAGGAAGTTGGAGCTTTATTTTCAATTGGAGTTGAATATTAAAGAGTTATTAGAAAATCATTCAGGTGGTTTTTATCTCGGAGAGGTTTTCTTCCTTAAAAATTGTGTGCATTTGTGTTCCTTTTTTTTACTGCTATCATTGTACAAAAACTGATAATAATTGAAGATTAACTAATGCTCTAATTGAAAGGAATATTGATTCACCCCCCCTCTCAGTATTTCCAACAACCCCTACCCTGCATTGTTATAATTGGATTGGGCCATTGATATGGGAGGAATCATCAACCTGAAGCATAGAAGTATGATTTTTGAGAATAATGGTATATGGGTGACAGTCCCACTGGATCCTACAGAAGGAGAATGATACACATAACCAGTGCGTGAGGGGGATGATGTTGACCATATCTACAAGCTGACAACGCAAGACAAAGATTGGATCAACCCTACAGCTGATGGCATGTTGAACTGGTAAAAGGATAGCTCGTGTTTTTCTAATTCTGATGGTGAGATGGAGATTTGGCAGAACCGGTTGCATGATGTCTCTGCATTGCGCTACCTCAAGATCACAAATAACTTCCAGTGCATCTCCTTAGAGGTAAGATAAATACCCTACTTTGAAAGTTCTGGAAGTGTCAAAGAATTTTTGGAAGCGTTGGAAAAAGTTGTCCGAGAGGAACGAAGGTTTTGGGCACTTGATATGGCTATGCGTACAACTCTAGCGCATTGGTGGGAGACGCACAAGGGAGCTTTCCAGGACAGACAGGAATGTAGAAAAATGATGAAGCTGCACTTTGAACCTCCAACCACCCCACCAATTGAGATATTTTATGGTCTAGGAGATCCATGCAAGCATCTGTCCATATGGATGGAGGTATGGGATGAAAATACATGGAATGAATGGTTCATAGGTTTTTCCACTTGTTAGGACCGGTACCTACCACCCGGTATCTAGAAGTTGAGCTACACTGAGGTACTCAAGACTGGTTTACAATGACTGAATATTTCTTGGAAACCTTTGGCTCTGTGGGTGGCTTGGAGAAATTGGATGAAGCCCTACAGGACATATATGCTCTGGTATTTGATGAATCCTGACCCCGAAAGGAATGTGTTGCGCTAGCCTAGGATGAACAGATGCAAGACATCGTAAAATATAGAAATCTGTCAATCGAGGATAATGAATATGACCCAAGGAATTTTAATATCCTGCAGTCGGAAGGAGAGTGCGCAGTGGCGGGGCTTGCATTAGGGATGGTGGATGTTACTAAACCAATGAAATTTAAGGAAGTCAACATTGGGACAAAAGAGTAGCCCAAGTTGGCCAAGGTTGGGGACTACTGGGATGATGATACAGTAGGAAGGATTTTAGAGCTACTGACAGAGTATCAGGATCTGTTTCCTACAAATTTCTCTGAGTTGAAGGGAATTGTAGGGGACTTGGGTGCTATGAAGATCATGCTGAAACTAGATGCACACCCTGTCAAGCAGTGCCCATATCGATTGAACCCAAAATATAAGCAGAAATTAAAGGAGGAATTGGAAAATATGGTGGCTGTAGGCATCATCGAACTAGTCGAACAGTCTAATTGGGTAAGCCTAATGGTGGTTCAAGAGAAAAATACCAAAGGAGAAATAAGGATTTGTGTAGATCTACGCAAGTTGAATGATGCCTGTGTGCATGACCCCTTCCCTACTCCCTTTTTAGATGAAATATTGGATAATGTGGGAGGACAGGAAGCTTATTCATTCACTGAAGGATTTTCGGGGTATCATCAGATTATAATTGCGCTAGAAGGCCACAAAAAGACTACCTTCTCCATTGAATGGTGTTCTTTCTAATACATTGTCATGCCATTCAGATTGAAGAATGCACCTACCATCATCTTGCGCGTGGTAGTGGATGTGTTCAAGGAATTCATGCATAAATCCTTGGAGGTATATTTTGATGATTGGACAGTGTTTGGATTGGTAAAGAAACATGTGTCAAACCTGCGCATGATGCTTGACACATGTAGGAAGCACTATATTTCTCTCAACCTAAAGAAGTGCATATTCTGCGTACCTTTTAGGATTTTGTTGGGGCATATAGTATGTCAGCAAGGATTGATGTTAGACCCAGCCAAGGTCGAGATTATCATCAGCTTAGAAGTTCCTACTAATGAGAAACAATTGTGTTCCATCCTAGGACACACTAGTTATTACAGGAAGTTTGTAAAAGGATATGCTCTGATCACTGCGCCAATGGAGAAATTGCTGAAGAAGGATGTATCATTTTTCTGGGATGACAAATGTCAGAAGAGATTTGAGCTGTTAAAGGAGAAAATCGTCACTGCACCTATCTTGATATTCCCATACTGGTCTAAGGTTTTCCATGTGTACGTGGACGCATCTAGGATAACACTTGGGGCTATTTTAGCGCATCTAGGAGAAGGAGACATTAATCACCCAGTCACTTTTTCCATTAGGAAGCTCTCCAGTGAAGAGCACAACTACTCAAATATAGAAAGGGAAGGATTGTACATGGCATATGCGTTGCAAAAATACAGACCCTATCTGCTAGGAGGGAATTTCAAAATTTTCACTGATCATTATGCTTTGAAATAAGTATTCAATAAGCCTGTGTTGGGGGGGAAGATCTGTCGATGGTTGTTTCCTTTCCAGGAGTATGAATTTGAGATTATTGTGAAGCCTGGAAGACTGAAAGTTGGGCCTGATCATATGTCACGAATTGAGAATGGGAAGAACCAACCAGTCTGGAGGATGGGTTACCTGATGTGTGACTCTTCGCTATCAAGGTGGTTGATGAGCACTTTGTTGATATTATTTATCTTTTGACCATGGGAACAGTGCCTGCAGAACATTCAATTTAGCAAAAGAGGGAGTTGGTCACACATGTAGCTGATTTTACCCTACTTTTATGTCAGTTGTATAAATTAGGAGAAGATGAAGTATTAAGGAGATATGTATTGAAATGTGAAAGATAGGATATCTTAGTTGAGGCTCATGAGGAGTGGCAGCAAGGCCACTATGCTAGGAAATCCACTAGGCAAAAGATTTTGGATACTGGGTTATGGTGGCCCACACTGCATAGTTATGCACAGGCATACTGTCGGGCCTGTGATGCATGTCATAGAACAGGAAAGCCTTCGCCCAGATATTGAATTCCCCTACAACCTTAGATGGCCTTGCAGGCATTTGATAAGTGGGCTATAGATTTCGTTGGAACAATCAACCCTCTTGGGAAGAAGACTAGAGTGTGTTATATCATTAATGAAACTGATTATGTAACTCGATGGGAAAAGTTAAAGACAATTAAGGATTGTACTGCAGATACTGCTGCGTACTTCATATTTGAGCTTATTTTTTCCAAGTTTGGATGCTCGAATATTTTTATGAGTGATAGAGGTACACACTTTGTTAATGAAACAATTGAAGCTTTGACATAGGAATTCTAGATCCATCACAAGAAGAGTAGCACTTATCACCCACAAGAAAATGGTGCAGTAGAAGATTTCAACAAAATCTTGGAGAACGCGCTCACAAAGATCTGTAATACCAACTGAGATGATTGGGACATGCACATCCCTTCTGTGCTATGGACTTATAGGACAACATGCAAAAAGATGATGGGAAAAACACCTTTCAAGATGGTTTATGGGAAGGAAGCCATCATGCCAATGGAGTATATTGTCCCAAGTCTGCGCATCGTAGCTTTCACTAATATGGTCGAGCCTGATATTATGGAAGAACGATTGGCGCAACTCATTGCCTTAGAATAAGATCATTTCATTGCTAACTTCCACCAGCAAGTGCAGAAGGTGCGTGAAAAATCCTGGCATGATAGGCACATCAGGCAGAAGGTGTTCAAAGAGGAAGACTTGGTCTTGCTATATGATAGTCAGTTTTCATGCAACCCAGCGAAGTTCAGAAAGCATTGGTTGGGGCCAGATCTTGTGAAGGATATCACTGATGGCGGTGTGTTGCGCTTGGTCACACTGCACGGAGAGAAACTTCCCGGGTACTTCAATGGAAGTTATCTGAAGCCATATAGAGACAATATGGTGCCGACCAAATGAATACATGGCCAGAGCATCATAATAAAAGGGTATGCATGTGGTAGAGAGGGATGGTGCACGCAGGTGTGACGCATAGGCAGGTGCAATAGAAACGTAGGTGTGATGCACAAGAAAGGAAACTAGCCGTTGGAACAATGAACCTGGGTGAAAAGGTGAAATTACCATTGAATGGAGTGGATTTTTAACATTTAATGAGGCAATCTTGGAGGATTTTTTACCATTTTCTTAAAGGTAAGTGGAAAATAATGATAATCCAACCGTTTTTCCAATGGGTGGCTTATAAAAAGGCGGGTGTGGGTCTCAATTGGTTCCTTTGTTTTTGGTTCCCTATGATTATCTGTAATATTTGTTATCCTATTGTCTGTGAGCTTTGTATGTCTGACCGTGAATCTCCATCTGAAATCCGTAATCCCGAATTCATATTCCACTTGATAATGACGACCACCAACCCTGGAGAGGAGCATTCAGTGCCCCTCACTGCTTCTATGGATATGGGATCAGATGAGGTCAAAGAAGTAGTCCCGGAGGTATAACAAGTTGTGTCCATGCCGACGAAAGAGGAAGGAAAGGGGAAAATTTCCAAGTGGGCTACTTCTAAGATGTGCACCTCTCCGTAGAATGTAACATCCCCAAGGCAAGCGACTAAGGATCAATACCCAATCGAAGATCCATCAAAGCGCCCGATGAGTGCTAGACAAGAAGCTATGTTTGTGGAACCTATCTCATGGTGACTGCCCTATGTCAAGCCACATAAGCCCTCTTTGCGTAAGCCATAGAACATTGACACTTTTTGGGAATACCTGTAGATTCCCTTAATTCTTCAAGATGTCCCTTTGGTTGGAGAAATGTTCGGAAAAATTCCCCAAATTAATTTTGATGATTATTGTATATGCTGCTAAGATGATTATGTACAAATTTGATCAATGAATGAGAAAATATGTGTTATGATGACTGCTTTATCTAGGGTTTTTCAATTCTGAAAAGATATCTGACTAAATGACTCAGGTCTAGATCTGAGACAGATCATATTCTGAAAAAAAGTATTCACAGATCTATACGTAGGTTGGTGTTAAGGAAAACACGTATACATGCGGGTTTAGTGAAGCAAAGTAGCATATGCTTTTTGAGATAATGAATGTTCAGGGTTGAATTTGATTTTGCATACTGATTCTGAAATCTAGTTGTTACAGTGTTCTGATTACAATGATCTCACTATTTGGTTTGATGTATTGGGTGAAGTTTATTATTGTTGATATTTGTGAAGGGTTGTGTTGAAGCTGTGTGATATAGTATGAAAATTGATGAAACATGGTCTGCAGTGATTTTGAGGGAAGTAGAAGCTTCCTGCCAATAGAAGCTAGTGTTCTGATTAGGGGGTTGAAGCTCCCTTCCAGTAGTGGTTGGAAAACGAGATCATGGGGTTATCGCTCCCTTCCAGTTGCAGCTGGAAAACGAGAGAAGGTTGCAAGCTTCTACAGGTAGATGCCTGCATACTGATATGAGTCTGCATCAGTACAATATTGTAAGAAGTTTTCCATATAATAAATATTGAAGACAAAGATGACAGCAGCAGTGGTTTTATCCCAAATTGGGTTTCCACCTTAAATCTTGGTGTTCATGTGTGTTTCTCTTGTGTGATGATTTATTCTTATACTGCACATATTTACTGATTAAATAATATATGCATGATTGATAGACTGAGTTAAAGATTGTTTCTGAAATTTTTTTCTAACAATAAAATTATATCAGTATACACTAGTTTCTTTTGGTATATGCGAGTTGGGTTCATCAAAGCCGCATATGGAATTCAGTAAAGAAAAAGGTAAAAGTATCAGTAAGCTCTAAATACTGATTCAACCCCCCCTCTCAGTATTTTTCCCAACAATTGGTATTAGAGCAGGTCCTTCTGAAGAAGCTTAATCGTTAGAAGGAAGACCATCCAAGATGAGAAATCAAGATGGGACAACATCTATCAGGCCTCCTCTCTTCAATGGAAACAACTTAATCTTCTGTAAGACAAGGATAAGATCCTATATTTAGTCTCTTGGAGCAGATGTATGGGCTATAGTTGAAGGAGGTTATCAATATCTAACTTCCATTCAACCAGATGCAATAGCAAAAAAGAACTATGAAACCAATGCAAAGGCGGTCAATGCATTATTGGGAAGTTTGACTGAATAATTATTTGTCAAAGTCATGCAGTTAAATACAACAAAGGAGATATGGGACAAAATCATTCTAAGCTATGAAGGTGATGCCAAGGTAAAAAGTGCTAAACTATAAACTCTCCAAATTCAATATGAAAAACTTAGAATGCACAATGAAGAAATCATTGCGAGTTTCTTTTTACGTCTAGATGATATTTTATATCGTATGAGAAATCTGGGTGAAACTATATCTGACACTACTCTGGTTGAAAAGGTTTTAAGATCTATAACTCCCAAATTTGAGTCAGAAGTTTCTGCTATTGAAGAGAAACTAGATCTACAAACTCTTACTATGTTGGAAATACTGAGAGGGGGGTGAATCAATATTTCTTTTAAATTGTTAATTTTACAAGTTAGATCACCTATATTTAGAATACAAAATGAATAATAAGAATAAATGATTTTATTAATTTATTCATTATAATAAATCAAGTACAATATATGTAGGGCTCTAACCCTAGATGAAGACACCAATCTTCAATCACCCAGGCTCCAACCTTTATTTTCCAAGCACCGAATTGGACTTCCAAGGCTCCAACCTTGTCAATTCTGAGGCACCAAGCTCAAGGGCTCCAACCCTATATCTAGTACAGGCTCCAACCTGGTCTCTTGAGGACTCCTATCCTATAGGGCTCCAATCCTATCTTCCAAGGCACCAACCTTGTCTCTATGAGGCTCCAACCTCCTTCTTCATTTCGTCAATATATATTTGGTTATACGTACGGTTCCCAATGTCTTCTTCAATGAGCCTTGACAATCTTTCGCTTACTCTTCACTGTAATCTACACATCACGTCATCAATGAAAACCTTTTCTTCGTAAAAAGGTGTCACTGCTACTCTTAATTGTACCAAAATAATTTCTCCAAGGTTAACTCATGATGGCTTTTCAACAATACATCATGTCCTCCAAAAATGCCTCCAAGTCAACTTCTCTGCAAGGGCTCAACAACTGCTTCACAATGATATCTTCATGATGTCTTCAACATGCTGATCCAAGACTGCTGCTACAAGGGGTCTTTAATAGATTTGTACACCAAGGATGCCTCAATAAATATTTTAACAAGGTTTCTCTAATTTTACTTCAAGACCTGATCCTAGATCTCCTTTAAAAAGGCTTCAACCCTGCATTAAGAAGGTTGTACATAAACTCTTCATAGGCTACTTCTTCTCAATTCTGGATCTTCAAAAACAGATTCAATATTGTGCTTTCAACCTTTAATATAGTGCTTCCATTTTACCAACCAAACCTACACAAAGGATTCACTGTAATACAATTCAACAAGCTTCAATGGTGTTCTTGGTCTTGTATCCCACATAGAAATACAGTTCCTATAAGGGACAAAGATGCCCTTTATTCTACCTCAGAATGTCCACTTTCACACTAACTTACAGGAGTTTGCCACAGATTCAAGATGAATAGATAATCACAATTTATATTTTTGAAGTCTTCACACAGGTCTTAAAATACAGAGGCTGCAATTTGGGTGCAGCAGAAACAGGTACGAAGTCTACACAAGATCAGTCCAAATGTCTCTTCACAACACGTATAAGTTTATTTCTTGCTTAGGTCCAAGTCTAATACAGTCACAGGTTCAAGGTGTAAGTCCAATACCGAGCCTTAGCAAATATAGCCATATAGCACTGTAATTACAGGTCAATGGTAGATTTCATGTCCAAGGAATAAGCCTTTTGCTGGAGGTCCGAAGTCTAAGTACTGTTCCTTACTGCTCACAGGTTTGAGCAATTCCCATAGGTAAAGTTTACAGGGTTGTCTGAGATTCGTACTTCCTCAAAGATATACCACGCTTAAATGATAACCTAATAGTAGAATTAACCCAACCAATATGTCCTCCTTGGCCTTCTATTACTTCTCTGCACTTCGAAATTTTAGAGATAGATATCCGAATTTTTTGACAATGAAATGATTTACCGCAGTTATATATATATATATATATATTTTTTTTGGTCCTCATGAAGAGACATGTCACTCTGGAGGTAGGCCGACAATAATGCCAAAGTGTAGGTCGGCTCTATAATTAGATAGAATTTTCCTAACTTAAAAATTAATTATCTTTCAAACCGCTTGGAGTTTTAGGCTGAGTAATAGCTCGTTGGAAAGGAAAAATTATGCTCTTCAAGATGGTGTAGATGTTATTAATAAAAATTTCCTCTAAGCTAGTAAAAACTATTTTTTAATGTGACGGATTATTTATGAGTGCAGAAATAGAGGCAGAGTAGAATAGGCTTCTCTTGTTAGGCTTCTTCATGGTTTTTGGCTTCTTCATTGTTTAACACTTTTATCACAGGATCATGGTAGGACATCATCAATGAGTGTAATTCATAGTGGCACATTGATATGTTATAGGAACTATCATTAGGAAGGTCTCTTTCAATCATCAATCACGTCATCACTTAGTCTTCCAATCTTCATCAAACACCATCATTAAGTGTAGTCACATAAGAGTATAACATCATCACAAGTATGGCTTCATAACGTATAGTTATTAACATCATGGGATTTTCCTTAGGGACTAGATCACCAATAAGACACTTGGCAACTTCTTAAGGCAAGACATCATCATCTAGAACGAAGCATCTCAAGAATATTCACATATTAGTCAAAACCATATTGGAAACAATGACAACCTTGATTAACAATCTCCCCGTTTGTCATTGATGGCAATATTCTTGCCCTTCCATCATTCTCTCCCCCTTTGACATCAATGGCAAACGGGGTGCCCAAGTACTCCCCCTGTCAAGCTGCTTCTTTTCTTCATGAATAGTAGTCCTTCATAGGTATCATACTCTTGTTGTCATGGTGCTCTTCAATGAACTTGCTCCCCCTAAGCCTTTGCATATCTTCATGTAAATGGTGAATCGAATCCCTACCTACATAACCTCTACTAGCTCTTCTTTTTACCTTCAACAAGAAATATTTCAACCTTGTGATCAAGTGGAATACATCTTCAACAATGATCCATTGAATGAGAAAGGATTATGTTCTTCAATGGAGACGATCTATCAAAATATGGTTGTCCATATGACTCATCAAGGATTTCATAAGGCCCTTTCATGGATAGATTCTGCAAGATAGTTCAAGAATCACAGACTCTCCCTAAATGTATGCATGGTCTCATTTTGGAAGAGTTTCATTATCAGTTACTTGGAATATCAAGGATGACTTCATCAAGTCAACAACATGTGTTGTTCGCTGGAGTGTTCAAAATATTTTCGGATTCAACTTGTTTCCTTATACATAATTGTGTAACTTTCATCTCTGGCATGTTTCTAGCTTGTGCAGGGGCCCAAGTCAAGTTACAATCATGTGCCATATGTCAAATGTTATGGAAATTGAAACACTCTATCTTGTTCATGAATAAAAAATCATGAATTCTTACAAAATTGCTTCGAGGAGATTGACGGGGACCATTATATTTTTCTTTGTGATATGCCCTACAATATTTTGCCATGTGCCCAAAGTTTGTACACAAATAGCAATATCCAAGAAATATAATTTGGTACCTGGGTGATGAAGAGTTCCTTGAAGTAATCTTGAAGTCTTTTTGCCTTGGGATTCTTTGATGATATTAATTTCCTTTTGTATTCTTGACACAATATGCAAGTCTCCTAGGTTCCTCACATATTTGTTGTTTGAAGCATTATCATTCTTGCTTGAGGATTCACCTGCATAGCCAAGACCTGATTTATCAAGGGGAGACCTTTGCTGAATTAGGATATAATCTAGGGTTTGAGAGCTTTTCAAGTTTTTATTCAGCAATTCAACTTCCTTTTCAAGAAAGACAATTTCTCCTTTAAACTTTTCGCAATCTTCCTCTTTCATAAGTAGTTTCTTCTTCATTTCTTCCATCATCCTTGTTGCTTCATGTGCTTTGATTATAAGAGAGATAATATTTTATTTCATTATTAAGACTTCTTCATTATCCTTTGCTAGATTTCTCTCCATTTCTTCTTTTATTCTTGTGGCTTCACATGTTTCGGCCTTGAGAAGGTTGATATCTGATTTTAGCTTCAAGATTTCTTCATCCTTTTCTTCTAGTTGGCATATCATGGTGTTTCTCTCCTTTTCTGCTTCATTAACTTGTACTTCTATGAATGCCAAAGTTTCCATCACCTTCTCGGCTCCTTGCTCTTGTTTCCTTGCTTCTTCTAGTTGAGATCTAAGAGAGGAGACCTCTTCCTTGTATTGACTAGTCTCTGCTTCAAGATTGTTCAAGCTCTTAAGTCTTTGTTCAAGGTGGCTTGACAAAGTTTCTTCCCTTTTATTTGCCTTATCCAATTTATTTTTCATAGATATGACTTCTTCATGATGCTTTCTTTTGTTTACATGAAATTCCTCTTTAAGTTTGGCAAGCTCCTCATCTCTTTCTTGTAGTTGAAGCTTAACAAAGTCAACTTCCTTCCTTGTCTTGTCTTTGTTACCATCTTGCGCTTTCTTCTTAAGTTCCTCATTTTCCTTTTTCAAACCGTTAATCTCTCCCATGGAAGCCATAAGTTTATTCATGAGATATTCTTCAAAGTCTTTTTTGTTCTCTTCATCTTCTAGGTCTTCTTTAGCCTTGTTGTCATCTCTCTTATCTTTAGCTTCCTTGATGGGTTTTGGATTTCCTTCTTGCTTTCCGTCATCTTCTTGACTAGAGGTCATGGTCAATGCTCCTTTTGAGTGAATATCATGAAGTTTGTCCCATATGCCTTTTGTCGACAAACATTTTTCCAAATTGGCCTTCATAGAATCAGGTAGCCCATTCAAGATTTCTTTCATTACTCTTTTATTATACTCCTTGGATTCTCCTTCCATCATGCTATCAATAATCACTAATTTCCAAAATTCAATTCCTTGAGTCTTCAAGAAATTCCTCATTCTTGCCACCCATATATCAAATTTTCCATTGAACAATGGAGCCTTTGCAAATTGATTTACTTCAATTTCAATGGTTGAGGAAGACATGTCTTTAGGAGGATTCGAGACTTTCTTTCTTATATTTTCCATTTGTGTGCTAATGATCAACCTTCAAGCTATTAGGCTTTGAGTGAAGGTACTGGGTCTGAAACCAATTGTTGGAAATAATGAGAGGGGGGTGAATCAATATTTATTTTCAATTGTTAATTTTACCAGTTACATCACCTATATTTAGAACAAAAAATGAACAATAAGAATAAATGATTTTATTAATTTCTTCTTTACAATAAATCAAGTACAATATATGTAGGGCTCCAACCCTAGATGAAGACACCAATCTTCAATCAGCCAGGCTCCAACCTATATTTTCCAAGCACTGACTTGGACTTCCAAGGCTCCAACCTTGTCAATTTTGAGGCACCAACCTCAAGGGCTCCAACCTGGTGTCTTGAGGAATCCTATCCTATAGGGCTCCAACCCTATCTTCCAAGGCACCAACCTTGTCTCTATGAGGCTCCAACCTCCTGCTTCATTTCGTCAATATATATTTGGTCATACTTACGGCTCCCAATGTCTTCTTCAATGAGCCCTGACAATCTTCAGCTTACTTTTCACTATAATCTACACATCACGTCATCAATGACAACCTTTTCTTCGTAAAAATGTGTTACGGCTGCTCTTCATTGTACCCAAACAATTTCTCCAAGGTTACCTCATGATGGCTTTTCAACAATACATCGTGTCCTCCAAAAATGCCTCCAAGTCCACTTCTCTGCAAGGGCTCAACAACTGCTTCACAATGATGTATTCATGATGTCTTTAACATGTTGATCCAAGACTATTGCTACAAGGGTTGTTTAATATATTTGTACACCAGGGATGCCTCAATAAATATTTTAACAGGACTGCTCTAATTTTACTTTAAGACCTAATCCTATATCTCCTTTAAAAAGGTTTCAACCTTGCATTAAGAAGGTTGTACATAAAATCTTCAGAGGCTGCTTCTTCTCAATTTTGGATCTTCAAAAATAGATTCAATATTGTGCTTTCAACCTTTAATATAGTGCTTCCATTTAACCAACCAAACCTACACAAGGGATTCACTGTAATACAATTCAACAAGCTTCAATGGTGTTCTTGGTCTTGTATCCCGCATAGAAATACAGTTTCTATAAGGGAAAAAGATGCCCTTTATTCTGCCTCCGAATGTCCACTTTCACACTAACTTACAAGAGTATGCCACAGGTTCGAGATCAATAGATGATCACAATTTATATTTTTGAAGTCTTCACACAGGTATGAAAATACGAAGGTCTGCAATTTGGGTGTAGCAGCAACAGGTCTGAAGTCTACACGAGATCAGTCCAAATGTCTCTTCAAAACACATCTAAGTTTATTTCTTGCTTCAGTCACATATTCAAGGTGTAATTCCAGTACTGAGCCTTAGCACATATAGCCAGATAGCATTGTAATTACAGGTCTGTGGTAGATTTCATGTCTAAGGAATAAGCCTTTTGCTAGAGGTCCGAAGTCCAAGTACTGTTACTTACTGCTCACAGGTTTGAGAACTTCCCACAGGTAAATTCTATAGGGTTGTCTAAGATCCGCACTTCCTCAAAGCTATACCACGCTTGAATGATAACCTAATAGAAAAATTAACCCAACCAATATGTTCTCATCGGCCTTCTATTACTTCTCTGCATTCTGAAATTTCAAAGATAGATATTTGAATTTTTTGACTGTGAAATGATTTACCGCAGCTTTATATATATAGTTGTTGGTCCTCATGAAGAGACACGTCACTATGGAGGTAGGCCGACATGAATCCAAAAGTGTAGGTCGGCTCTATAATTAGATATAATTTTCTTAACTTAAAAATTCATTATCTTTCAAACCACTTGGAGTTTTAGGTTGAGTAATAGCTTGTTGGAAAGGAAACATTATGCTCTTCAAGATGGTGTAGATTTTATTAAGGAATTTTTCCTCTAAGCTAGCAAAACCATTTTTTAATGTGACTGATTATTTATGAGTGCAGAAATGGAGGCAAAGCAGAATAGGCTTCTCTTGTTAGGCTTCTTCATGGTTTTTGGCTTCTTAATTGTTTAACACCATTATCATAGGATCATGGTAGGACATCAAAAATGAGTGTATTACATAGTGGCACAGTGATATGTTATAAGAAGTATCATTAGGAAGGTCTCTTTCAATCATCAATCACGTCATCACTTTGTCTTCCAATCTTCATCAAACACCATCATTAAGTGTGGTCACATAAGAGTATAACATCATCACAAGTATGGCTTCATAACGTATAGTTCTTCACATCATGGGCTTGTCCTTAGGGACTGGATCACCAATTAGAGACTTGACAACTTCTTAAGGCAAGACATCATCATCTAGAATGAAGCATCTCAAGAATATTGACAACTTAGTCAAGGCCATATTGGCATCAATGACAAACTTGATTAACAATCTCCCCCTTTGTCATTGATGGAAATATTATTGCCCTTCCATCTTTCTCTCCCCCTTTGACATCAATGGCAAATGGGGTGCCCAAGTACTCCCCCTATCAAGTTGCTTCTTTTCTTCATGAATAGTAGTCCTTCATAGGTATGGTACTCTTGTTGTCATGGTGCTCTTCAGTTAAGTTGCTCCCCCTAAGCTTTTTCATATCTTCATGTAAATGGTGAATCGACTCCCTGCCTACATAACCTCTGCTAGCTATTCTTTTTTCCTTCGAAAAAAAATATTTCGACCTTCTGATCAAGTGGAAGACATCTTCAACAATGATCCATTGAATGAGAAGGGATTATGTTCTTCAATGGAGACGATCTATCAAAATATGGTTGTCCATATGACTCATCAAGGATTTCATAAGGCTTTTTCATGGATAGATTCTGCAAGATAGTTCAAGAATCACAGACTCCCCCTAAATGTATGCATGGTCTCATTTTGACAGAGTTTCATTATCAATTACTTGGAATATCAAGGATGAATTCATCAAGTCAACAACGTGTGTTGTTGGCTGGAGTGTTCAAAAGATTTCCGGATTCAACTTGTTTCCTTCTCCATACTTGTGTATCTTTCTTCTCTGGCATGGTTCTAGCTTATGCAGGGGCCAAAGTCAAGTTACAATCATGTGCCATATGTCTAATGTTATGGCAATTGAAACACTCTATCTTGTTCATGAATAAAAAATCATGACTTCTTACAAAATTTCTTCGAGGAGATTAACGGGGACCATTATATTTGTCTTTGTGATCTGCCCTATAATATTTTTCCACATGCCCAAATTTTGTATAAGAATAGCAATATCCAAGAAATACACTTTGGTACCTGGGTGATAAAGAGTTCCTTGAAGTACTCTTGAAGTCTTTTTGCCTTGGGATTCTTTGATGATATTCATTGCCTTTTGTATTCTTGACACCATATGCAAGTCTCCTTAGCGTAGAATTTCTTCCATTGTTGTCTTGATTCTTATCCTTGCCTTTGTTGGAACTGGGAGCATCAACATTTCTTTCTAGGTTCCTCACATCTTTGTTGTTTGAAGCATTATCATTATTGCTTGAGGATTCACCTGCATAGCCAAGACCTAATTTATCAAGGGGAGATCTTTCCTGGCTTAGGATGTCATCTAGGGTTTGAGAGCTTTTCAAGTTTTTATTCAACAATTCAAATTCATTTTCAAGAAAGACAATTTCTCCTTTCAACTTTTTGTGATCTTCATCTTTCATAAGTAGTTGCTTCTTAATTTCTTCCATCATCCTTGTTGCTTCATGTGCTTTGATTTTAAGGGAGATGATATTTGATTTCATTATGAAGATTTCTTCATTCTCCTTTGCTATACTTCTCTCCATTTCTTATTTTATTCTTGTGGCTTCACATGTTTCGGCCTCGAGAAGATTGATATCTGATTTTAGTTTCAAGATTTATTCATCCTTTTCTTCTAGTTGGCATATCCTGGTGTTTCTCTCATTTTCTACTTCATTAACTTTTCCTTCTATTAATTCCAAAGTTTCCATCACCTTCTCGGCTCCGTGCGCTTGTTTCCTTTCTTCTTCTAGTTGAGATCTAAGAGAGGAGACCTCTTCCTTGTATTGACTAGTCTTTGCTTCAAGATTGTTCAAGCTCTTAAGTCTTTGTTCAAGGTGGCTTGAAAAAGTTTCTTCCCTTTTCTTTGCCTTATCAAATTGATTTTTCATAGATATGACTTCTTCATGATGCTTTCTTTTGTTTAGATGAAATTCCTCTTTAATTTTGGCGAGCTCCTCATCTCTTTCTTGTAGTTGAAGCTTAACAATGTCAACTTCCTTCCTTGTCTTGTCTTGGTTACCATCTTGCACTTTCTTCTTAAGTTCCTCATTTTCCTTTCTCAAACTGTTAATCTCTTCCATGGAAGCCATAATTTTATTCAGGATATCTTCTTCAAAGTCTTCTTTGTTCTCTTCATCTTCAAGGTCTTCTTTAGCCTTGTTTTCATCTCTCTTATCTTCAGCTTCCTTGATGGGTTTTGGATTTCCTTCTTGCTTTCCATCATATTCTTGACTAGAGGTCATGGTCAATGCTCCTTTTGGGTGAAGATCATGAATTTTTTCCCATATGCCTTTTGTTGACGAATATTTTTCCAAATTGGCCTTCATAGAATCAGGTAGGCCATTCAAGGTTGCTTTCCTTGGATTTTCCTTCCAGCATGCTATCAGTAATCCCTGATTTCCAAACTTCAATTCCTTGAGTCTTCAAGAAATTCCTCATTCTTGCCACCCATATATCAAAGTTTCCATTGAAAAATGGAGCCTTTGCAATTTGATTTACTTCAATTTCAATGGTTGAGGAAGACATGTCTTTAGGAGGATTGGAGACTTTCTTTCTTGGCTTTGCCATTTGTGTTCTAATGATCAAACTTCAAGCTGTTAGGATTTGAGTGAAGTTACTGGCTCTGAAACCAATTGTTGGAAATATTGAGAGGGGGGTGAATCAATATTTATTTTCAATTGTTAATTTTACCAGTTAGATCACCTATATTTAGAACACAAAATGAACAATAAGAATAAACGCTTTTATCAATTTCTTCCTTACAATAAATCAAGTACAATATATGTAGGGCTCCAACCCTAGATGAAGACACCAATATTCAATCACACAGGCTCCAACCTATATTTTCTAAGCACGACTTGGACTTCCAAGGCTCCAACCTTGTCAATTCTGAGGGACCAACCTCAAGGGCTCCAACCCTATATCTAGTACAGGCTCCAACCTGGTCTCTTGAGGACCCCTATCCTCTAGGGTTCCAACCCTATCTTCCAAGGCACCAACCATGTCAATTCTGAGGCACCAACCTCAAGGGCTCCAATCTCAAGGGTTCCCAATATCTTCTTCAACGAGCCCTGACAATCTTCAGCTTACTCTTCACTGTAATCTACACATACGTCATCAATGACAACCTTTTCTTTGTAAAAAGGTGTCACCACTGCTCTTCATCATACCCAAACAGTTTCTCCAAGGTTACCTCATGGTGGCTTTTCAACAATACATCATGTCCTCCAAAAATGCCTCCAAGTCAACTTCTCTACAAGGGCTCAACAACTACTTCACAATGATGTCTTCATGATGTCTTCAACATGCTGATTCAAGACTACTGCTACAAGGTTTCTTTAATATATTTGTACACCAGGGATGCCTCAATAAAGATTTTAACAAGGCTTCTCTAATTTTACTTCAAGACATGATCCTAGATATCCTTTAAAGAGGCTTCAACCCTGCATTAAGAAGGTTTTACATAAAATCTTCAGAGGTTGCTTCTTCTCAATTCTAGATCTTCAAAAACAGATTCAATATTGTGCTTTCAACCTTTAATATAGTGCTTCCATTTTACCAACCAAACCTACAAGGGATTCACTGTAATAAAATTCAACAAGCTTCAATGGTGTTCTTGGTCTTGTATCCCACATAAAAATACAGTTCCTATAAGGGACAAATATGCCCTTTATTCTGCCTCAGAATGTCCATTTTCACACTAACTTACAGGAGTGTGCCACAGATTCGAGATGAATAGATGATCACAATTTATATTTTTGAAGTCTTCACACAGGTCTGAAAATACAGAGGTCTGCAATTTGTGTGCAGTAGAAACAGGTCTGAAGTCTACACGAGATCAGTCCAAATGTCTCTTCACAACACGTCTGAGTTTATTTCTTGCTCAGGTCCAAGTCTAATACAGTCATAGGTTTAAGGTGTAAGTCTAGTATCGATCCTTAGCACATATAGCTAGATAGCACTGTAATTATAGGTTCGTGGTAAATTTCATGTCCAAGGAATAAGCCTTTTGTTGGAAGTCTGAATTCTAAGTAATGTTCCTTACTACTCACATGTTTGAGCACTTCCCACAGGTAAAGTCTACAGGGTTTTCTGAGATCCGCACTTCCTCAAAGCTATACCATGCTTGAATGATAACCTAATAGCAGAATAAACCCAACCAATATGTCCTCCTCGGCCTTCTATTACTTCTCTGCACTCTGAAATTTCAGAGATAGATATCCAAATTTTTTTACTGTGAAATGATTTACCACAGCTTTATATATATAGTTGTTGGTCCTCATGAAGAGAAACGTCACTCTAGAGGTAGGCTGACATGAATGCAAAAGTGTAGGTCGGCTCTATAATTAGATATAATTTTCTTAACTTAAAAATTCATTATCTTTCAAACCGCTTGGAGTTTCGAGCTGAGTAATAGCTCATTGGAAAGGAAACATTATGCCCTTCAATATGGTGTAGGTGTTATTAAGGAATTTTTCCTCTAAGCTAGCAAAAAATGTTTTTTAATGTGACTGATTATTTATGAGTGCAGAAATGGAGGCAAAGTAGAAGAGGCTTCTCTTGTTAGGCTTCTTCATGGTTTTTGGCTTCTTCATTGTTTAACACCTTTATCATAGGATCATGGTAGGACATAAACAATGAGTGTATTACATAGTGGAACAATGACATGTTATAGGAAGTATCATTAGGAAGGTCTCTTTCAATCAACAATCATGTCATCACTTAGTCTTCCAATCTTCATCAAACACCATCATTAAGTGTGGTCACATAAGAGTATAACATCATCACAAGTATGACTTCATAACATATAGTTATTCACATCATGGGCTTGTCCTTAGGGACTAGATCACCAATCAGACACTTGGAAACTTATTAAGGCAAGAAATCATCATCTAGAATGAAGAATCTCAAGAATATTGACATCTTAGTCAAAGCCATATTGGCATCAATGACAACCTTGATTAACAATCTCCCTGTTTGTCATTGATGGCAATATTCTTGCCCTTCCATCATTCTCTCCCCCTTTGATATCAATGGAAAATGGGGTGCCCAAGTACTCCCCCTGTCAAGCTGCTTCTTTTCTTCATGAATAGTAGTCCTTCATAGTTATCGTACTCTTGCTGTCATGGTTCTCTTCAATGAAATTGCTCCCCCTAAGCCTTTGCATATATTCATGTAAATGGTGAATCGACTCCCTGCCTGCATAAACTCTGCTAGCTCTTCTTTTTTCCTTTGGAAAGAAAGATTTCAACCTTGTGATCAAGTGGAAGACATCTTCAACAATGATCCATTGAATGCGAAGGGATTATGTTCTTCAATGGAGATGATCTATCAAAAGATGGTTGTCCATATCACTCATCAAGGATTTCATAGGGCCCTTTCACAGATAGATTCTGCAAGACAGTTCAAGAATCACAGACTCCCCCTAAATGTATGCATGGTCTCATTTTGACAGAGTTTCATTATCAATTACTTGGAATATCAAGGATAAATTCATCAAGTCAACAACGTGTGTTGTGGGATAGAGTGTTCAAAAGATTTCCGAATTCAACTTGTTTCCTTCCCCATACTTGTGTAACTTTCTTCTCTAGCATGGTTCTAGCTTGTGTAGGGGCCCAAGTCAAGTTACAATCATGAGCCATATGTCCAATGTTATGGCAATTGAAACTCTCTATCTTGTTCATGAATAAAAAATCATGAATTCTTCTTACAAAATTTCTTCGAGGAGATTGACGGGGAACATTATATTTTTCTTTGTGATATGCCCTACAAATATTTTTCCATGTGCCCGAAGTTTGTACAAGAATAGCAATATCCAAGAAATATACTTTGGTACCTGGGTGATGAAGAGTTCCTTGAAGTACTCTTGAAGTCTTTTTGCCTTGGTATTCTTTGATGATATTCATTGCCTTTTGTATTCTTGACACCATATGAAAGTCTCCTTAGCGTAGAATTTCTTCCATTGTTGTCTTGATTCTTCTCCTTGCCTTTGTTGGAACTGGGAGCATCAACATTTCTTTCTATGTTCCTCACATCTTGGTTGTTTGAAGCATTATCATTATTTCTTGATGATTCACTTGCATAGCCAAGACTTGATTTATCAAGGGGAGACCTTTTCTGACTTAGGATGTCATCTAGGGTTTGAGAGCTTTTCAAGTTTTTATTCAGAAATTCAACTTCCTTTTCAAGAAAGACAATTTCTCCTTTCAACTTTTTTCAATCTTCATCTTTCATAAGTAGTTGCTTCTTCATTTTTTCCATCATCCTTGTTGCTTCATGTGCTTCAATTTTAAGGGAGATGATATTTGATTTCATTATGAAGATTTCTTCATTCTCCTTTGCTAGACTACTCTCCATTTCTTCTTTTATTCTTGTGGCTTCACATGTTTCGGCCTTGAGAAGATTGATATTTGATTTTAGTTTCAAGATTTCATCCTTTTCTTCTAGTTGGCATATCATGGTGTTTCTCTCCTTTTCTAATTCATTAACTTGTCCTTCAATGAATGCCAAATTTTCCATAACCTTCTCGGCTCCTTGCGCTTGTTTCCTGGCTTCTTCTAGTTTAGATCTAAGAGAGGAGACCTCTTCCTTGTATTGACTAGTCTCTGCTTCAAGATTGTTCAAGCTCTTAAGTATTTGTTCAAGCTGGCTTGACAAAGTTTCTTACCTTTTCTTTTCCTTATCCAATTGATTTGTCATAGATATGACTTCTTAATGATTCTTTCTTTTGTTTAGATGAAATTCCTCTTTAAGTTTGGAAAGCTCCTCATCTCTTTCTTGTAGTTGAAGCTTAACAAAGTCAACTTCCTTCCTTGTCTTGTCTTGGTTACCATCTTGTGATTTCTTCTTAAGTTCCTCATTTTCCTTTTTCAAAACCTTAATCTCTTCCATGGAAGCCATAATTTATTCAGGAGATATTCTTCAAAGTCTTTTTTGTTCTCTTCATCTTCTAGGTCTTCTTTAGCCTTGTTGTCATCTCTCTTATCTTTAGCTTCATTGATGGGCTTTGGATTTCCTTCTTTCTTTCCATCATCTTCTTGACTAGAGGTCATGGTCAATGCTCCTTTTGAGTGAAGATCATGAATTTTTTCCCATATGCCTTTTGCTGACGAACATTTTTCCAAATTGGCCTTCATAGAATCAGGTAGCCCATTCAAGATTGCTTTCATTGTTGTTCACTTCGAAAGTTTTACTCCTCAGATATATCTTTCTAACGAGCTATTGAGCGTGTCAAACAGAGATCGGATGCCAAAGTTACATCCCCTAGAAGTTGAAACACCAATTTACCCAAATAGGACCCACTTTTTTGGTGCTTCATCTCCTAGAGTTAGGTTTTTGGATGTTTTAGTTTTTCCATTGTTTCTCAATAATAAATAGGCCCTCGAGCCTCATTTTAACATAACTCAGAGGTCTATGGCCATCACATATCTTCTCAGAGATTCGCTACCAGCACCCTAGCTATTTTATTTTCATTATGTCTGTAAGCATATTTCTGTTATTTGATATTAATGAAATGACGCGTTATTTCCACTACATCTCTATGTTTATAGTTATTTTTGTATTCTATTGTGTTCTTGCATAAATACGGATCAGTGGTACCAGAGCGGTATGCTCTTTCTTTGTTTTTCTTTGCATTTCCCCAACACGGTTAGGGTATAAGGAGTTAGGGCTCGATCTGGTTGAACCCTTGCAAGATCAACCTCACAAACCCCAACGACCTCCCATCATGGAAGAAAAGAAAGATGAGGGAGCAGGAGATCCTATCAAAATATTGCTCGAAGAGGCCTCGAGAAACAAAGGAACGCGATGATGGGTAACTTTTCTAGATCGTTCAACGACTGCCCACCTACGACGCCTATGCATCCAACAGCCACTCTGGAGGCACCACTCCCTTCAAGGTACAGGTAAAATTTTATATTCCTGTATTTGAAGGCCAAATAGATGCAGACACTGTAGATAGATGGTTGAATTTGTTGGAAGGGTATTTCTTGGTCCATGATTTCTCTAACCGAGAAAATATTATTTTTGCACTCTTCAAAGCTACCCCCCATGTCCAAGACTGGTGGGAAACCTATCGTGAGCAAGAGGACGAAGGGGAACCCTATCTATTCTTGGCCACACCCACTTGGAATTCATTCTGAGACGACATCTAGGAACAATATTACCCCGTGGGGAGCTATGAGGAAAAATACATCCAATGGACCACGTTGCGGCAACAAAGGGATCAAGATGTGCACGAACTGAAGAATTTGTTCCATACCCTACGCACAAAGTTGGGTATTAAAGATTCAAAGAGACATTTGGTGCTCAAGTACCGTGGCTGTCTACACAAACACATTTAGGAGGAAATGGAGTTCCACGACATTACATCGCTTGGCACGGTAAATCGCTATGCTGCCAAGATGGAGCATAAATTTAAGCAAAAGAAGCAAGACTTTGGATCTGCGAATCCGAAAGGTGTCCCCGAATCGAAGAACAAGGGGCAAGGCCAAAGTGGTGCCACTCAGAACAACACCAAAAATCAAAAGAAGGACACAGGGAAGTGGTGTGAATTTCATAACAACCCCACTCACAACACAAATGAGTGTCAGGCCAAACAGTCATTGGTGGCTGAACTATGCACCTGAATCTGATGCATTTTCTGATCTTGAGTCAGAACCAGACAAAGGAAATGACAAAGGGAAGCAAATCATTGATGCGGATCCCAGTTCCATTGTTGCCACTAGCAAGATCCAAAGGGAGGACCCAGAGGATCCAGAGGAGGTGGAGCGCCTCTTCCATTCGCAAATGTGGGTGAAGGGTTCTCCGCTGCAATTTATTTTCGATAGCGGAAGCTAAAAGAACCTCATTTTAGAAGAGGTCATGAAGCGGCTCGGCCTACTAACCATAGCACACCCACAGCCATATACCATCAGGTGGCTTCACCCAAGGAGAGATATCTGCATCCGCCAACAGTGCCGCCTTCCGTACAGCATCAAGCCATTCACATATGAGGTAGTATGCGATGTTTCTCCTCTTGAAGTAGCTGATGTATTATTGGTCCAACCATACTTGTGGAGGCGACATGTTGTGTATGAGTCTAGGCCTTGTGTTGTTATTATTACTTTGGGAAATAACTTGTACAAGATACTAGAGGTAGTACCGCCTCCTGTCATCTCTTTTACTACTGCAAAACAACGCGTTTCCCAAAACAGGAAATTCATTTTCCTCACAACTCGCTCATATGGAAAGAATAATATTGTGGCCACAGTAGATGGAAAAATTCATGGAGGAATACGAGGACATTTTCTCCTCACTCAGAGAGGTTCCTCTACACTGTCAGGACAAGCACTCCATTGATCTGACCCCCAACGCTTTGCCGCCTGATGTTGCCATACCTCCTGCAAATACACATACATAATCCACACATTTAATATCTGAGGGTGATAAAGAAACCAAATTTACTAAACACATCCAGCATGTCTGCCCACTGGTCCATGACATCTTCAACAAATCTAATACCCAGTTCAACAAAATTTGCTTCATCTCAAGGAGGATCTCAACGCAATGGGGACCATTGCTTCCTAAGGAGGGAGGAATGATCTAGGTGGATATCGGTGGCCACCCACCTAATCCATTTGGACCCACACCATCAATTCTTGCAACTTTTCACATTAAACACCACTTACTATTTTTAGCAGGTTTTCGGGTCCTGCACTCCCGGAGCCGTTTTGGGGCCTTAATGATCCAGATGGATATTGGTGGCCACCCACCTATTCCATTTGAACCCCCACCATCAGTTTTTTTAGTTTTTAAGTTGCAACACAACTTACTATTTTTAGCATATTTTTGGGTCCTGAACTTCTGGAGTTGTTTTGAGGCCCTAAACGATGTTTTTTGGGAAGACCGGGAGCAACATGGGTCCATGGATTGATGTTTCTCACATAAAAAGTTTTACTCCTTGGATATATCTTTCTAACGAGCTATTGAGCGCATCAAACGGAAATCGGATGCCAAAGTTATGTCCCCGAGAAGTTGAAACACCAATTTACCCAAACGGGACCCACAGTTTTGGCGCTTCATCTCCTAGATTTAGGTTTTGGACGTTTCAATTTTTCCATTGTTTCTTAATAATAAATAGGCCCTAGAGCCTCATTGTAACACAGTTCAGAGGTCTGTAGCCACCACATCTCTTCTCAGAGATTCGCTACTAGCACCCTAGCTTTTTTATTTCCATTATGTCTGTAAGCATATTTCTGTTATTTGATATTAATGAAATGATGCATTATTTCTGCTGCATCTCTATGTTTATGTTTTATTTCTATATTCTATTGCGTTCCTGCATAAATCTAGATCAAGAACAAAGAAAATACATAGGTAAAGCATGATCACTTTAATAAAAGGAAGAACAATAACAGAAATATCAATCAGCAGGTAAGCACAAATAGAAGGTTTCATGATCGCAAAAATTTCTTCTTTAGACAATGTTTCTCATGTCATAATATTGGTCATAAGGCTGCTCAATGTGTTGCGTACAAAACCATCATGACCAGAGAAGAAAGAAAGTAAAGAAATGAGACTGGAATAAAGAAGAATACTTATAGAAACTTTCCTCCTCTTCAAAATGAAATTGAATGTGCTTATTGTAATAACTTTGGTCATGAAGAATGTGAATGTAGGAGAAAACTTCAGCCAAAAGAGCATATACCTTCAAATTCCAAGGTTTGGAAAAGGAAGGACTTATAGGTTGAAAGTTGTGGAAGGGGAAGAAAATCAATGGGACACTGATAGTGGATGCTCAAAACACATGAAAGGAAATAGAAATAAGCTCCTTTCATACAATGCTCTAGAGAAAGAAAATAATGTTACTTTTGAAAATGACTCTGTTGTTGTCATTAAAGGAAAAGGTTATGTTTTTCTAAAAGAAAAGGTGAAAGCTAACAATGTTATGTATGTGGATGGATTAAAGCACAACTTGTTAAGTGGCAGTCAAATGTGTGATCAAGGAAATTACGTTGCCTTTAGTTCAAAAGAATGTGTAGTATGTGAACTTGACACAGGAAAAATGATAATAAAAGGAACTAGAACTCCAAGCAATCTGTATGTATTGAAAGGTGGCCAAGAACAATGCTACTTGGGTAAATCTTCAGAAAATTGGTTATGGCACATAAGGTTGGGACATTTGAGCTTCTCTCAAATAAGAAAATCTAGCAGACTCAAAGCAGTTCGTGATCTTTCCGGCATCGCTCTACATGAAAGTACCATATGCAAATCATGCCAATTTGGTAAGAAAACCAGGGTGAAATTCAATGCTAAATAAGGATTAGCAAGTAAGCCTCTTGAACTTATACATACTGATCTATGTGGTCCTGTAAGGAAAAATCACCTCGTGGAGAACAATACTATATTTTTATTTATTGATGATTTCTCTAGAATGTGTTGGATCGGTTTACTGAAACATAAAGATGAAGCATTTGAAAAATTTAAGATATTCAAAGATTTGGTTGAAAATGAATTACATCTAAAAATGAAATGTCTCAGATCTGACTGAGGAGGAGAATATATATCAGACGAATTCTTTGATTTTTTTGAACATCATGGCATAAAAAGACATTTTTCTGTAGCTGGAACCCCACAAAAAAATAGCGTGGTAGAAAGGATGAATATAAAAATTCAACAAATGGATTGGGCTATGCTTGATGAATCTGGAACTCCTGATACCTTTTGGGGAGAAGCAACACATACTGTGGTAAATATTCTGAACAAGGCTCATGTTCAGGTGAATAGTGATAAAACTCCTTATGAGCTTTGGTATGGAAACCTTCCCACCGTAAAGAATTTTAGAGTTTTTGGAAGCAGATGTTTTATCAAGAACAATGATGAAAAACATGGTAATTTTGAACCTAGAGCAGATGAAGGAATATTTCTTGGTTACTCTTCTAGAAGTAAAGCATATAAATGTTACAATAAAAGACTTCGGAAGATAGTTGAATGTATTGATGCTGTAATTGATGAGTCTCTCTTAGCTCCTAAAAAGGAAATAACAACAACAAATGAAGATGATGATGATGTATATATTCCTGCATCAAATAAAAAAAATATAGAAGGTGAACCCAATGAAGCATCAGAAGAAGATCTATCTGAAAAGGCTCCATCCAGGTACGTACAAAAGAATCATCCAGAATCTCAAATTTTGGGAGAAAAGGGATCAGGTGTCCAAACACGAAGAACTCTTGTAGGATCTCCTAGCTATCTGGCATTTCTATCTACTATTGAACCACATAATGTCAATCAAGCTAGTAAAGATGAATGTTGGATTCAAGCAATGAATGGAGAACTTGATCAGATTGAAAAGAATCATACTTGGAAATTGGTTCCAAGACCTCATGATAAAAATGTGATTGGAACACAATGGATATTCAAAAACAAGTTAAATGAAAATGGAGATGTTATTAGAAACAAAGCTAGACTTTTTGTAAAGGGTATGCTCAACAATAAGGTATAGACTTGGAAGAAACATTTTCTCTTGTAGCTAGACTTGAAGCCATAAGAATGTTTCTTTCTTTTTCAAGTTTTCAACAAATCAAAGTTTTTCAAATGGATGTTAAAACTGCCTTCCTCAATGGTGATCTAAAAGAAGAATTTTATATAGAACAACCAAAAGGATTCATTCTGGGAAATGATGAAAAACTTGTTTGCAAACTTAAAAAGGCTTTATATGGTCTCAAACAAGATCCTCGGGCATGGTACTATCATGTAGACAAATATCTTCATCAACAAGGTGTTACAAAGGGATCGACTAATAGTAACTTATATAAAAAATAGAGAATGATAAACTGTTGATTGTAGTTGTATATGTTGATGACATCATTTTTGGAAGTAATGAAGATTCCATGAGTCAGAAATTTGCTTTTGTTATGCAGCAAGAATTTGAAATGTCTTTACTTGGGGAACTAACATTCTTTCTTGGCTTACAAGTGCAACAAGCAACATATGGCATATTTTTATCACAAGAAAAATATCTTAAGAAAATTCGGAAGAATTATGGTATGGAAGACTGCAAACCTATGAGTACGCCAAAGGTAACTGGATGTAACCTCAGTTATCATGATGATTCTCCCATGCTAAATCAACCAAAATATAGATCCATGATTGGAAGTCTACTTTATCTAACCGGGACAAGACTAGATATCATGCATGCAGTTGGGATTGTTGGATGATTCCAAGCTAATCCAAAAGAGTCTCATCTTCAGGTTGTTAAAAGAATATTCAAATATCTACAAGGGACTCAATAATTTGGTTTATGGTATCCAAAGAATGCTGATCTCACTCTTCATGCTTACATAGATGCAGATTGGGCTGGAAATTTTGATGATCGAAAAAGCACTAGTGGAGGTGCATTCTATATGGGGCCTCGATTAGTATCTTGGTTCAACAAGAAACAAAGTTCTATTGCCTTATCTACAATAGAAGTAGAATATGTGGTTGCTGCATCTTGTTGCACACAACTTATTTGGATGATGTAGACTCTACAAGACATTCAAATCAAATTTTCACCTCCCATCTCCATTTTATGTGATAATACAAGTGCTATTAGTATCTCAAAGAAACCTATTATGCATTCCAAAACTAAGCACATTCCTATCAAGTATCACTTCCTATGTGAACAAGTACTTGAACAAAAGGTTAAATTGGAGTATGTTCCCTCAAAACAACAAGTTGCTGATATATTTACTAAACCTCTTCCCAGGGAAGCATTCGAATATCTCAGATAGAAGTTGGGAGTTTTCTCTGCCTCTCTGATCAAATTTGCTTAATTTCATAAGTTTAAATTGGATACACTGGTTTCATAAAGACTAATCACGTATATACGCGAGTTTTTGTGTATAGAACCGCATATGGATTTTGTTGACATAAGTTCTCTGGGTCAGCGCTCAGAACAATTGTGGTGTTGTTGGGTAATCTCTGTTTTTTTTCCATAATTCATATTTCTATATCATTCTCTGATGAATATGCTTTGATGAATTGGTTGTTGAAGGTGTTCAGGATGCATCAGCTTAGGGAGAGCATCTGTCTTACTAAAAAGGATGCATTGTTAGCATTCTGATTGGTTTTTGAAATATGATCTCTCTCTTGAGATCTTTTGGTCGTGTTAATGACATATCATTTCTATAGTTTGAGACACTCATGATGTAATTTTTTCTAATCAGTCATGTAAGGAAGTGTTCTATTTTGTAAACCCACTTGGTTGGGTAGTTGAATCAAATATGTAATTCCACTTGGTTGGATCACTGATGTAAGTATGAGTCCTTGCTAATAGGAAAGGTCATACTTGGTTGAATTATAGAGTCATGTACTTCATTAAAAATATTTGAATATTCAACATACTCTCAGGGGGAGCATGGTCAAAATAGTGCCATTTTCTCTTGATGTCAAAGGGGGAGAGAATTTTGGGTGTTTTAAGTATTTGAATAATTTTTTAATGTATCTGTCTATTGTGGTGATCAAACACCATCATGGTTTCCATTAAGTACAAAGGGGGAGATTGTTGGCAATATGATTCCTATGTATTAATATGTTGTCCTTGATGGCAACTCTCTGGTAAAAATATGGAGTATATGTCTTTAATATAAGCTCAGGAGTCCATCAGAAGAAATGTGTAATGTCCAGCAGAATATTTGGCAACATTCACATTGAATATTCTACACACGGATTTGTAAAGGCGAAGTCGCGTATACACGTGGATAAGAATGATCCAAGTTGTGTATGCCATTTTCACTCCAAAAAGATAATACTAGGGGGAATTACCATGGTATTAGCCCACAGGATTGCGTGCCATGTTGTCTATTTGATTTCGTCCAAGCATACCATTATAAATTGTATGGTTTTGACTCATGGTATTGATAAAGGATAAAAGTATATAAGGATAAGAAGATCGTAGTGCAAAGGTGTGCAAATGGAAGGGCTATCACTAAATACATCTCTCTGAACTATATCTTCATTGGATGAACTCTATTTTATTGATAAAACTGAATTTATGATGCAACCTTCAATAGATTGATGGATCAATATCTCTAGACCCGAAATGACTATGTTCTTTCATGATCCATTGAAGAGATGATTAGATCTGAGACCTGACGCATGTTTGTTGAAGTGAAGTGAAGAAATTTGGGTAAGTTTTATAGATCTGAAACATTCTGCTGAAATAATATTTACATATCTATATGCTAGTTCATCTCAGTAAAAGCACATATATACGCGGGTTTGCTTCAGAAAAGGTGCGTATAGAAGATATGGTTTTTTGAAGCTTATTGCAGAGGTTTTTTTGTTATTGCTGCTATTTTTCTGATGTCTATCAATGAAGTCTTCACGTAGATATGGGTTGCTTGATTGCTGTATATGCTGCTAATATGGTTATGTACAAATCTAATCAATGAATGAGAAAATATGTGTTATGATGACTGACTGATCTAGGGTTCTACAATTCTGAAAATATATCTAACTGAATGACCTAGATCTAGATCTGAGATAGATCATATTATGAAAAATAGTATTCACAGATCTATACGCAAGTTGGTGTTAAAGAAAGCACATATACATGTGGGTTCAGTGAAGAAAAGTAGGTATGCTTTATGAGATAATGAATGTTCAGGGTTGAATTTGATTTTGCATACTAATTCTGAAATATGGTTGTTATAGTGTTCTGATTACAGTGATCTCACTGTTTGGTTTGATGTACTGGGTGAAGTTTATTATTGTTGAGCTTTGTGAAGGGTTGTGTTGAAGTTGTGTGATCCAGTATGAAAACTGATGAAACGTGGTCTGTAGTGATTCTGAGGGAAGTAGAAGCTTCTTGCTAGTAGAAGTTGGTGTTTTGGTTAGGGAGTTGAAGCTCCCTTCTAGTAGTGGCTGGTAAACGAGAACAGGGGGTTGTAGCTCCCTTCCAATTGTAGCTGGAAAATGAGATAAGGTTGTAGCCTTCTGCAGGTATATGCCTACATACTGATATGAGTCTGCATTAGTACAATATTGTAAGTAGTTTTCCATATAATAATATTGAAGACAAAGACAACAACAACGGTGGTTTTCTCCCGAATTGGGTTTCCACCTCAAATCTTGGTGTTCATGTGTGTTGCTCTTGTGTGCTAATTTATTCTGTTACTGCACATATTTACTGATTAACTAACATATGCATGACTGATATACTGAGTTAAGTATTGTTTCTGAAATTTTTTTCTAATAATAAAATTATATCAGTATACGCTAGTTTCTTTTGGTATATGCGCGTGTATATGCAAGTTGGGTTCATCAAAGCCGCGTATGGAATTCAGTAAAGAAAAAGGTAAAATTATCAGTAAGCTCTAAATACTTATTCACCCCCACTCTCATTATTTTTCCCAACACGCTTGGGCACCCTTGTCCTTCGATGCAAGCTTATGAGGAAGTGTCGACCGAAAACTGTCCCCGCGCTTGTCATTTCCTTGGAGGGGAAATATGAAAAGGGTATGCTATATAACTGGTCACAATTTTTGTGCAAGGAGTTTCTGGAAAATGTGCGTGAGGCGCAGGAACTGGGGAAGTAGTTCTGCTACTCGTGGCTTCTGTTGTTGATTGCGCTGGTATCATGGGAGACCCCAGCTGATGTAGTCCTCCCAGAAATTGAGCTAGGCGTATGTGAAGGGGTGTGCTACATGAACTTATGGGGCTCATCCAACCTCCGATGAGTTGAAGAAAATAAATTTTTTTGGGTACTTTTTGAAGGCATTCTAGCCCAAGCGATAGATTCCAGACCAAGAATCTCGCCGATTGTGCATGAAAAGTATAAAGGCGTCGCAGAATTCCAGGTGACTATGCAAAACATCCAAATAAGGGCACGCAAGGAATAAAACTTGTAAACTTTTCCCTATATGGTCATAGAGGAAAAATTCGACCAGTCATGGTGACATGGCCAAATGCATGGAAGATCAGGCTTGGCTCCACCCAACCCATTACGCCATCCACTTTAGGAAAAGATACAGCTCCTAAAGACACAATAGAACCACACATAGAGAAATATGCTAAGAAGACCAGTGGGAAAGATAGTGGGGCTGATGTAGAGAAGGAGCTAGACGCCGAAAAATACAAAGCTCAGGAGTTGGGAGGAGTCCGGGAGGAGGTGGACCTCAGAGGTGCTGATTCTCCGCGTGACACCAAGCAAGGTGAAGAAACATCTAAAGGGACACACAAGAAGTGGAAAGGGTCCAAGGCAAGAGGAGAGGAAGAGGTTACTCTGACAGAAGAGGACCTTGACAAGATTTCTGACCCAGTTTCTTCTGCGTCGGAGGACCTATGGAACTCTATGGAGACACAATACAGGGGTGTGGTGCAAGCTTTGTAGTCAAGTTTGTAGGTTCTATAGTTGAAGATAGATACATTGCAAGAGAGCGTAGATCAAGTGAGGCTGGTGCAAGCGAGCCTACCATCTACTTCGATCATCATAGCAGCAGAAACCATAATCTGCCCCTTCCCTAGTGCAGTCGTGACCATGGAACACCTAGTTGTGCACGCAGGTGAAAACCTACCTCGAGGTCGGCATCGACCCTGTGAAGCTTCCAAGCGGGAAGCTACACACTCTCCACATCTACATATCAGCCAAAATATAGAGTAGAGAGGCTCGCACACAACAACAGATCAGCGAGGCCCATCAGATTGCAGCAACAAAAACTGTAGAGTCTACCTAGGCTTAGACAACGCAACAGGCAGCCGTAGCTCAGTGTGCAGAGCTGGAGAGCCTCATTAATTGATTATGTGGAAAAATCCCCGACATCTCCATCCCAACCTCCATCGTGCCTCAAGCTAAGATTGAGGACCTGATCGTAGCACTCAAAAATTCCAGGTCCAAGATTCAGTTGGTCAAAGTGGATTTTGAGCAGCAGATTGCTGCATTGTAGGGTAAGTTGCAGCCCGAGACCCCTCTGGAGGTGCTCGCGCAATGGGTCGCGCTGGTGAAGACAACATTTGCCAGCATATCCACCAACGTTGATAAGGGTTCAACACTCCTGCAGACCTCCATGGGACTGTGGAACTATGTGCAGGCAGATCCACTAGTCAAGAAAATTACCCAAGAACTGTGTTCTGAAGAGAAGGAGTTTGACGACTTGAAGGAGGCTTTGCCTACATTCATCCCTGCTCAGAGAACGGCACGCCTTCAGACCAGTCATGCATTGTGAGATGAGGTTGAGGATATCCGCCGCAAGAAGAAAATTATTAGCAATCATATGAAGCCATGGGCAGATGAGGCCATGAAACTATCTCAGGACCTTGATGTTGCAGTCTGAAATCTGAACTAGACCTTGTAGAGCATAACTTTGGCCACAGAAGGGCCGACTTCAGAGAAGCTGGTGGAGACCGTGTAGAGTGCATCAGACAAAAATGTGGGTGTCTTGGAACCATTTGCAGTTGTTATCAAGGAGCTCTAGAAAAAAATGAAGAATCTAGTGCCAGTGTGACTCAGGACGAGTCATAAGATTGTGTTGGGGGCCTATTGGAGCGGGGTCCCCTAAGTCCAAAGACCGTGTTTTTCTATATTTTTGTAATATATTTTGCAAGTTTAGTTGTTTGTAGGGGATTTGGGGCGGGTCAAAGCCCCTCATGAATTTTAATGGGTCAAAAGGGTAGAACAAGGGGCCGCAAACCACGGTTTGCGGACCCTAGAGTGGCGTAGGATCATAGTATAAATAGATGTCTAGATTGAGTCTAAGAAGTTAGTTTTTGGATAATTTTTAATGTGGATGATAGATCTTCCTGTGTTGTGATAATTTTGTGCGGATTTTTCTGGTTAGAAGGCTCTTGCTGGATGTGTGCGCGAAGACCATAGTCCTGCTGTATGTGGACCCAGCTGGTTGTGTGCACAGGTTTTTGAAGAGTTTTGCATGAAGGATCTGGACTGATATTTATAAATAACTATTGTTGTGGATATATAAGTTTAAAATGCATCTACTTTTTATGTTATGAATGATTCTGCATGTTATTTCTGATTCCTCTATTGTTTGCAATTAGATATCCTACGCAAATGTGTTTGGGTTTATATGAATGTTTACTGGATAAATCTGATGGTATAAGGTTATGTTATTATGTGGTAAGGGTTATTACTTTGATTTTAGATGTTGTGCTAACTTGACCGAAATCTGCCTGAAAGGGTTTCTTGGTTATGGCTTATATTGCGAAGGTCTGTTTATGGTTATTTTGGATCTTAAGGCACCCACATAATTTAAACCTCTCTCAGGGTGTGGAAACCTGGTTCCAACACCGCCCCATACTGCTTCGAGTGAGAATTTGACTTGCGCAAGTAGGTCTCTGCCGAAAGGGACAATAGTAAGAGGGTTTTGTTGGTTAACCTCAACTCCAAACCTAGATCAAGACCCCTTGAGCCAACATGAGACAAAAAAACAAAAAATTGATATCAAAACAACAACGGAGCCATAAAATATTATTGATACATTTTATTTATTCGCTAGAAATGAGTACAATGGAGGTGCTGTAATGAAGGCACCTAGGCTTGCTCAAGGTAAGCTAGAGAATCCCTTTGAATCAATGCTGAAATCCCCCACTGATGGTACACTGTATGGCTATAGATCTACGTTGAAATCTACCAGAAATGTTTTTTTTCTCCCGAAGAAATGCTTCTAGGGCCTCCTATACTGTTCAGAAAATTTCGGGACTTTAACCCTAAACTCTACTCCAGAAACCCACAAAAACCCACGAAGTAATTGGCCAAATGTTGAACCCAAAATTTCGGCCCAATTTCCCCTAGATCCTTTAGTTGCTGGCTGAGTTAGGATATATATTTTAAACCTCAAATATACCCAAAAAATTCTTCCAAATTAATCTTGGCTTCTCCTCAATAAACCTAGAAAAACCCAAAAAGGGTTCGCCCAAAGCTTGACCCTGAAATTTGGCCCTGTTGGGCTTCGCTCACTGCACTACTGGGTAAATCAATACTGCTATAAACCCTACTGCTAGAAGTCTCCAAAATGCCACAAAAATCCTTGTTAGGAAGCTCCAAGCCTCCCCACCAAATCTCAGTTGCAACTCCCTCTCTTTTCACCTCCCAAAACAACCAAATCCTATCTACACTGCATCCTCCCCTACGAAGTGGGCCTCCTCCTCTTCGCAGTCAAAAACTAGCTATGGTTCCTCCTGATGATACTGATAGAAATTATCCTCACAAGGTGTGGAAATCCTCTCCGTAGCGGGCACTCAAATCCCCCCGAGGTAGACATTGAGATCTCCGCTTGAAGATTTCGTGTGCTAAACAACATTGCAGAATTGGCTCTCCGGCTCAAGCGTGCTCTATAAAAATGAAAAGAATAAAATAGCTGAATGAATGAATGTTGAATGAGCCTTCCATTCTTCCTTTTATCCATTTAGTCCCAACGTATGCCTTGGGTGCCACCTTGACCTGCGTTGCCTCTCCTTGGCCAATCATGTGCTGCCTTCCTCTTGCCAATCTCACGATGTCCTTTTCGTGCCTCTTCTATGCTGCCACCTAAGGCCAACTTGAACCCACTAGTAGAGCCTAAATTTTCCCTTATATACTCTAGGAAAATAATTTATTTGGCCTAACTATTAATTGTGGGTACCCTATCCACTTTATTTCCACCCAACATTATGATTTTCTAAAATTAATCAAAATTAATATCCCAATTAGCTTACTGCTAAATTGGGGATATTACACACCTACTTAATTAATTAATTTTTTTGTGAGAACCCACTCATAGGGGGCCATAAACCCCTTCAGATAGCAATTTTATACTTTCCAAGAGGCACCAACCTCTTATGAATGCAGGTCACTACCTGCTCTAGCCACTATTCTACTTTTCATACAATTTTCAAACTGAAAACATATGCTAATACATGTAAATGCAAATATAAAACTAATCTAATGCAATAACAACTCCTTCCTTTAAGCTCTGCAACTCCCCTTCTCAACTTTCTCTAGTCTTGACCCTCTTCTCCTCACACACACAACCTCTACATAACTACTCCATTGACCTCTTTGCTCAAAGGTAATCCTATGTTTTAGTCCTCTACTATGTGAAGGTTGATGTTGCCTTTGGTTTCCTCCTACTGTCTCTGTTGATTTGTATCTAATACCGTGGTTCATTATGGCACTATCTTATATTGTTCCATAAAAAATGACAAGCCAATGCAACTATATTAAATGTAAGAATGGGCCACCTATGGATTTTTTATACTTGGAATTTAATCTCAATCTTCCTTGCACACTCAACAAGAACTGTTATTGAATTGACCCTGCATAGATCACTTTGGTTCTCTATTCATCATAAATTCCCACAAAGCTCAGAAAATACTTCAAATATGTCTATTCTTTCTGCTCCAGTTGCAACACACCATTAGATCTCATAAAATCACTGGTGTGAAGTCCTTGAGCCATCTTCCTCATTAAATTTCTCGTAGCGTGTAGGTGAAACAAACGAAGTATTGTTTCAATTGTTTTCGTTATAAGAACTAATCTCTCTATGTTAATTTGGTGTCAGCTACTGCCTCATACATACTCTGCATAATATGCACTGGATATGTTGACTAATTCATGAATATGACATAGAGATATTCTGACTCATACATCCTTCAAACATATGCCCAATGCTTTCCCACAATGCCTTTTTCAGTGTAATAAGCCTGAAGACCTAGTCACCAAAAGACACAGAGTTGCCACATAACTTTTATAAATAGTGTTCCTCAAATCTTATGGGCTCACGGGGTTCTGGGCCTGGCCCCAGTTGGCCTTAATGCTTTCCTTGGTGCATTTCTTTTGATTTTGGCCCGAGCTCCTTCAAATGTTTTCCCACAGTGTTTAGCCTTATTCATGGCTCGAAGGCCCTTTCGTCATCGAGACACATGAAAAATTTTACAACACCAAGTCTTGGCCATTCATTTCTATTTTTGATGGAACGTGAAATTTCAAAAAAATATTTGTCTCCCATATCTGTTACTTGCCGCAAAATATGATGCTTTATCCTTTTTCTTTAATTCCTTTTGGGTTTTCAGGCCTTCCTGGGTTCCTGGTTTTGTTCCTGCTACCACCAACTCAATGCTTATCTCATAAATTTTTTAAATAAGCCTCTGGGATTCCGGGACTTGCGAGGTTCCATTTTTTTTTCTCAATAACCCTGGCTCTATTCTTATCCCGTAAATTTTTTAAATATTCCTTCAGGCTTTCGGGACTTCCGGGGTTCAGTGCTTCCAAGAACTTACTTCGAATGATCATAAATCTTGATCCAAAGGGTCGTTTGCAGACTTCTAGATACCATAGGAAAGATATTTCTAGGAAATTTCCACCTATTCCACTTTTAGGAGAAATTGAGCTAAATTCTGGAGACATAATTTCCTCTAAATTCTAGGACTCCCTAGCCATCATAGTCATATTTTTATGGCTTCTCCACTAAGCCTAGTAATATGATGATTCTACAAAACACTACAAAAACCATGTGACTCCCCCTAAACAACATTCTCATCAATGCCAACCTATGCTTCCTCTATTATTAATTCTAGTCTATTTGACATCAATGCTAAAATACCAGGTGCCACCAACCATTAAAACAATTCCAATTGTAAAAATATCACCCCCTTTGGCATTGACTACAAGAAACTAAGCTCCCATTGAAACCAGACATGTTTTTCTTCATTATTGTTCTTCTCCTTAACACTAGTAATATTCTCGCCCTTTTTCATTAATGGAAAAGGATCCTTCTGAAGTCTCCCCTTGAAACACTGCAACCTACTCTTAAATTGATCCTTCAATTTGAGTAGCTTCCAACACTAATTGTGTTTGAGTAATTTGGGAGGAAGAGTCACAAATCCTATCTACTATTGGAGATACACAAAGGGCCCTCACACAAGTGGCTTAGTAAATATGTCTACAATTTTTTTCTTTAGTGAACACATATTCAAGTCGAGCAACATTATCAACAACCTATTCTATTAAGAAGTGGAACTTGATAGGAATGTGCTTGGCCTTTGTGTGCATGAAAATATTCTTAGAGGTGTTGATAGCACTAGTGTTGTCACACATGATTGGAACTGGATGAGTAAAATCTACCTTAACTGTTTGGTGTGTGTTATATTCTTTCCATGATTAGAAGTAGGGGCGAAGTGGGGGGTGTGAGGGGGGTAGTAGTCCCCCTTCACTTGCGCCGGGCACAACGCCTCGAGAATTTCTTTTTGGACCCTATATTATGTGGGTGGACCCACCTATGGTTTTGTGCATGGGTTTGAACATGGTTTTGGACATGATGGTTTTCTGCTCCTCATATTTTGTAGATCTGGTCAAGGTAACTACGATTATGTTCTAATCTAGGGTTAATGGATTGGGTTTTATGAATGCTTTGGCATGTGTATATGTGTGTTGTAATGCTAAAAATAATATAATGAAAAATCAAGTTGGTAGTCTTGGTTTGGGATCTAGAGGAAAATCTATTTGTATATATGTTTTATGTTTTATGCTCTCGCTATTGTTTATTTTCTGTTTTCTAAGAATTTGTTTGCAGATAATTTATGTATAGGGTTAAAACCAACATTAATTTCCTTCAATGTTTGACTCATCTAGAGAATTTTTGAGCAGTAAGAGGTGACTGCAATATACTCTACTTCAGCAGTTGATAAATAAATGGATTCTTGTTTCTCACTAACCCATGACACTAAGCAGTTTCCTAAAAATAATGTTGCCACTGAGGTGCTCTTCCTGTCATCAATACTACCTGCCCAATCAACATCAGTATAAGCCTTTAGTCTTAACTCTCTTCTCCTAGAATACCACGACCTATAATCAACTGCACCTTGCATATTTTGAAGATCCTTTTCACAACAAGGACATGAATTTCATGGGGTGAGGCTTGAAATATGGATACCAGACCTATTGCTTGCATGATATCTGGTCTATATTTTGTGATATATATAAAGCTCCTATCATCGATCTGTATATGGTTTTATTAACCATCAATGTCTCATCTCCTTTTCATAAATTACCATTTGTAACAATGGGAGTGCTAACTGGCTTGCAATCTTCCAATCCAAATTTCTTCAGAGTTTCTCATAGGTATTTGGATTGGGAGATAAATTCCCAATATTTTGATTGAGAAATTTGCAATTCTAAGAAAAAGGAAAGTTCTCCTTTCATGGAAATCTCAAACTATATCTGCATACAGTTTGCAAATTGATGTCCCAACTTCTCCTTATCACTTCCAAAGATTATTTCATCCACATACACTACCAAAATCAATATGTGGTAATATTCAGAATTTATACACATATTTTTTTCTAGATTGCCCCTCTTAAAGCCTTGTTGATGAAGGTATCTATCCAGTCTTGTATACTAGACTCTGGGGGCCTATTTCAGTCGATATAAGGCATTTTTAAGTTTTCACACAAACCCTTCATTTTCGGTGAGCATGAACCCTTCTGGATGCTCAATATAAACTTATTATTCCAAATATCCATTGAGAAATGTTGACTTCACATCCATCTGACACACCTTGATGATTTTATGACTAGCAAAAGCAAGAAAAATTATGATATCTTCCAGTCTTGAAACAGGTGAAAAAGTTTCTTCAAAATATACTCCCTCTATTTGGGCATATCTTTTGCAGGCTGAGCAAGCCTTCTTCCTAATAACTTGACCTTGCTCATTTAATTTAGCTTATTTTTGAAGACCTATTTAGTGCCTATGACATTTTTTATTTTGGGTATAGGAACAAGCTACCAAGTTTCATTCTTCTCAATTTGATCTAGCTCTTCATCATTGCCTTAATCCAAGATTTATCTTCATTTTCTTGACTGAGATTTTTGGGCTCAATCTAAGATAACAAAGCTAGGTTTCCAAAACTTGGGCTACTGAATAAATTTCTCCTAGTTTGAACCCCAAGTATTTGGTCACTAATAATTTGAATATCTGGATGTTTTTTCTATACATACCTTGAGGGAGTTTTGGACCTTGGTGTTGTAATTTTTTTTTCATCTCCATCATCGTCCTCTATTTATTCTTGATCCGAGAGTCTAGTTGTTGAACTTTCTTCTACATATGATTTCATGTTTCCTTTGGAAGAATTGGATTATGGCATGATTTCATCCACAACTATATCAATACAATCCTCAACTATCTTTATAATTTTTTTGTAGTATATGTATCCTTTACTTTGGGTTGAGTATCTGAGAAATATACCCTTGTCAACACTAGAATCAAAATTTCCAGCATTTTTATCATTCCTTTTGATAAAACATTTTCTCCCAAACACCTTGTAGTGTTTTATTGATGCAGGTCTTCCCTTCCACAACTCGTATGGATTTTTATCACTCTTAGGCCTCAGTTTTTTTCTGTTTGATAAGTATATTAATGCTTGTGTTGCTTCTCCCTAAAAGGTGTGAGGTACATCTGATTCATCCATCATAGCTCTATCCATCTCCTGGATTGTTATGCTCTTTTTGTCAGCTACTTCATTTTTTTATGGAGTTCTGGCCATATAATGTTGCCTCCTTATGCCATGCTCTTCAAAAAATTCTTCAGACTATCTTGAAGTGTATTCTTCTCCTTTGTCTGATCTTAGGAATTTTATCTTTAGATCTTTCTCATTTTCTACCTGAGATTTAAACGTCTTAAAATGTTTAAGCACTTTTGATTTCTATTTTAAGAGCATGATCCATGTGGCTATGGTAAAATCGTTAATAAGAAACATAAAATAACTCTCTCCTCTTGGGATTTTGTTCTGGGTTGGCCATAATATTTGTGTGAATTAGCTTCAATGTTTTAGATGAAGATAATTCCTTTGTCTTGAAATGAGTCCTGGTCTGCTTACTAAATTGACAAGGCTTGTAGGTTGAATTATCAGTCCTTGAAAATCTTGGAAATCTACTCACAACTCCTAGTTGAATTTTATTAGAATGTCAAAAGTCATATGACCAATTATCCTATGCTATAACTGAGTTTCACTTGTCTTGCTCAAATAGAATCTTACCTTGGAGCCATCAAATGCATATAAATCATTGTGAGTTCTGACTTCCTTTCCCACCAAATTTCCATTATTTTCATGTTGAATCTCACAATATTTGGATCAAAAGGTCACATTAAAGCCATGATCACACATCTAGCTTACACTAAGTAGTTTTTTCTTGAGTCCCTCTACATACAATACATTTTGAGCTTTAGTATTTTCATCAATACTGACAATGCCATTGCCTTTAATTTTTTATGGAGAATTGTTTCCGAACATGAAATTGTTCCCTCTATCCTTTCCTTTTAGAGACATGAATTTAATTTTATCCCCGGTCATATTCTTAGAAAAACCACTATCCACATACTATTTATTTTCTTGATCATGTGCAGATAGAGCAAGCCTATATTTCATGCTCTTTCCATACTTATGTTTCCAATTCTTCTTATCCTTTTGAAAAGTTGGATGCCAAGCATTCTGGGACTTAGATAAGTACTCAAATATGCTTCTGCATTCACTCACCTTGTGCTTAAAATTATTACACTTGAAGCATTCAACATCATTCATCAGGGGAGAGAAGGGATTTATATTTCTAGAGGGAGAGTTTTGAGATCTAGAATGTTGATACTTATTGTATCTGAAACTTTCATCTCATTCAATTTTGATTCTTCTACAATCAACAACCTTATGGCCAAATATATGAAATTTATAAAAATGACCATAAAACGAATTAGAGTACTTGAAGTTAGAAATTTTATGAGTTTTTTCATGAAGGTACCTCTATTTTCATGCTACTTGATTCATTCTCTATTGATATGGATCATTTGAGACGTTAGAAATATTTTTCTAGTGACAATTTCCTCTCTTGCCTACTGCCTTTTTATCTTCATTGATTCTTTCTTGAAGTATCTTTGCATAGCTTTGAGGTTCCTCAAATCCTGCAGACCTTAAGTTCATATTTCTCATAGATGATTCTTATGGTATAGAATATCCTAGACCTGTTTTGTTTTTTGGAGACCTTGGTTGTTCAAAAATTTATCTATATTTATTGTCCCTTCTGCAAACATCTCATTTACACCCTTCTTGGTCTCCAGTATCTCAATATCCATTCGCATGGAGACAATTTTTGCCTCGAGACTTTGACAATTTTCTTCCAATTCATGGATTAAATAATTAAGAAATTATTCTTTTCATTTAGCTTCTTCTAATTTCACTTTCAAAGACGAAATTTCTTCTTTTCATGTCTCTGAGATCATCTCCTTATTTACTTTGAACAACTCTTGATTTATATGCTTGTTCTCTTCTTCTAGTTTCCCACATGTTTTTTTTTCTTCTAGTTGAAGAGATAAGATATCCTTACTTTTAATGGCTTCTTCAAGTTTTTAGTTTTGATAAAAATATTCCTCATTGTTTGAGTTATACATACCTTCTTCAGAACATTGCAACAATTCATTTAGATTTATATTCTTTCTTCTGGCCTTCTTTAAATCATCAAGAGCATGATGAGTTCCCCTTCAAATTCCATTACTCCTACTTCCTTTTTTTCTTCAGAGTATGTAATATTTTTGTTTTTTGGAGTTTTCTCAAAATTCCATGAGTAACCACTCATTTGACTCATCATCTGGGGAGTTTCTACTATCTGAATATAGTGCTAAGCTATTCTCTTTGCAGTAGATCCCTTCTTCTTAGAGAACCTATTATTTTGATGTTTTTAAACCTTGCCTTTGAAATTTTGATCATATTCCTTTCCTGTCATTTCTTCATAAGGGAACTTGGATGAAAAATGTCCAACTCTTCCACAATCAAAGAATTTGAAGGGAAACTTCCCTATATACTATGCTGAGCCATGTTTTAGTTTCCTGGAAAACTGAACCATCTCCTTATCAGAGTCACAGCTGGAGCAATCTTGATGGTATTTGTGCTCCTGAGCCTTCTTGGACACCTTGAAATTTTCCTCCTTTGGTTAAAGCTTTTATTCTCCTAGTCTCATATCATAGGATGTGAGAGTAACAAGAAATCGGTCTGCCGCGAGACTCTTTAGATCAAAAATATCTTCAATGGTAGATATTTAGGCATTAAATATCATAGGAAGAGATATTAATATTTTTTAACAAATATCTTCTTTTATATCTTTAAAAATTCCTCTGATCATATTGGTTATTTAATCATGACTGAGGAAGTATTGTGATATGCTTTCTTATTCACTCATTCTTAAGCTCTCAAATCTCATTCTCAAAGTTTGTAGTTTGGCTTGCTTGAATTTTTCATCTCCTTCATGACTCTGATTGGTCTTGACCCACACTTCCTTAACAGACTTATAGTGCATAAATTTTACAAGTTCATATTGACTAAGGCCAAGGAGAATGGAATTCTTGGCGCTAGAGTTATTTCCATACACCTTTGTACTATCTGCATTTGTGGGAGGGACATTAGGACCATCATAATCCACCAACACAAAGCTCCAAACATCTACTCCCAAGGACATAAGATATGCTTTCATCCTAGCCTTCCAAAAGGCATAGTTTATCACATCAAAGAGTGATATCTTGCTTGAGTAAGCATCTTGACTCTCTTGCCTATACATCATTATTTATGTATCTACCTTCCAGTGGTTAAAATGTTATTGAAGGAACTTGGCTCTGATATTAATTGTTGGAATAAGAAATTAATGAGGTGGGGCAGTTGAATTAGTAATTGTGAGGTTCTTAGAGATTTACACACACATAATTTTGTTTTCACTACTTCCATTTACTTGTGAGTGAATTCATAATACAATATAAATAAACAATAAGGTAATCCATTCACATGTAAACATGATCCATCAAATGAGAAACACATACATATTGACATAGGTATTTTTACGTGGGAACCCAAAGGGAGAAAACGACCATTTTTTTGTTTTTATGATGTAAATTAACAACCTACTTAATTAGATAAATATTTTTGTGAGAACCCACTCACATGAGGCCCAAACCCCCTTCAGATAGAGAGTTTCTACCTACCAAGATGCACCAACCTCTTATAAATGCATGCCACTACCTGCTCTAACCATTTCTATACTTTTCATACAATTTTCAAACTGAAAATAGAGGCTAATACATATACACAAAAATATAAATATGATCTACTGAATTACCAACTCCTTCCTTTCAGCTCTACAACTCCCTTGCTCAACTAGCTTTAGTCTCAACCCTTTGCTCTTCACACAATCAACCTGTACATGGCTGTTTCATTCGCCTCTTTTCTGAAAGGAAATCCTATGTTTTTATCCTCTACTGCATAAAGGTCAATGTTGTCTCTGGTGTCCTCCTACTTTATTTGTTGTCTCTACTGCTATGTACCTGATAATGTGGTTCAACATGGCACTATCTTCTATTGTTCCATAAAACATGCCAGACCAATACAACTGTATTAAATATAATAATGGGACACCTGTGGATTTTCCATACTGAGAATTTAATCTCAATATTTCCTACACACTCAACAAGAAACTTTATTAAATTCAACCTGCGTAGATCACTTGGTTCTCCATTCCTCATAAATTCCCATTGATATTATAAGGTACTTACAATGAAAAGGGAATAATACACATAACTTCCACATAAAGGAGTAGTAGTGTAAGAAGGACTTGCGTATATGAGAGAGGAAGTACAATGAATTACCTCAAATGGATCTGCTCCAATGTCAGAGGGATTTGGCCTCAGAGATTGAAATATAGAATTATATCCATATACACTATTTCTTGGATTGGAGATTCATATTTGATGGATCTCATGATGTAGAACCAATTGATTGGATATTTGTGCCCAGTTTACACTAGGCCTCATATTTTCTTTGCGGTAAGAACCCTGAGCCAATTTATGGTTAAAATGAGGAATGTACAATGGGTTGCAAAAAATCATGTGGTATTTGTGTTGGACAGTTGGACATGGTTTGAGATATGTCTCAGGAGGTGAAGTGATGCTATAGGAATATACAAGTTCAAGTTTATTATTACAACAAAGGAAAAGTATATCACAAGACAATGAATTAGTGTGGCTTTAGAAGCCAGAAGGACATGCTTGGGTCACTTCATTTGAGACATGGTGTAAGGAGGAGAAATAAAGCTCTAATACATATCCACAGATGAGAATATTGTTGGAAGACTTCAGACAAGATCTTGGTATGATGATCAATGTATTCCTCATCACGAAGGAGCAATGAGGTCATTTCAGGATTGGAAGAACATATATTGAACCCAAAAAGGACATTTGCTAGGCCATAAAGGAGTTTGACCAAGGGAGATGGATACATTCATTTAAGAAGCTAGAGATAGAAATATTTACCTAAGGATCCATATTGGACTTTGGCTAGAGGTAAATGGCCTTGGATACTCATGTGCATGTGAAGAGTAACATTTCCCACTCAAGGATGGAGTTATATATAGACTTGAATAAACATGAAAAGCTCATTAAATTTTCTTAAGAAAGAAGAAATTCCGGCTAAAGGAAATATGTTGTAGTCAAAGAGAATACCTCCCTCACTAAGAGGCAATGTTGATTTTTGGGTAGAAATAGGGGGTATTCCCACATGCCAAGAATTATTCCAAGTTGACCTAGGAAAATTACGGAAATAAAAATTATAATTATAATTTATGGTTTTCATGTATGATCAAAACTATCAAGTCAGCCCCACCATGAAAGGGTGTGACCCTTGGTTAGATTCACCCATTTTACCTACATAAATTCATGATGTGAATCCTCATTCCACCACCAATTATGATCATCCAATCATATCTTCTCTAGAAGTTTCATGTGGGAGCATAAAGAGGGTGAATTTATTAAATTTTGACTAAATCTTAAGTTTGGCCAAAGTTGACAGTAGACTTTCTATTTGACTGAATTGACTAGTTGTGTTTGACCAAGATTTCTAGATGATTTTGACCACATAAATAGGATGAGTTTGATTGCAGGTTTGATGGGTTTCACTGTAGGAAATCAATTGTAGGCCTGAGTTGACCAAAGGAGTCAACTGCATGTCTGAAGTTGACTGCAGGACATAGGTTGACCAGGTTGAAAGTTGACCAGAATTGACTATTTTGGAGGCTTGACTTGCATTGACTAGCTAGAATTTTGACAAAGTTTCACTGGTTCTTAGACTTGGATTTTGGCACAAATTTCTAGACAATTTTTGGAATTGTAAATATTTTTGAATAATAATTTCCCCTAATAATAAAATTTGTTGGGTTTTCTCCCAAGTTTGGATTTCCTAGGGTAAATTTGTTGTCTCTATTGTGCATGGCTATCTCTTTATGATATTTCTATTTTCATTGCATTACTATTGAGATTCTATGTGTATAATTGATCAATTATGTTAGTGGCTTAAATATTAAATTGTTAAAGATCATTAGGAAATAAGTATTAGATTATTAAATTGGTTTAATTATGTGTCTTTGTAGAAAATTCAAGAGAAGAAGCCAAGTACACATACCATCCTTCATCTGAGGAGGTTTTTGCTTCTACAAAATGAGAATCTTTAGATCCCTTACCTTTCTTGAGAATTTTATATCTAAAATATTTATTATATTGCACTTCTTTTCCACATATCCAACACGCCTTTATAAACTTTCCTAGAGATTTAAACTGTCCTTTAAATTTAGATCTCCCACTGAAGGAATTATTTTTATTTCTATTCTTGGAATGCCCTCTTACAAATGAGGCACCTTCATTCTATATTTCCTTGTTTTTCCATGTCATATCCTTTGATAGCAAGGATGAGAATATATAATCAAACTTTATAGTAGTTGCATTAATACCTATGGCAACATCCAGACTATCACATGAGTTTGGTAGAGAACAGAACAAATTGATGCACTTATCTTGATCTAAAATCATAATATAAGCATATAATAGATGACTTACCACAATATTGAAGGAATCCAAATTCTTTGTGACTAAGTATTCATCCTTCATCCTTGGGTATTACAAATTCTTCCATAGGAATAATTTTTTCACCAAGGAATTAGGTTGATACAAATCCCCTAACTTGTCCCACAAATCCCTTGTTGTATATTTCCCTAAGACATTCAGTAATACTAAATCTAATAGACACAATCATATTGTGCTCTTTTCCTTCCAACTTAAATTGGTCCAATTTTTTGTTGACATATGTGTTGGTGCAATATCTAGAACCACAATGATCCACTAATATATGTCCACCAATAAATCTTCCTTTTTGAGCTTCCATAATTGAAAACTCTACCCATTGAAGCTCTCAATATTTATCTTTGATCTGCTTTCCATTTCGTTTTCCCCACAAGATTCACTTATGCAAATCTCCTACTTTAATAGGGTCTACTAGAATCCCAGGACAAACCATTGAGCCATAAATGTGTTTCCTTGAAGCAAAAGATTCTCTAATACCAACGTATGTTTTAATCTTGTAAAATTAATTGTTGCAAACATATTCTTAATAAAAATAGAAAATATGCAATGGAAAAAACACACATAAACATATCTATTTTATCTTGGTGTTGACGCTACAATCAACACCCTCCAAAAATTTTCCCACACTTGAATTTTTGAGCCTTCTGAGGATATTATGGTCTATGACCCTATGGTTACTCCATGGTTGATTGATTTTTTCTAAATTTGTCAAGTCTTCTTCCTAGTTTTGAACTGTCAATTCACTTGCACACACATGCTCACTCTTCGATGAGTTTATGAGCGTATTTCCTTTGTGCAGGATTGAAAAAGAAAAGAATCTCCCATATAGTTAGTTCTTGTTCAATTTTCAACACATGTTGACAATCAGTGTGAAATTTCGTTGACAGTCCCCCTCACTTCGGTTGTATTTTTATTTCTATTCTAGTGAGTTTTCTCAATTTTCGCTTTTGCGCACGTCACTTTCACAAGTGTTTCTTTTACATTTTTGGTTGTCACTTTTTCTTGTTTTCACTTTAATAAGTTTTTTTTAATCTTATCATCACTCTAACATGTGTCACATTCAAGGTCATTCACATTGTGTAAGTGTCTTCTTCATGTTTTCCTCTTATCGCATGTGTCACTTTTTTTGTTTTCATCCTTGTATGTGTCACACCTATGCACGTCACCAAAGTTAGTTTTGGTGCACTATTTTGCATGAGATCGTCTTATATATCATCAGAATATGCACTAGACACATTCCTTAAACTTAGCACACCTTTTTTCTGTAGCCTTCACTTTTTCGTCACTTGTGTTCTAAGTGTTGTAATGTGTCATTACACTGTTGCACTTAGAAATATGTGTCACTTGGCTATAGTTTCAAGGTGTGTTTAATGTTCATGAGTGTTTTACATTCCTTTGGATTGTATTGATGGAATTTATGTATGTGATCCATGCTTGAGTCATGTTAGGATGCATTTCTTTCTCCTACTCTGCTGGTCCCACACAACCATTTCGAAAGCACTTCTTTCTCCTCTTGCTCAATGCAAGTTGTAAATGCATCAACCCTCTTACTAGGTCATGAGAAAAATTTATTCATGAGCCTCATTGACATATATTTTCCATCCATACTTGTGCACTAATTATTTTCTAAGGTCTCCTCCCTCTCACAGTGCATTATTACATCCTAGGATAAGTGACCTAGCCTTTTGTTCCCTTCCTCAGTGAAAAGCGCATCCCAAATGAATAAGAAACCATTGTTGGAGATAAATCTGTCTTACCAATCCTGAGTGAAGTTCATAAAATGAAGCATACTTCAAAAAAATGAATCCTTATGGAACATATAACACTCATGAAGCAGGAAGCCTTAGGGCACATGGCACACTCAGGAAGCGCGAAGCCTTCATCCTTCCCTTTGGGAATATGACACTCTCACGAAGAATGAATCCTTCATCCTTCCCTTTGGGTGCATGGCACAGGAACGAAGCATGAAGCCTTAAGGCACATTTCACACTCATGAATCATGAATCCTTCATCCTTCCTTCTTTCCTTTGAGTGCATGGTGGAGTCACAAAGCCTAAAGCCTTCATTTGAGCACACTCCTTCTACTTGAAGAAATGTGCCCTCCTTATTCCTTTTGAGTGCATGAGCACACTAGGAAGGCTTGGAGCTTGACCATTTCATCCCTTTGGTGTGCACCCTTGCACCCTCAATAAATTCCTTCAGTGTATGAGCACATTCCAAACCCACAAATGATTCTCCTTCGTGCTTCAGACCTATGCCCTACACCCTTGAGTTCTCTCTCTATCTCTCTTGCTTGAGTGAAAAATCGCACCTTGAAGGCCTCTTATGAGCCTTGACCTTTGAATTCCTTCAGTGCGGTAAAAATTAGTGGTAGATCCTTCCTATGTCACTAATTAGTTATATTGCACCCTCCTAATCAATCCTCCTTATTTTAACTCTCACAAGCATACCATGAGTTGATCATTCCATGAGCTACGTAGTGATAGAATAGATGTTTTTAATGTTTATTTTTCTTTGTCATGAATGATTTTCATTGGTAGGAGTACCTTCCTAGCATGACAAGGTAATACTCAATGCAGAAAACTAGGAGAAAGCACAAAGAAACACCTACATATAAGAAGCACCAAATAAGATCTATCATGGAGACATGAAAAATATCATAGACCAAGACAAAAAGAAAACATTGAATGATGACTCAGAGGACTCCAATTTTGATCCAAGAACCTTTGGAGGGTGGGCAGAAGAAAAAAGTGGATCCAAAATGAAGATAAATAATATATAATATCTACCATCAAGAATGCATGATGAAAAAGAAATTAAGACATCTTGGCATTGCCACCTCATCGTGAATTCCATGTCCTCATTTTCAAGTTGTAACTTATATAGGTGTCATCATAATGGTCAATATGTGTCCATGTGTCATGACACATCATGTGGAATGTAATTATGTAATTGTTGAAGGGAGAAGGAAAAAATGTAACGTGTGGAAGTCCAAGAGTGATATGTGGAACATGAAGAGTGACATAGTCATATATCGAAAAAAGAGTTGTACATAAGTCCAAAATTCATATAGAGAAGTCAAAAATTCCTTTAGAAGATTAATATTTATTTATAAGTCTAAAGGATACATTAGAAGTCCAATATTCATGAGGATAGTCCAAGAGTCATCAGGATTTGAAAGGTCATTCCTCTTGTTATAAAAGCAACCTCATAACTCAAGAAAAGTGATTTTTGGAGGCTTAAGCTTTGGAGAGCGAGTCTTGACTTCTCTACTTGGCATAGAAGAGAAAAATATTCTTTGGAGAAGTAAGAAGTGACTAATGTCAACTTAATTTCTTAGTCAAGGGTTATGTATATAATCTCTTATGTTATTCATTGAAACCAAGGAAAACCTTAAAATTATGGTGGTCAGGCTGATACTCCGGATGGGGCTCCTACTCCAAATGATGTGAGGTATAATTGGGACTTCACATTGGGGATACCCCTTATATGTTGGTGGTATCCAACACCATCAACATTATAGCACTAGAAATAGGGACAAATGGCAATTTTTTCCCATTGAGTCTGTTTGGAATCTCTTATCTTAAATGGATATTTCCAAAATTATAATCTTGGGATGTTTTTCTAAGGAGCTTTATTTTAACATCCCTATGGAAATCATTCATGACTTGTCTCAATTTAATTTCGATGGCATGAGTGAACTAATTTTCCTTGGGAATTTCTTTCAATTTATGCATTTTTGTCTCTCTGATGGAATTCATTGTAAATATGTCATGGTCAGGTTGTTCACCCTCATATTTGAAGGTCTATTACATAGCATTTTGTCACCGTCCCTACGATCCCTCACCCCGCATATTGGAGGGTCATTCCCATGACTTGTGAGTAGTGTCATACTTTGAAAACACCTTATTTGCATCCTTCTGCATAAGAACATCATTTCTCCTGTTGACAATTTCCTCAAAAAAGCACACCAAACCTATGTTTTGGCCTTGGCGCGGGTTGCCAGTTCACCCTCGCCCTAATGTGGAAGATTTTCACTAGAGCTTGTGCCACCTGGCACTCTGTCTCAGTGCAGTGCCCATGCAAAATTGTTGTAGGAATGTTTTTTAAGAAATATAGGTGAAAGTTTCCTTCTAACCACCTCAGGGATGAGTCACTGGAAGTGGTTAGGTTGATTAGCCATGGATCTCCCTCTCTAGGTAGTGGTTTCCACCTCCCATGGAACACTCCTTGAAGATAGGTCTCCCTTCCATAATTACAGGGATCCTAACTCCCTCTCCCTCTATAAAAATAGGCATTCTCCCTTTATGAAAGCTAGTTGAACTTGGAGAAGAATACTATAGCCGAGTAATTTCTATTGAGAAGGTAGAACCAAGGAGAACTCTGTAAAGAGAGTCCTGTCTGAATTCTTGACAAGCCTTTATGATACACGCTTTGCTTGAACCTTGTTGGAGGAGACTGCAACGTCAAAGCTTAGTTGTACTCTTCCATTCATTTATTAATATACTCGACTATGGTGTTAACTCCATCATTGTGTTGTGTTGATTATTTAATGCAATTTATTTAGTCCTCTTCGACTGACTAATAGCTACGAATGTGAATTATTATGTTGTATATTGTCATTTTTTCTTGTGTGTATGCAGGTGTCCGACCGTGAAAGCGAGTGGATCATGATCTGTCAAACCGAGAGCGAGAGGCAGCCACTCTTTCCGATGACAACAACAGCATAGGACCTCTGGTAAGTCATCTATCAAATCTTTGTCCATTCATTAACTAGGAATCAATATTATAGCTTGTTTCGTTTGTGGCTAGACCCACCCTAGGGCTAGTGGGATTGCCTCTGTCCTTAGAGGGGATTTACCTCACCAACAAATTGGCGACTCCACTGGGGAACAGTGCGAGTTTTTCCTTCATCCATTAGGTATTATTTCTGGCCTTTGCTTTCTTATTTTTCCTTTTCTAATTATTAAGCTAAATCTAAGACCCTTGTTCAACCCCAGAGGATCAGATCTGACCTCTGTCTTTCAAAATTTTCCTTTTTCCTGAGTGAACTAGCTTGGCGCACTTTCTATTCCAACAGTCATGCTGATTGGTGCTAGTTGCTAGTGTTGTGCCTGCGCCATCCCCTGTTTGGCGTTGATTACAACCAATCAACTGCGTCGACCCCTGTAGGTTTTAGGGTTTGGTATTTTTTGAATATTTTTGGTTAGTGCTTGTGCTTCTGGGTTATTTTTTGATATGCCTTGAGTGCTTTGGGATTGTTTTTTATTGTGATCAGCTTCCCTCCTTCAGTTGTTTGTCCATTTCCTATCAACATCACAGCCTTAGGGTTTTTAAGTGCTTTGGTATGCTCAGCCTCCTGTAGGAGTTTGAATTTTTTGTTTCGCAGTCAACTTCATTCCTTGTTTAGTTGCATTCAGCTCCCTTGATCCTTTTGAGTGATTGAATTTGTTGAATGATTCTTGCCTCTTTCATTCAATTTTGCTTCTTGTCACTCCAAGCATAGATCACACTGCTTGCATGGGTTTGTTTTGAAATCTTTCTTCGATTTGAGAGATTGAAACAATGGTTTGGGTTTTGTTATGTTTGTTTTGGGTTGATTGAAATTATTCCGCTTCAAATCTCGCATTAACGTTTTCAAACTAGTGCTTTGTTTTTTTTCATGTCATTTAGTGCACTATTTTTTCTATTACATTGAAAAATAATAAAAAAATTTGATTGCATTCTCATTTGCATTGTTAAATTGAAAGTCTTTCGCATATCTAGCATTGGAAAATTCTAGGAAAGATTTCTCATTTTCATTAGCTTGCATCAGATATTGTAGTTGATGCTTCTGCATATTCTTATTATTTTCTATCGCTTGAAAAATCCTAACTTTCTTGTAGATATATTTTCATCGAATGAAATGGTATCTTTTGGCATGTAGCTTGCATTTAGGGATTTTTGAGATCCAACATTCAGTAGGACCTTGGAATTAAAACGTAAATACAAGGTCAACTTAAAATTTACTCAATTAACCTAAGGCAACATTGAAACCTAACGAAACATCTACTGGTCTAAGTTAGAGACGTGTTTCGACGTCTTTAAACCTAGTAGCTATCACTCGCCATCTGGCTTCAGACAGCACTAGTATGGAGTTGCGCTCCTCATATCGTCGAGTATATAAAGGGAGACCCCTCTAGGTTGCAATCCTTTTATCCATAGGAAGCCGAGTTTGTCGCCCTATAACCGTGATACACTAAACACAACATTCGGGGAGACTACCTGCAAGTACGTCAAGTCCTTGGTCAATTATTCTTTCATTTGACTACCAATGTGTATATGGCAGTTCATGGAAACCTAGTACACCCTTTTACCTAGACTACCTGAGCAAAAATTTTTGATCTTTACTGACTTCATAAATTTGAAAAGATCATCGAGCAGCTGTCCCTTCATGCTCGCTTAAAACTAAAAGTGACTAGAGTCATCGTTTTCCTATTTCTTGACTCTTAAAACATGAAATAACATATTTTTTGGTTTCAATGTGGTAAAATAAACTACCTACGATTACACGCCCATTAAAGTTTGATTACTTGGCATGTCTTTGTTTGCCTTGGTTTTTTCCCAAGAGTCTTCATTTTCAATCTTTTTTCCTTTTTTGGTGTGCTACAGTCATAGTGGCGGAACCATCAGTTTCGTCTAGTGGTAGTCCTTTCTCGGATGATACATCTGAAACTTCTCAAACCTCTAGGTCTACTAAGCTTCAGTCACCTATTCTCCCATCATAGTACCCCTTTAGAGAACCAGTTCAGTTCACTTGGCCTCTTTCAAATGCTTGGTTTGAGTTTGGGGTCAGGGAACATTTCCCCCCTCTTACATCGGGATCGCCATTTTTGGCTCCTATTATACCTCCTAGTGCCCGTAGTCTTTTATAAGATATCATGGTGGATTCAGACATGGACTCATCTGGTCCTATTGGCAGTGAGATAATTCTTGTTTCTAATGAAGAATACCAACTTTTTCTGGAAGACATCCCTCATACGTCTGCTCAATCTTCACCGTCGGTGTCACTTCCAATTGGATATAGGTCTTTGGGTCAGATTATGGCTGGTATTGCCTCCATGGCAGCATCAAATCTGTCGAGGGGGCTGTTCCTTCCATCATTAGGGATGTCACCAACAACATCTGTCTCATCGACGCCTTTTGGTACATCTGTCCCAACTAGGCCTATTGTTTGCGTGGATGCATCAGCACCGGTTGTCACCGCTCAGTCGTCAAGAGCTTCACCTTCGGTAGAGACTTCGATTGCCATGGAAATCCCTGACGACCTTTCTTTTGAGGAGTATCGGCTAGCTGTTCATCAGCAGAGCTCCCAGACTTACCAATCCCCTCAGGATCCTAGTCATCCTTATCTTTCTCATTATGACGTAATCGGTAACCCGATTTATTCACTTCTATTTCATTATGATGAGCATGGCAACCCTATCTATGTTCCTGCTCTTGACGCTTATCAGTTCCTTTCCGGTTTTATATCTAACTTGCTTGTACAACCTTCTAACCAACAAGGACAACCCTTTCAGGGGCAACCTTAGGTTTAGCAAGGGTATGCTTACGAGCCACAAGGACAACCCTTTCAGGGACAACCTTCGGTTCAGCAAGGGTATGTGTGTGACCCACAAGGGAAACCCTTTTAGGGACAACCTTCGGTCCAGCAAGGATGATTTTGTAGCCCGCAAGGGTAGCCTTACAATACTCAAGGTCAAAATTTACAAGGTCAGCCTGTGATCCAACCTAGGTAACCCCAAGGACCTGCTGGGCAACCGATATATCATCTAGGACCTTCATACGGTCCTAGGGGAAAATTTATCCATCTCAAGCGCAACCTTTCGTGCAACCGTAAAAGCCATATCTTCCAATTGGTCCAAATGTTACACATCCAAGACTATATTATGGTCTGGCTCCAAGTCAACCTAGTCATTAGGCACAACCTGGCCCACCATAGCCATTAGGACAACCTGCTCTATAGGAGCAACCTGGTGGCTCTCATTAGTCAGGTCAACTTGCTCAGCAGGGACAACCTGCATAGACAGTTCACCCTGCTTAGCCGCCGCTCTCCTCTACACTGCAGTTGGGTCAACCTGTACGCCCGATTTATCCATCTCAGCAGGGCCCTACTTATCAGCAGCCCATTCAACCCCAAGGAGCTTATTACCCTAAAGGTAAATATCGACTAGTATATAATTCTCCTCAAGGTTCTGCTTATTACCCTCAACCACCAGGCCATACTTATATTCCGCAGAAAAATATTTATGCTACTCAACCAGAACCCTCATATACTCAGAATCAGTATCTTGGTCTTCAACCTCAATATCTTGGTACTCATCCGCAATATCAGCCGAACTATCCGACTTATACCCCTTATGGTCTGAATCCCTCGGGACAGAACCAATGGGGGCAGAGTTACACTCAACCAGGATGGAATATGGGTATGGGTCCTTATCGAGGACCTGCTATGCCTTTCACCCCTCAATTACCCTTTCTTTCCACGTTGGAATTACCAGATGTGTCCAAACTAACCAATGATCCAATCCTTCATAATCCGTATTGGCCTCCAATTCCAATGAAGGTTCCTGGTGATTGCCCCAAGTTTGAGGGCAAGTCTAGAGAAGACCCCCAAGCACATGTTATGACATACCATTTATGGTGTTCTTCCAATTATTGGGTGGATGACTCTATTCGACTCCATATTTTCCAGTGAACTCTCACTAAGGCTGCTGCTAAGTGGTACATCGAGCTGCCTTGCGGTATGTTTCAAGATTTCAACACTCTTGCTATGGTGTTCCTCACTCCTTTCCAGTTGCTGATTTGTTATGAAGTCGGGACGCATCTCCTAACATCCTTGAAACAAGACCGGGCTACTCATATCTCAGACCACATTCGTGAATGGAGACGTCGTCGTTGTCTGATCAAATTCAAAATTATTGATCAGCTTCTTACTCATTGTTTCACTACCTCTTTTTTCAATCAGAATGAAAAGGAGATAGCCATGGGGGCATGCGTAACCGAGGTACAAGCCATTGCTCGTGCCCAATACCTTGATTTAGTGTACTCTCAATTGGGCATATTGTATGATATCTTGACTAATGCCCCACGACCTGGGACTTCTAAAGCATTGGGCACCCCATCCGTCGACTAAGTTATTGGTTCCGTGTCTCAGACTTCATGTAAGTCTTCCTCTTCCAACACTAGGAAGCAAAAATAAAATTCTTCCAATGGTTTTTCTCCTAAGCCTACCCCAGATTCTGGTAAAACATCAGAGGTCAACATCATTCAGGCCAATCCTGCGAACAAGACATCAAAAGGGAAAAATAAAGGCAAAGGCAAGGCCAAAGCCGATGCCCCAAAACTAGATTTGTCTAAAACTCATGCTGATGATGGTTCACAGCACAAGCCGAAGTATCCCTGTCTGATTTGTGATGAGGAACACTACACTAAGGATTGTCCTAGACGAGAAAAAGTTAGTTAATTTCTCAAAGGTACCAAGGGAACTCCAGTGGTCCTCAAAGAACCTTTTCCATCTCAGCAAACATAGATGGTTGAGCAACCTGCACCATATGCATTGTTTGGATCTCAAGTGTTCATGATGAACGGTTCTCCACCCATTTTTATCGCTACTCAGTCAAAATATTATACTGGATCATGCTAGGCAGCCGGGAAAGAGATCACTGATGTTCCTCCTCCCCCACTTGTCTTTGGTCCTCTTGAGATTGAAAGGCCTAGTGCTGAACCCGTTGTACGACCACCTTCTAAAGGTGTTCTCTAGAAATCTTCTTATAATCCTAACGCCCGTGCTACTGAGCATTACAATATTGTTGAGGATTTAGCATAGGCACCATTCGCGATGTCTGCATTAGAAGTGCTTCAGAGTTGTCTGTCTTAGCAGAAAGCATTATTATTTGCGATCGGCGGGATTGATCCTACTAATTCTAGCCTTCTCACTTTCGACTTAGAGAATTTCATCCCTCGACTTCCACACCAGATTGCGCTTATCATACAAGTCAGCATTAATGGTCTCAACATCCATAGAGCCATTGTGGATGAAGGTGCATCCACCTGTGTCATTTCATTTTCTTGCTGGAAGGCTATTGGCTCTCCAGCCCTAACTTCATCACCCAATTCCCTTGAGGCATTTGATGGAAGGGAATCGAAACCCTTGGGTGTTCTCGCCAGCTTGTCGATCACATTGCAAGGAAAGATGGTCAATGTTTAAGTAGAAGTAGTTGACGCTAAACTCAATTACAATCTTCTACTCGGTCGCAGTTGGACTCATGCTATGATGTGCATTCCATCCACCCTCTTCCATCTTCTAAAGTTTCCACACGAGGGAAAAATCATTACTGTCGACCAGTTTTCGTTCTTTACCTCATCTTCCGAGAAAAACGTTCCATACGTGGATCAGATTCCTTATCCCCCTGACAGCGTAGGGCCGGGTCTTTTGAAAGACCCTGCCATTATGCGTATCTTTCCCCTTCCGCCGCCAAATACCGTTCAAATTAATATGATCTCTCAGTCGGATGACCCATGGATTGTCCCTTTACCTGAATAGGTTGATTCATTTGGGGATTCAATTCCGCTTATTCCAATTGAAATCAATTATTGTGAGCTTGTAGCTACATCTAATTCTCCCCCTTCTGAAGGTGTTCCTTTGAGCATGTCTCTCGACATTTATTCTCAATCCCCCTGGCTCAGTGATACTGATTCACCTGATCCTTTGAAAGAAGTGTTTCCATCTGAAGAAGCTATCGTGGAAACCATGTCTCTCGAATACCTACCGTGGAGTGATAAGCATCATCGTTCCTCATTTATGCCTGGCCTCAGGGCAATGTCTAACTGTCTTGAGTGTTTTTCATCTCAAGTTCCTTCTCCGCCACTTCAAACGACTTTCTTGACTCACGAAGTCTTCGCTGAAGATAACTTGGGTAACATCACCCAGAAGATGCCTATCGACATTTCCGTGAAACCAAGAATTGTCGAGAACATCCATATCAGAGTCACTTGCTCTTCCGATTAAGTCCAAGTGTATACTAGCCCCTTTCTCGAATTTCGTGATGTTTTCGCCTAGTCTTACAAAGAGATGCCTGGAATTGATCCCAATATTGTGGTGCATGAGATTTCCACCTACCCTGGTACGAAGCCTGTTTGCTAGCATCTTCGTCCAGTGCATCCTCAGAAAGCTGCCACCATAAAAGCTGAAGTTGAAAAACTTCTCAAAGTGGGTTTCATTTATCTGATTCCTCTAATAGAGTGGGTTTCTAACATTGTTCCTCTGGATAAGAAGCAGGGAGAAATTCACGTCTGTGTTGAATATAGTGATATTAATCGAGCCTGCCCTAAGGATAACTATCCCACCCCTTTCATCAATCATATCATTGAAAATTGTGCGGGGAGTGAGACTTTTTCCCTTATGGACGGATTTTCTCGCTATAATTAGATCAACATTATCCCATCCGATCAACACAAGACCGCTTTTATCTGTCCTTGGGGAACGTTCACGCATAAGAAACTCCCTTTCAGCTTGAAGAACGCTAGGGCTACATTCCAGCGCATGATGTCTTATTCCTTTCATGATATTCGTCATATTGTTCAACCATACCTAGATGACCTTCTGGCTCATTCAGCTGCACAAAAAGACCACCTGGGCCATTTCCACCAGATATTTCTTCACTGTAAACACTACAACATTCGGCTCAATCTACATAAATGCATGTTTTGCATTGATTCTGGTAGAATTTTAGGGTTTATCGTATCCAAAGATGGAATTCACCTTGATCCGCTCAAGGTTGAGGCTATTGTTAATCTTCCCTCTCCATCCTCGTTACACCAGCTCCAGAGTATCCAAGGGAAATCAAATTTCTTACGTCATTTTATCCCGAACTATGCCAAAGTATCCAAAGGGTTCACATGAATTTTGAAGCAAGATGTCCCTTTTTGTTGGGATGATATTGCTCAACAATATTTTGATACACTTAAGATGTTTCCTGTCAACGCTCCTCTATTACGTCCTCTGAATAATCATCGTGATTTCACCCTCTATCTAGCTGTCGCCTTCAGTATGATCGCCATGTTTTTGGTTCAAGATTATGATGACGGTAATGAACATGTCGTTTACTACTTGTCTCAAAACCTTCTCGACCCTGAAACGCATTATGCACATGTTGAGAAGTTAGTGCTAGCTACGGTTCAAGTCGTCCAGCATTTTCATCATTATATCCTTTTACGGACAGTAACCGTGATTTCTGATTGTAACCCCATGACCTATATTCTATCTCGACAGCTGCTAGGGGGAAAATAATCGAAGTTTATTGTTATCCTCCAAGAGTTTGATTTGGAATTTACTGTCATCAAATCAAAGAAATCCCTCATTTTCGCTGATCTGATTTGTTCTCTCCCCACCGACTCTACTCCTTCTTATTCTAAAGATCATATTCCAGACAAAACTCTTTTCTTGATTAGCACCCTCGATCTATGGTACGATGATATCATCGTTTATCTCCAAACTTCTAATTTTAGGTCTAAGTTGACGAAAGATGCCCAACGCCGCATTCGGCATCAGTTGCAACCTTATCGTATTATCGGAGATACCCTCTATCGTGTTGGAGTTGATTCCATAATTTGTCGATGTATAACCCTCGAGGAAGTTGAGAAAGTTTTAAATGAATGCCACAGTGGCGTCTGTGGTGGCCACATGTCCAGTTATTCCATCACACAGAAGATCATTCATGTTGGATATTTATGGTCGTCCATTTTTAAAGATTGCATTGTCATAGTACGCAAATGTCATGTGTGCCAGATATATCAATGCAAGATGCGTGCACCACCTGTTCCTTTACACTGTGTCATTACTTTTGGTCCTTTTGCCAAATGGGGCATCGATTTTATGACGTGTAACCCTCACTCGGCCGGGGGGCATACCTATATTATCATCGCCGTCGATTATTTTACCAAATGGGTTGAAGCAATGCCTACACTGGCTGCAGACGATAAGAAAACAGTGCAATTTATATTCAACCATGTTATTACTTGGTTTGGTGTCCCTCAAGCCATTGTTATCAATCATGGTTCACATTTTTGAAACTATATGATGGCGGAGCTGATGTCTAAGTTGGGTCTGCATCATGACAGCTCAATGATAAATTTCCCTTAAGCTAATGGCCAGGTTGAAGTTGTAAAAAAGGTTCTTGTTACAATGCTTCAATGAACAATTGGGATCCATGAATCAAATTGGCATCTCATGTTGTTTTCAACTCTATGGGCTTACCAAACGTCGATTAAGAGTGCAACCGGATTCACCCCATTCCAGTTGGTGTACGACCTGGAAGCTACTCTTCCAATTGAATCTGAAATTCCTTCACTCAAATTAGTTGTGGAATTACTATCTAATACTTCACCCGAAGAAGAGCATCTCCTCTACTTAGAGAGATTGGATGAAACTCATCGCTTAGCTTATTTGGTCATCGAAGCACAAAAGAGGCGAGTCAAAGCTCACTTTGACCAAATAGTTTCCCCTCGTTCTTTTATTGAAGGCAACCTCATTCTCCTGTACGACCAAGCTCATGACAAGCTGGGGGTAGGTAAATTCAAACCCATGTGGCATGGGCCTTACCGTCAAAAGTGTGTTACAGAATGGGGCTTATGATCTTATTGATTATGAAGGTTATCCCTTAGCACAGTGCAGAAATGGGTTGTATCTGAAAAATTATTATGCGTGAGTCATTCATGCATGATATGTGTACGTATGTGATTTTTTCATTTTTTTGCATGTTTTGGTTTGATGTTCTTTGTAAGATTTTTTCTACTTATTGCATCTTTCTTGTTATGTAGATGTCTATCGCCCCTTATGTCGGTTTCGCAGATGGTGATTCCCGCAGTACCAGGAACTTGTCTTCAGTAGCCTGGGTAATTTATAATCTTGTTGGTGAGTTGATTAACCTACAAGGTATTTGTCTAGGACCAACTACAAACAATGTAGGTGAATATAGTGTTGTTTTTGAACTATTAACCGAGGCAGTTAACCTCAGCATACGTGCATTGATTGTAAATCTAGATTCACAGCTTGTTGTTCTTCAACTTAACAGTCATTATTCGGTTCGAAACCCATGTATTTTGAGATTTTATTTACGTATCGTTTTCTTGAAAGAAATTTTGATTTCATCACATATCAACATATACCAAGATGAATGAATACATTAAGTGATGCAATAGCTAACATTGTGTTATATAGAAATTTGCACAATTTATAGGACATCATCATATGTAAATAGACCCATGTAGAAAATGGATGTAAATATATCGATTGTTTGCAACGTGTGCATCATAAAAAACCAAAAATATATATGTATGTTTCAGTTACATCCCGAGACAACATGTCTCTCAAAATGTGCGGAAATAAAAGCCTAGGTGCCTAGTCTGCGTGGTATTCATGATAGCATGTCACCCCCCGTACCAACCACCTCAGAAAGCGGTGGATACGACTCGACACCCCTACGGTATGCCTCTGATAGGCCCAAGGAACATCATCAAAGCGAGCATAGTCCAGAATCCCACGGGCGATCCCTTCCATATTTTGTACTATCTCCTCCTCGTTGCCCTCACCATGAGGATTGAAATTGCGACGAATTCACCTTGCTATCGGCGACATACTTGTAGGTCTCTTTGGGCCAACATCTACATCCATATAATATTAACTGTCAGAACATGCATATATACCAAAAAATCATAAACTCATGAAAATAAAAAATGAGTCTCACCTAGCTCTTCGTCCCAATCCTCTCCCTCCAGGAGCGGGAGGTCTGGATCACCGGTGAAGTCTGTACTTGAGTAGGGCCAATCCTCCATGAAAATCAGTTGTCAGTAGAGCCAATCGAAGAATTCTGGCCTCCAGGAAATCTTTTGGCTGCCCCCTACTCTGGGCATCAACGCAGCCCATTGGGCCATCCTTGGTTCTTTGGGTGGTGGCATCGGAATAATGACCTCCTGGCACTAGAATATCGGTAGTCATTCTAAGAAGAATAATACCAAAATTGATCCATGCCGAAACTGCTTCAGTTTGGTCTTCTTTTACTTGGTTAGTTGTCACTTCATGTTAATATTCATGGCCTCTGCCCAATTGTAAAGAGTCAAGGTCAGGCAGTCTACGGCAAGAAGTAGTTGTGTTTTTGTGGCCTCATGTGGTGCTTGCGATCCTGCAGCCCGCATAATAGTGTGCAGCACTACTTTTAGTGCCAGATCTGGGATGGTTTGGATATCAACATTTCCACTCCCTAATCCTTTTCGTGCCCCTCGACACACCCTGTCGATCACCATCCCCATGCTTTCCATGGTGGGATGGGTACCAGTCATGATAGGGACTGCACCCCTCCGTGAAAATCCTGTGATAAAATAGACATCAAAAACTTTGATTTCAAGTTCCTAATCTCAAAGCACGAACTTTTCTTGGTCTTCATCCCAGATGTTTATCAAATATTGAAGAAATTTTGGCTGAGCTCAGAGGAACTGTGTTAGAAAGAATTTCTTTAACCCACAATCTCTGAGGGCATCCATGCATCGATCATTTTCTGTGTCAAGTTCATATTCCTCACTATGTTCTCTCTCTTTCCACTCAATCACCATTCTTTTTTCTTGGTTCCTGCACACATTGTTCATATGAGCATTGTTAGTCTACTTGGGAATTGAAATTTGCAAGAAAATGACTGCATTTTCCTTAGAATTATGTGGGATTTTAGGTTGCGTGGTTGGCACGCCCTCTGTGTAAAAAATGGGCGATTGGTGTGGGTCTATGCCCAAAACCTGCGCCAACCACGATGCCCTAATTTTGATAAATCCCCTCCTAGGAAATCAAAATTACGTGTAAAGGTAATGGAATTTAGCTTAAAATATGGGAAATGGTATCGGCTGTTACCTGAGACTGACGGAATCAATATCGGTTCACTGGATCACTCACAATCATCGCCAGAAGATCGCAAAGCACAATGGGTCAATGTTGCTCCAAAAAGAGGTAAAAGTGAAAAGTAAATAATTTTTACCACTTATGGCAATTTATAACTTTTCAAAATCTTAAATTAGGTTTTAAAACATATTTGTCTATTATTTTATCATATTATTTTCGAGAAATGGGTTTTACACATGTCTCTTGTGTAGCAACAGGTCTTTCACATGGTTATGATGAAGTAACGAGTTATATTTTATACTTTTTCAGACTCGGTAAAAACATGAAAAATTCACTACTGGAGTCACCTTTCAGCTCTTTTCCAACTCTCTAAAACTGAAAATATTGCTGAGATGCTTGTCGTTTTGAACTCATTAAATGGCTGTGAAACGATATCTACCCAGTGTACGCTTACCCCATTATCGGGTTGGGATATATTATTTACGAAAAGGAATACCTTAGCCTATCGCGACTAAGAGGTTCTCTCGGATGATGTTTTCTACCTTTTCGGATATGAGATACTATTTATGAAAAGGGTATTGTTGGAGTTTTCTTTTCCACTTTCTTTTCAAACTCTCTAAACATGAAAATATGTCGAGTTTTCCCTTTGTCAGACTCATTAAAAAATGATGACATCAGACTCCCTCGTTACAACGTTACTCGAGTTCCTCCTTCCTAGGGCTCGTAAAATGTACTAGGTTGGATTTGTCCGAAGGAAAAACTTACATCACAAGCATATGCTATCCCCTTCAAGCTTGTTTTCAAAAATAATTGGGGTACTCGCCAGAAATGGTGGGGGAAAATGGAACCAGATTGTAGTCGTGTTGGCAGTATGTAGCTCTTGAACATGGCACTTGTCTGCATTCATTTTGGCTTGGGGACATCTCACTTCATCATTTGTTTGCCTCCATGGGTTTGGGTAATCTCTTTTGACCACTCATCTGCTCTTTGCCACGTCACCATGACCTCAGATCCCTTGATGTCAAATACTGCCAAATCTAGTGTCGTGCCGCCGATATGTTCAAGAGAAGTTTTTCCTCTGCAATTTTCAACCTCCCTCTGATTCTCTGCTGGTCCTGATTCACAAACATCATATTCCTCATCTCGTGTCGATGATGTGGGAAAAATTATGGCCCACCTTCGATCAGGTCACTTCCTGTCGACTCCAGCTCATTATCCAGGAATCATATCTAAATCCTCCTTTTTGGTACCTTGGAGCCTGCATGACTTAATGGCAGGTTCTTTGCATTCGACGCGAGGTCCACGTCATTGACCTTTGATTGACTGACTCTGTGGGTGTTCGACGTCAGATCATTGTTCACATTTCGTGGATTGTACCTTTTTGTACCTTGAGAGCCATTATCATTATTGGTGATTTCTCTCGCATTCGTTAACAACTTTCATGATTGGCTGGTAATCAGACGATTTTATTGCATGTTCGACTTCAGCTCACATATTCACATGCTCGAATTCGTACTATTTTCGGGTCGAGATGGAGCGCAAGACCCTGGGTTTTTTCTGATGAATCCAGGATGTGACTTCTTTGTGGATTACTATAACTTATTACATGACTCTTCTGATTGTATGGCTGCGACCATATCTGAGTCTATTTGTTGATCCTTATTGCTGGATGGCTGTGTTCATACCTCAGATCTCACTTTTTATGTACTCTATTATGGATGGTTTCACCCATGCCACATATCATGTATAAGAGATATCAGTTGTATTTGTACTCGCAGGTTTTCTGACAACAATGATTGGGTCGAACACATTCTCATAAAGCATTTCACCCCTCCCTCTCTCTCGGACCTCATGCTTTAGGAGGCATCTGTCACACAACATTTTGTCACCCTCCCTACGATCCCTCACCCCACATATTGGAGGGTCATTCCCGTGACTTGTGAGCAGTGTCATACTTTGCAAACACCTTCTTTACATCCTTCTACATAAGGACATCATTTCTCCTGTTGAACATTTCCTCAAAAAAGCACACAAAACCTATGTTTTGGCCTTGGTGTGGGTTTCCAGTTCACCCCTCGCGCCGATGTGGAAGATTTGCACTAGAGCATGTGCCACCTAGCACTCTATCTCAGTGAAGTGCCCATGCCAAGCTGTTTTAGGAATGTTTTTTAGCAAATAGAGGCGGATGTTTCCTTCTAACCACCTCAGGGATGAGTCACTGGAAGTGGTTAAGTTGATTAGCCACGAATCTCCCCCTTTAGGTAGTGGTTTCCACCTCCCATGGAACACTCCTTGAAGATAGGTCTCCCTTCCATAATTATAGGGATCCTAACCTCTCCCTCTCCCTCTATAAAAACAGGCCTTCTCCCTTTATGAAATCTAGCTGAACTTGGAGAAGAACACTATAGCTGAGTAATTGCTATTGAGAAGGCAAAACCAAGGAGAACTCTATAGAGAGAGTCTCGTCCGAATTCCCGACGATCCTTTGTGAGACACGCTCCGCTTGAACCCTATTGGAGGAGACCACAACATCGAAGCTTAGTTGTACTCTTCCATTCATTTATTAATATACTTGACTATGGTGTTGGTTCCATCATTGTGTTATGTTGATTATTTAATGCAATTGATTTAGTCCTCTTCGACTGACTAATAGTTATGAATGTGAATTAGTATGTTGTATATTATCATTGTTTCTTGTGTGTGTGTAGGTGTCCAACCGTGAAAGCGAGCGGATCGTGATCTGTCAAACCAGGAGCGAGAGGCAGCCACTCTTTCTGATGACAACAATAGCATAGGACCTCCGGTAAGTCATCTATCGAATCTCCATCCATTCGTTAACTAGGAATCAATATTATAGCTTGTTTCATTTATGGCTAGACCCACCCTAGGGCTAGTGGGATCGCCTCTGTCCGCAGAGGGGATTTACCTCACCAACAAGGTCGAGTTAAGAAATGGTGTCATACGTTACCTGTTGCTTCTATCCATTCACTCAAGAAATTTGTTAAGGAACTTCATGAAGCCTTTGACAAGTATGATTATCAAGATGTATGTGATATAATTGATTTTCTTAGGATGGAACCTAGTGAATCTGTAGAGGACTTACTTAATCATTTACTTCACCTTTGCTGTGAATTTCCCAAGGTATTTATTGATTTAGATTTCATTATGGAAAAAATTCATAATTTGATTCTAATCTCTTTGGGATATTTTGATTCTCTCTCCCCAAATTTTGCAAACCATGGGATACCTCAATCTTTTAAGGACGAACTTACTATTCCTTTTGTTCCTTTTACTCTTCCTTTTCTAGTACCAATTTGGATGCCCCCTCGTGATGATGTTAGAATTGGGAAATATAAAAATCAAATTGTTAATCTGTCCATTCAGCCTCCACCCAATTCTTATGATCCAAATCCTACTTAGGAGAACTTGGAATGGTTCAGTAATTTCATGGAGCCTGAAACGAAAATTCATTCCTCTAGTTTTAAGGATCACAACAGTAAGCATAATTCAAGTCTTGAATTTGATTTAATTTCCAACACCCTTCAACCTCCATCATTCATGTTTCATTTTTCCTTGTTTCATCATCCACTTGTTTCAATTACTTCAACACATATTGATGCTCAACCTATTGTTTCAAGTGGTAATCAAGAACGAGGTAGTTTTATTTCACATGTAGAGGAGAAAAGTGTCGAAGGTATGTCTTATCTTTCCTCCCTCTCTCAAGATGATAATTTTTCATTTTCGACTGATCTTTGATCTTCTAACCTTAATAACGTGTCAAATGACTCTAAACCTCACATATGACTTGATACTTTGGTTAAAAATCATCATGAAATCCCCATTTCCATTAACACACATGGTGGTGAACATAAACTATATCATATGATATCTTATATTCTTCTGAGGGATTATATTTTCAAGGTATCGATTCAGAATCTATTTCTCACAACTCACAATCTCCATTTGTGAATTGGGATGCTCTTTTAATTTAGAATGATCCTGAATATTATTTAATTCATACATCTTTGGATGAAAAATTTGAAGTGGTAAGTTTCCAGGTTTTTGAATCTTTGGAAGATCCTGGTCAATATGAGTTTCAAATTGGTATGCCTATATTTGACAATTATATTGATGATGATGATGTTGATCCATTGTTCTTTCAAGTTCAACCTGATTTAAGTACAATTGATACTCCTCCTCCCAAGTCTCTCAATCCTTCTTCACATCTAGCACATTATTCATTGTACCTAGATATGTTTGATAAGTTTGTCACACTAGTAAACCCCTTTAATAATTTCGATGTTTATGTGGTTGATCATGGTTGCAATAAAGTACATTATGGTGTGATACTTCAATCAAAGGATGAAAAGCTTGAATCTATTATTCATGGTCTATTCAACTATAAATATTTCGTAAGTTAGGAGGAATATGTTCCAAATATGAATGATCAAGGTATTTTCCAAATTGATGTGTCTCAATTTTATATCCATAAGGAGCCTAACATGCATAATCTTAAATATGACCAAATCAGTGGAATTGGAAATGTTTTCATTAATACATCAAATGATAGTGGTGCATGTCTACCTGTTGATGTTTCTAATCCACCCAATTTCGATGATCCACCATTAGAAAGTTCTGAGACCTGTCAGGAATTCGTGGCACTTCAACTCCATCTTATGGTTATATCAGTTCCTCACAATCCCATTGATATCTACAAACTAAGTTGGATGTATATTTTCATGCATAATTATTTCCTTAACATTCATCCACTAGTTATGAGTTCATTCTTAAAGGACTTTCTGATATTTTCAAGTGGATATTCAAGATGGAATTTATGACGAGATGAAAGGTTATTGTTTGGTTAGTTCCTTTTAATTTAAACCCCTTGAGAAATACTAAGGGTTAGAGAGAACATATTCCATGGATCCTTACAGATTCAAGGCCTGTCATTTTGATGATCGAGATAAGGGTCATTTTGGGGAGAAGGAATTTTCTTTGTTAAACTCTTTTGAATATGATAATATTATTATCTCTTTTTTTCATATCATGAAGCTAATCATGTCCATGGAACATTTCCTTTTTTGGTGTAATTGCAATTTCTTCAATCATTAAAATAACTAAAACCCTTATGTTGGTATAAGTATTGGGTTTGATTTGACACATATTTCCAATATCTTGTCAACTCAATATCCTGATTGGATTCTTGGATTGATAATGTAAACAATTGTTTTGAATTCCCAAAGATTTCTTATTGTTGACTTTTCATAAATTGTATACAAAGGGAACCGATTGAGGCTCAAGAATATTCTATGTTAATCGAACCATTTGATCATTATATCAGTGATTCTCTTTGTGATTTGAATATTTTAAATGAGGATTTACCTTATCATCAATCTCAGGGTCTTCAAAGTGGGTTTTATGAATATCATGATCCAAATTTTGAATGGCTAGAGAAATCTTACCTGAAAATCTCCATTGTAAATAACAAGTTTCAATCTTTTCTGATGTTTGCGAGAACTGAAAACATAGATGAATGTGTATTAAAAACCAGCCTGCAAGATTTCTATGATCAACATTTCAAAAAACAAGGTAAATTTAAAAATTGTATCAAACCAGTTAGTATGGGAAATTATTTTGTTAATAAGAAAGACCTTGAGTCATTTGTGCAAGATTTCAAAGTTATTATCTTTTCTATTGCACATTATTTTATATTAATTTCAATTGCTCTTATCTTTGTACTTGTTGTTCAGGACCAATTACAATGGCTTCATTGGAAATATCATTACATTTAGATATGACCTTCTAGCTGGTTAGGTTAGGAGTAGGCTTAGTTGCATTTAGTTTCCTTTGCATTGAATCCACCTTCTTTCCTACTCTCCATCTAGTTTTTGCATTTGTTTTGTTTTCTTATGATGCTCTTGGGTTCAGTCTCCATTTTCTTTGTCTCTTGCTTCTGATTTTGGTTTTGTTATGTTTTTTCTTTCATGTTTTCTTAACAATACTTTGCATTAAATATGCTCCTGTTTGGATCAAAACACAATGTGGAAAAACTTATAAAGGGAAATTGTGATGACGAACATTGCTTGGCTAATCTGTTACCTCTTTCTTATTTGGGTCTACATATATTTAAATTAATGATGTATGAATGGAAAATATGATCCACTCAACCAGAAAGCCTTTGGTCAAACTATAAATCTTGTATGTATTCTAGGATCCTCTTTCCTCAACTTGGTATTGTAAGTAAATATTCTTTTTCTTGTTGATCCAATGAAGTAGAGAAAGGTAAGGGGAAAACCAATTAGCAAGAAAACCAATATCAGAGGTATATGTTACCTTATTTGAAGGAACAACCTCTTATGCTCTCAATAAGTTGGGATCCCTCTTCCATCCGTGAAATAAAAAATTTCCTAAGCACAATTTTATAAATAAAACAAATAAAGGGTGAAAGAAGAGAAATGCTTCCTACGCAGAGAGGTGAAACAAGTAACTTCATTGCAGTATTATTTAGGCTCACTAGTAGTGAAGCGATGCTTTTGTTCATGTAGTGAATTTACCGAGGTACTTTCTAGGCTTGCTAGCAGGGTAGCAAAACCATAGATGAAAACTCATACTCTAATTATCTTAAACTCACATGTATATATTACCCTTTCCTAGCTCGAAACAATTGTCATTTACCAAGCCTCGATATGTGTTTAACCAATTAAATAAATGGAGGGGATTATATATATATATATATATATATATATATATATTTATATTAAGTATGGAATACAAGGTAATCTACAATATGAGTCAATAATTCCTGAAAAATTGAGACCTTGCACTTGGAGAATTAAACCTAAACATAGAAGTTGGAGTTCTACCAGTGTGTCACTAAGTGTTGACATTGCAATCAACACCCTCCAAAAATTTTCCCACAGTTGAATTTTGGAGCCTACTGAAGATCTTATGGTCTTTCAACCTATTGTTACTCCATGGTTGATTGATTTTTTCTAAAGTTTTAAAGTCTTCTTCCTAGTTTTTAACTCTCAAGTCACTTGCACACACATGCTCATTCTTCTATGAGTTTATGAGTGTGCTTCCCTTGTACAAGATTTAACAAGAAAATCACCGCCCATATAGGCATTTTTTGTTCAAATTTTAACTCATGTTGATAATCAATGTGCACTTTAATTTAAATTCTCCCTCACTTCGATTTAATTTGTATTTCTATTCCAGTCATTTCTCTTAGTTGTTGCTTTTGCACACCGTCGCATTCAAAAGTGTCGATTTTACATTTGCAGTAGTTGATTTTTCTCATTTTCACTTTAATAAGTGTCGTTTTCATGTTATCTTCAATCTAGAATGTGTCAATTTCAAGGTAATTCACATGATGTAAGTGTGGTATTCATTATTTCCTCCTATTACAGGTGTCTCTTTCATGTTATCTTCACTCTAGAATGTGTCACTTTCAAGGTCATTCATATTATGTAAGTGTGGTCTTGATGTTTTCCTCCTGTCACATGTGTCACACCTCTGCACGTCACCAAAATTAGTTATGGTGCACTCTTTTGCATGAAATGGTATTATATATCATTATAATATGTGCTAGACACATTCCTACAACTTATCTTGCCTTTTTTTCATAGTCATCACTTCTGTTGTAAATTGTGTTCTAAGTTTTGTAATGTGTCGTTTCAAATGTTGCACTTAGAAATAGGTGTCACTTGGCTGTCGTTTCAAGGTGTAATTAATGTTCATGAGTCTTTTGCATTATGTTAGGTTGTATTAGATGGAATTTATGTGTATTATCCATGTTTGATTTATTTTAGAATGCATTTATTTCTCCTACTCTGTTGGTCCCACACAACTATTTCAGGAGCCCTTCTTGGTACACTACTCAGTGCAAGTTGTAAAGGCATAAACCCTCTTACTAGGCCATGAGCACAAATTATTCATGAGCCTCATTGACATATATTTTCCTTCCATACTTATGCACTAATTATTTTCTAGGATCTCCTCCCTCTCACAGTGCATTAGTAACTCCTAGGATAAGTGACCCAGCCTTTGGCTGCCTTCCTCACTGAAAATCACATTCCAGATGAATAAGAAACCATTGTTGGAGAGAATTATGCCCTCCAAAGTTTGAAAAATGTTTAGAATAATGAAGCAAAATTTGAAACAACGAAGCCATAGGGTGCATGGAATACTCATGAAGCACAAAGCCTTAGGGCACATGGTGCACTCACAAAGCATGAAGCCTTCATCCTCCCCTTTGAGCACATGGTGCACTCACGAAGCACAAATAATTAGGGTGCATGGTGCACTCATGAAGCATAAATTCTTCATTTGAGTGCACTCCTTCAGCTTGAATAACTCTGCCGTCCTTGTTCCTTTTGAGTGCATGTGTGCACTAGGAAGGCTTGAAGCCTAACCCCTTCGTCCCTTGGGTGTGCGTTCTTGTGCCCACCTTAGCTTCCTTGAGTGAATGAGCGCATCTCAAACCCAAGAATGATTCTTCTTCATGCTTCATCCCCTGTGCCCTTGAGTTATCTCTCTCTCTCTCTCTCTCTCTCTCTCTCTCTCTCTCTGGGTGTGCGTTCTTGTGCCCACCTTAGCTTCCTTGAGTGAATGTGCGCATCTCAAACCCAAGAATGATTCTTATTCATGCTTCATCCCCTGTGCCCTGGAGTTCTCTCTATCTCTCTCTCTCTCTCTCTCTCTCTCTCTCTCTCTCAAGCACGAAGAAGAATCATTCTTGGGTTTGAGATCCGCTCATTCACTCAAGGGAGCTAAGGTGGGCACAATAACGCACACCCAGAGAGAGAGAGAGAGAGAGAGAGAGAGAGAGCGAATCTCTTTCTCTCTCTCTCTCTCTCTGGGTGTGCATTCTTGTGCCTAGCTTAGCTCCCTTGAGTGAATGAGCGCATCTCAAACCCAAGAATGATTCTTCTTCATGTTTCATCCCTTGTGCCCTTGAGCTCTCTCTCTCTCTCTCTCTCTCTGGGTGTGCATTCTTACCTTAGCTCCCTTGAGCTCTCTATCTCTCTCTCTCTCTCTCTCTCTCTCTCTCTCTGTGCGTTCTTGTGCCCACCTTATCTCCCTTGAGTGAATGAGCGCATCTCTCTCTCTCTCTCTCTCTCTCTCTCTCTCTCTCTCTCTCTCTCTATGCACGTTCTTGTGCCCACCTTATCTCCCTTGAGTGAATGAGCACATCTCTCTCTCTCTCTCTCTCTCTCTCTCTCTCTCTCTCTCTGGGTGTGCGTTCTTGTGCCCACCTTAGCTCCCTTGAGTGAATGAGCGCATCTCAAACCAAAGAATGATTCTTCTTCGTGCTTCATCCCTTGTGCCCTTGAGCTCTCTCTCTCTCTCTCGTGCTTCATCCCCTATGCCCTTGAGCTCTCTCTCTCTCTCTCTCTCTCTCTCTCTCTCTCTCTCTCTTACTTAAGCACATAAACACACCTTGAATGCCTCTTCTTCCTCCAACTCATTTTCATGCACAAATTGTGAATGTTTCTCTCTCTCGTATCTCTCTCTCTCTCTTATTTGACCACATAAACACACCTTGAATGCCTCTTCTGCCTCCAACTCATTTTCATGCACAAATTGTGAATGTCTTAGGAATATTATTTAGATTTTTTCTACATATGTTTCGTTCATATGTACTAAGTAAATTGAACTATTTCAGTGGCCTTGGTACTCATCTTGTTGAAAGTGTGTTGTATGTGCTTTAATGATCATTGTTTCTATGTGAACTATTTTGCAAGATAACTAAAGAATATTTCTTTGCTCGAATATCTCTTTTAGTTTAGCACTCTTACTTCCTTCTAGAGGATCAATTTCATCTCCCCCTTCATGAAAGTCTCATTTTACACATTACAATAAGTTTTTCCCAATGCTAACTTGCTTGTTTAAGGGTTATGTATATAATCCCTTATGTTATTCATTGAAACCAAGGTGAACGTTACAGTTATGGTGGCTTGGCCGATAATCTGAATGGGGCTCCTACTACAAATTATGTGAGGTCTAATCGGTACTTCACATCAGGGAGATCACCTGTATGTTGGAAATATCAAACACTGTCAAAAATTGGAAACCCTAAACTAGGAAAACCAACAAGATTTTTCAAGATATGTTATTCTATACAATATTATAATATAATACATATCATGTAGCATCCATGAACCACCAATCCATTTACCCTAGATTATAATACAACTCTAATTCCTTAATCGAAACTTCAAAACCAAGGAGAAAACCACCATGCATTACAAAACTGCTTTAAGCAAAAACCATGAGCCAGAAATTGGAAAAAAAAAATGAAAAAAAATCACCCACTTTTTCAAGGGCGTTGCCCCCAAACCCCCTAATTGGAATAGGGGTGGGATTACCACCCCCATGTGACCCCCCTATTATGCATGATGCTTTTTATATCTCGTAGGGATATTCATTTAAATAATATAACAAAAACCCAACAAAGATCTTATCTATCCTACTAGTGTAGTTGCCTTGTACTTCATATACTAGGTTAGAAACCTATCCTTGAAGGTAGTATCCAACTATGTCATATTTGTTGATTGATCTGTATTTTTATTTACTAACTAGATTTATTTGCTTGAGAATCAATTTTGTTTTGTGTCATCTCTTCTTGTTCAATGGATTACTAGAAGTTTGAGATTCAAATTTTGTGCTACCATGCTAGAATGTGAGGTTTATATTACTGTTTGTTATTGACTCAATATTTTTGATGTTCATAATATTTATTTGGGAATGAACTTAACTTCAAGTTTTCTTGAACTTTCTCCTTCTACTAACCCCTTGATTTTTGGTCACCTTAAAATTTTTCCTTTTATTGAACTCTCAACTTCTAGTTTTTTTGAAATTTATCCTACTAAACTTTCAACTTTTGGTTGCCTTGAGATTTCTCCTTCCACTGCAATATGGAAGGGGGGCTGTTCAAATAGAGGGTGGGTGGGTGGGGCAGGGGGGGAGGGGTTCTATCTCACCCTTGTGTCCCCCTTGTTTTGCATCATAATTTTTATAGCTCATGGGGATAGTCTTTTAAAGAATATATTACATACACAACAAAGATCTTGTTTGTCCTACTAGTGTATTTTCCTTGTACTTCATATACTAAGTTAGTAACCTATCTCCGATGGCAGTCTCCAAATTTTTAGTCATCAGTAATTTTTACTATCTGTAGATGACTAAATATCAGTCCTAGATTTCTAAAAACAAGATTCCTGAATATTGTGAGTTTTAGAAATCTCACTGCCTTCATTATCCTTATCACAAATTTTTCATTATTCTACTATTTTATCATTCCATGTTTAACATTCCATTCCTAAAGGGCCCCTCATGGGCTTATGCCACTCATATATTTTTGTTGGAAATATTGTCATTGATGGCAAAGGAGCACAAAGGAGCAGCACCTAAACCAACAATAAGGCAATGTAGAAGACAAGAAGCAAAGGAAGCAAAATAGCAGAGAGGCAGCAGTAAGAAAGCATAAAAGGAGCACAAAGGAGACAGACATGAATATTATATGGATTGTATTGGTTTCAGTAATGTTGACCTAAATTCTATGTGAAAGAGATTTGATTTCAATAAAAACTTGTATGAGAACCAATGATGTTAATTATTCTTCCTTCACATAAGGAAGAATTTGATGTTAATTATTTGAATGCATTCTAGCTTACATATTTCTGAGAAACATTAAGAGAAGTTGAATTATGATTCTTCCTTTGAGTATATGGATTTGGGTACAACTATGTATTTTCGATTTATTCAAAGAGGAAATATTGGAAACTATTAATCCAATGAAATCGAGAATAGTCATGCGTTAAGGAACAGAGTATCAATTCATGGAGGTTGAGGGTTGTTTATACATTGATACACAGGAAGGTTGCTGTTGAGGCAACGATTTCCAGATACATCTCAACTCTCTAGATTACTTTATTAACAATCAATGAATCGACCAATGCAGTAGCGGGTTGAAATTCTTTGGGAGTTTATTATGGACTGAACCACAGAGATTGGATATAAAAATCAGGGCAACAACTGATGTTTTATATGTCGTAGGTTATAATTAAAAGAAATGTTGTGTGATTTGAAGGTCGAACCCTGGCCCTGATCAAAACTGTACGTGGAATGAAGGCGAAAATTCTGTGTTAAGGCGGAATTGTGCGCAACCAACAAAATCGTGGACAGAGAATGGTTAAGAATGGTTAATTGCATTAATTTTTTTTTTTTTATATCAGTTGAAGCCACAGTATTAACGAAGGAAAGGAAGGCGGAATTATGAATTGAGATGGAACCATGAATCAATGAGAAGGCGGAACAGTGACCTGAACAGTAACAACGGTTTTAGACTTCAAAACTGGCAGTGTCGTGCAGTTAAAAAATGGTAAGGGGATTTTGTGAAAAAAAATGCGATTAGGGTTGCCGCTCGACACGTGTCCTAAAGTGGTATTCAATTACCACTTTCATCACATAAATTTTGAGCATTAGGGGTCGTGCAGTTAATTTTCGCGATATTACGCGATAGCCCTCGGATGGGCATCCAAAGTTTAGTTGGAGCATGAGAGTAGGTTGTTCGTTGGATTATAAGTCAAGTTGCATAAACGATAAGCTGGTAAGTTAACGTGGGACCCAATATCAAAGGTGCGATGGATTATGTTTTAAACTAGGGTCGGAGTTATTTAAATTGGTGGGGTCAAACCCAACTGTCACATTAATATATATTGTGATGTACTGTGGGCCCGAAAATATTAATATTGAGGGTTAAGGTTAATAAGGTCAGAGTTTCATATGAAATACAATGGAATATGAACATTACCCAAATATGTTGCAGATTGAAGTGGTGGGGCCCGAAACAAGAGATACGTTGAGATGTTGGGGTTTAACCAAAGTCTGAAATGCTTATATGGCTCGAATACTATTAACGTTATTTACACTTGAGTGGCGTACTCAAAACCAAAGGATGAATGTTAATCCAAGTATATATCTGGTGAATGGCGGATATTAAGGTGTGGGTCGAAGATAATGCATATTGATACCTTGATAACTCCATCAAAGTCAAAGTGATAAATGCATTCATAGATGGTTTGGTTTATGTTGTGAGCTGGAAGTGATAATAAATGTTGTGGGCCCAGAACGATAAATTATGTTGGTGCCTTAGGTTCATCAAATTCGAGGCCTATAAAAAATTGCATGGTATAATTGAAACGTGTTGTTGGGAACTATAATAAGGTAAAGGATATGTTGACATGTCGTGGTGAAAGCTTACATAAGTATTGGTACATAAATTTATATGTAGTGATACCTTGGTCTCAAGTTTGTATTGCGTTGTAAGGAAATATCAAATATGTATTCGATATTCATGAGGTGAATTATTATATGGTTTCAAACATAAACTTTAATTAGATAGCTCCCGCATGAAAAATTGGTTGTTGAGTCTTTAACCATAGGTTTGAAGATGAAAAGAGAGAAATATTCCGCTTATGTTACTGGCTGTATGGCTGCATAACTCACAGTGAAATTATTTATAAAAGAACTTCCGCAATGAACAGACATTGCCCAAATTGGAGAGATTGAGGACCCTTTTGGATGATTAATCAGAAATGCATTTTCATATGCATGAGGATTTGAGAGTTATTTGGGGGTTGAACTTGTAAAGAAGTTATATATGCAGCAGATACACAATTGCAGTGAAAAGAGATTGTAGATTTGAAGAGGTGTGCAGTGAAGGTATTCAGATTTGTAGAATCTGAATTTGAAATGCACATGAATGAAAATGGTGGTTTGTTACACTACAACAGCAGAAAGGACAAGCACACAGTGAACCAATAACTGAATGGGTTGAATTGAAATTATTTTTGTAACTGATAATGTAAATGTTTTAATTGATTTTAAGTTGTTTTTTATGCAAAGGCAAGTCTCCGGAGGCAAAGAAATATCTCACTATAATGTTGAAATGTATACAAATTGTAATATTTTTCTGAATATGCTAGGCAAGAAAATCAGAAGGCGGAAGTCAAAGAGTCATGGTTGTTCACTTCGAATTCCCTGTGGAATGCAAACAGTGATGAGGAGAACTCTATAAATGATATCACATTGATATGCATAGAAAGGTTAGAGAATATAGAAATGAGGCAGAGAGGGTAAGAATAAGGAGAAGCAGATAGAGAAGCTGTGAATATTCTGAGATGATATAAGGCGGATATGAAGACTGGTGGAGAGCAGTGAAAAGGAACATAACAGAGCTGATATCCAAGTAAATCAGCATGTATTTTTGTTGAAAGAGTGAGGAAGTTGGTACTTCCATATCAAGTTGTAGCTTGATAGAAATCAGTTGTAGCTGGCTGAGGTAGGAGCCTCCTGTAGGTTGGAGCCTGCAGAAGATAGATGGGAGTTGGAGCTTCCTTGCAAGTTGTAGCTTTCAGAATTGAGGTAGGAGCCTCTTGTAGGTTGGAGCTTGCAGAAAATCAATGGTGAGAGGGAGTTGGAGCTTACCTTTGCATCACAACAATAATAAGATGTGGTTTTATCCCTTTATGGGTTTCCACTTATATCTGTTGTCTATATGCTTGATGATTATGTGTTGATACTCTGTATTTATTCTGCTTTATACCTGCTTCTCATTTATTAGGATTGTTGTTCCATTGTATATTAAGCTGATCACAAAATGATGATGTGAATGAGTATAAAAGAAAGTTTACAAAGAACATTACTGCATTAAACCGATTCACCCCCCCCCCCCCCCCCTCTCAGTTTAACCAAGGGTTTAACAATTTTCTATGTTCCCACCTATAATCCCATCACTCTATTTTTCCTTTGCCTCACTCATTCACTTTCCATATAGGGTTACCAATCAGCCTATCATTCCAATGTTCATCAGGTTCCTCAAACCTTGATGGTCTCAAAACTACCTCTATAGGCTCTTTAGGTCAAACAAGTACATCAATTTCCATATATTCAAATACATCAATTGGTCAAAAAACTCTGTTTTTACACTATTAAGATCCCAAGCCTGATTTCAATCAAATACCAAGTTAAAACCCTCCCACTAGATCATTAGGGTTTTCCTAGGTTGTAGGGTCTTCATTGGTGTTTTAAGCTATTTTCTTATTATGTTAGGACCTGGTTCAAATTAAAAACAAGATCAGCACATGGTTGCCAAGAAAGAGCATAAAATCTCCAAAGAGGGTTACTTTGTCAATTTCAAGTTTTGAAAAGGTAAATGTGCTTGGCATTTCTACAGGAATCTCAAGAGGTAAATCAGCAAAGGAAGTTGATACAATGACTGATGAGTTCTTAAATGAAGACATAAATTTGTGTTCAAGAAGAATCAAGGTTATTAAGCCTGATTGGGCTAGTAGTGTGCCAAGCAGGGATCTAGTGCAACAAATCACATTGAAAAAGCATCCCATAAACCCAGGGTTTTGGTAAGATGGTCAAAGGAGGTAAAGTGAATATTTTAGACCTCCATGATGACAACAAAAAGAATATTTTAAAGGGCTACTCTGTATGTCATCCCAGAGTTTTCCAAAGTGAAATTTCTCACTGTTTCAAAGGACAAATAAGTAAATAATATCAGTAACAGGAGGATCAAATTCTCATTTTAAGTTACTCACACTCAGTGGTAAAAGGAATAGAAACATAGTACTGAGCTCTAAGAGGGAAACCCAAGGTGACTGTAAGGTTGCTGGTGTGCAATTGAATATATCAAACTTGAAGAATATAAGAAAAGGATAAGTCAATATGTTATGGCACCTGCAAATCAAAAGTGGCCAAAAGAGAAGGTAGCAAGCATGATTTAAGTTCTATAGTGCTTATCAAAGGTGAATTTATCATGCCCAAGGGTCAATGATAAAGGTGAAGACAAGGTTCTCATAATCACCTGTCAAGCAAATGCTTAAAGGCATCAATAGGCCAAAAGGAAGTCAAAATTCACCAAATGGAGGAAATCTGCTTACAAACAGTGAAAGGAGAAGCAAACAATGTAAAAGGATCAGTAAGAAGAGGAAAATGGTTGAGTTGAAATGTACACAGGAAGCAACAGAAGACCAAATTCATCCTTTGAGGTCACCTACAAACCAAAATAATAAAGAGTTGGTAAGAAAAGAAATAGAAAGACAAAATCTATGTCTTAAGTCACTTGCAGTAAAAAGGTCAAATAAGATATCAGTGAAAAGTTAAAGGGAATGAAAACATTAGAAAAGTGGGTTTTACATTTTAAATTAAGTTTCTAAACCTATAGAGGACTTTTCCACCTTTCAAAAACTCATTTTTATTTTACAAAGATCATCAAAGGTAGTCAAAGAAGAAATCATGAGTTTTTGGAAAATTCAAGCAAGTTACCCTGTGTTGCGCGCTTGGAGTCGTGTGCTATGCTCTTGGAGTTTTTATATATGTAGAATTACTCTGCGTTGTGCGCATGTAAGTGCGCGTTGCATTTTTACCCATGTAGCATTCGCCCGACGCCCCGTTTAGACTCTGTGTGCAGCGTTAACCCGACAGGTTCGTGCAGACCCGACACCCGACACCTTAGCTCGACCAACATGTACGCGCTGCACGCCTGGGGAAAATCACGATAGACACAGCCCAACTACCCATTTGTGTTCAACCGCTATGTGTTTATCCATTCAGCATGACTCGACTGGCCCAGTGCTGCACGTTCAGTGCTACACCATCCACCCAACCCGACGACGCGTTTAGCCACCCGACAACACGTTTGGCCAGGAGGGCCTCTGCACCTATTCAAATGCTCAAATTCCATCAAAAATACCTCTAAGTCATCTCCAAGGGTTTCTAAACATCTCTGAGGAGTAAGTACAAGACATAGCCTCCACCTCAAGCTTTTTTTTGGTCATTTGGTTAAAGAAATAAACCCCAAGGACATGAGCTAAATGTCATTAAACCTCCCTCATCTGAAAAAAAATAAAAAAAAAGTTAAGGCAGGGGTATATTAAGTGGTTGCAATGATTTGGGATTAGTCATTTATCTAAGCTTGAAAGATCTGGCCTTAACACCACAAAAAATATTGGAAAACTCATTTGCTTTCATTTACATCCATTTGATATCAGTGCAAGGTGTCCAAAGGAGAGTGTTTTACAAATCAGTAGGGTGATCATCAAGTTTTCCAAACCTCTCATTCTGCTCATTTTTCCATCATGCTCATTCACGCATCCCTCATTTGTATAAGATCTACCTTTGTCACCCTCTCCCCCTTCCCCTTTTTTCCTATCAATTTCACAAAGTAGAGTTAGGGTTTTTGGTTTTCAAGGTAACAGTAAAGTCAAAATGTCAAGGGAAGGTAATAGTGACAGTGGTGAGGGAGGCCAAGGGCCTAGAAGACATTAGTGTAGAGGTGGAATAATAAATAGGTTTGAGCCACTGAAAACCATGGAGTTGATGGCCTCTCCTATGACAGTTTCATATTTCTAGGATGCGGGTTGTTTTGAATTTTGTGAAAGAGTACAATAGGTACAAATTCATCCTAAGCTGACCAATCTTTTTATTCTTAACCTTTAGGAAAATCAAGTAAATTTAGCTAGGGTAAATTTTGAGCTATCTTCAAATACCATTTCTATGGCCACTGGGATACCTAGTGTGGGAAAAAGGTGGTTCAAGCAAGATAATTTGGACCTAATCCACTATGAAACTTTCCTAAAACCTAGATACAAATATGACTGCAAATCCATTTTTCCATTTTCACATTTGCTGGAGAGATATGTGCCTTTGATGAGAGTCATCATGAAATATTTTACATGTGAGGGGAGGTTTTATAGGCTTTATTCATACCACATAAGGCTGCTCATGCACTTCACTAGGGTAAAGATGCTACATTTTCCCTATTATCTCTATAGGAATATTGATAAGATTTCTTATATTGTGGAAAATAGACATCCTTCACAATAAATGCAGAGCCTATTTCACCATTCTCTCATCAATATGGTTGTAATGCATCAATTAGAGAAAAGGGGTATTCCATGGGAGGTTTTCATTTCCCATGAGGTCTTCACAAAACCCACAACCCCATCCTCAGCAGAATGTGCCCTCTTCATCTCATCCTCCTATCCTAACTCCTCCATCATCTCCTGATGAACATGTTTCACCATCCACCCATGTACCTTCACCTCAGGACAACCTTCTTTCCTCACCTCCTCCCAATGATTCAGGTAGTGAACAAAGTGCCAGTGAACAAGCAAGTGACCATGAAGGAGAAGGCAGTGATAAATCAAGAAATGATGAAGAAGAGGACAGTAAAGAGGAATATGATGAAGAAGAGGACAAAAAATAGGAAGAAGATGAAGAGGCAGAGGTCAGCAATGAAGCAGAAGAAATGAAGGTAGATGAAATTGAATATGAAAACAAAAGTGATGAAGAAAGAAGCCAAGAAAATGATGATGATGTTGGAAACAACCCACAAGTCAATGAGAAAAATGAAAATGCAAAAATCAGTGAAGAGGCAAACATTGATGAAGAAAATAATGATGACACCTCAAACAGTGAAAGCAGAAGTGATGATAAGGGCTGTGATGATGTTGGAAACAAAGAGGACAGTGATGAAGTAGAAAACATGGTGAATGATAGAAATAATGATGTTAATGACAATAGTAACACTAAATACCAAAAATTCAGTGGAGAGACTAATAATAACAATGAAAATCACAGCAATGATGCTAGCAGTAGTAATGAGGGAGGCATTGACAATCATGACAACAATCATGATGGCCAAGAAGGCAGTGAAAACAATGAGCCTGACAGTGGTAATGATGATAGTGCAGAGAGCAGTGTCAAAGACAGTGAGACTCCTAGCAGTATTGAAGGAAATGAAGAAAGTAGCCAAGGTAATGATGATGATGAGGGTGGAGATAGATCATAGAACCAAGAAGATAATGAAGCTGATATTAGTAAAGGAGAAAGGGATGATGATACAAATGAATATAACAGTAGTGATGTTAGCATGGAAGAAAATGAAAGTGAGTCTGATGAAAGCAGTCAAGAACACAATGCATAAAACAATAGTGCATAGATCAATAAGGAAGAGAACAACAATCATGAGTTCAGACATGGTGAGGGCATTCAGATGAAAAATATTTAGCCTTTCCCTCTCACATACCAAAGAGGAAAGAGGCATGTGTTTTCTGCCTCTAATAGGTAAGGGACCATGCCATCTACCTCAGCTAAGAAGCTGGACAAATGCAAACAAAAGATCAAATAAGAAAAAGAAGAAGATCAACATGAGAGGCAAGAATCTCAAGCTTTCTCCTCTAGAACAAAAATTCCCAAATTGAAGACCTCCAAGAAAATCTAGTTAGGGCCAAGTGTGTGAATAGAGTCCTTGAGATGGAGAACAAATAGCTAGGGGCACAAAATGCCATTTATGAGGCTAGAGAAATAAGAGCCCAGAAAGAAGATCAAAGATCATAGGTAAATCTAGAGGAATTCATGGGCACCTATGAGGAAAGTGACGTTGAATAAGGATAGTCCAGAAGAAGATCAAGAACCATGGGTTTTAAGAAGGCCTTGGCAAGACAAAGAGAGAAAGAGTTAGCCTTAGCAGAGTAGCTCCCTCTAAGTGAGATGCTTGCCATGGAGACAGAATATTATTTGGAGCCTTGGCTAGAAAGAGCAAACACACACTTAGAGGCCAAATTAGAGAAGGCAAATAGGGACCTTGACCTCCAAAAGAAGATGACCAAGCACTATGCACTTAGAAATCAAATTGCAAGGGCCAAGCTCAAAAGAGACCTTGCCAAAGTTGAAACCCTTAAGGATGAAAAAGTTCAAGAAAAGCTTAACCTTCTTGCTGATGCTTCCATGCAAGCATCCTAGACACAAAAAGGAAGATAATTGTAAATTTTGGGAACTTTTTGGAAATTTTTGGTTTTTGTTGATTTGGAGGGCCAAGGGCGCAAGACCCTTGGTGCTGCGATTTTTCTTAGGGAATCTTTAGGAGGTAAATTTTACATTTTTGGAATCCTCAGCTCAAGTACAACATTCTCACCAAATTTCAGGTCATTTTGAGTTGATTTGGTCTTCCAAAAGGGTAAACAACACCCTAAATTTCACCTTTCTGCCTAGTTTTCAAGACATGTGCTACGCCTTTACCAGCCTTGGGAATTTTTCATTTTGAATATGTTAAATGGGTCCAATCATAAAAACAAGGGCAATTTTGGAAATTAGACTCAACAAGCTTTCCAACGAGCCATCATGGAGCCCATTCCGACATCGAGAAGGCCTTCAAAACTTGGCTGCAAGGTGACCTAGTTTTCCTGTGCATGTGTTGTGCCCTTGGCCTGGAAATGCATCCTTAAAACTCAGTGCTGCACCCTGATAGTCAAAAATTCAAAAAAGTACACTAGGAAATATTTTGGAGGCTTGGGGGAGCCCAAATGTCAATTTTTTTTGCCAAAAAATCTTAAGAAGATATTTTTCATCATATATTTTGTGCCTTGGGCGCTTCTAGAGACCTAATTAGATTTTTTGACCTCCTTGCTTGTTAAATACAACATTTAGGACTCATTGTAGTGCTGGTTGTTGATTAGACATTTGGTTGAGAGTAATACATGGACTTGGAGATTAAAGACAAATTGGCTTTGATTTTTTGAATGGCTTGGATTGTTTGGCATTGGAGAAGGCTTGCTTACAGGATCCTTGAGCATTGTCAAATGGTGATGTGTTCCTATTTAGCTCATGTTTTCTTGTATTATCATTTTGTTCATCCTTCTATTGTAGTAGGACAAAATTTTTAGACAAAGAAATGTTGTTTAGAGGCACCTTAGTTTTATTTATCCTTCACTGCTTCTATGTTTTCTTTTGTTAGGTCAGTTTAGAGAATTCTTAGTTGCTCTCTATACCCACTTATGCTTGTTTATCTTATGAATGATTCAATACATTAGATATCAAAGATGTTTTATGGTTAGCCTTGCTTGTTTGATGTTATTTAAAAATTGTTCTTAAGATATTTCTTTGAAGTATCACTGATTAGTTTTAGCCAAAGAGGTTTATGTTTCGATCATGCCCTTTGTCCATTAATGAAAGGTTACTTTGGAGGTCTTTATGAATATGATCAATGATTTCCAGGAGTTCCCTCTTCTTTGATCTATTTTATATGCCTATCTTAAATGTTTTCTAATCTTAAAGGTGAATTTACTAGAAGTTATACAAGTTTCTTTCCTTCTATAGTTGTCTGGATTGTTTATCTTAAATGCTTATTTGATTAAGTTTAATAAAAGAGTTATTGGTTTTCCATGTTTTATGGTTACTTCTTTATGCTAAGTAGTGTTAAAGACCCTTATTGTTTAAAGGTATTTGTTCAAGGATTCTTAACTGCCCTTTTACACCTATTATGTTCAAAAATTTGATGTTCATTCCATCTCACATAAACCTTGAAGATTCATTTGACCATGTTAGATTTTCCCTATGATGCACCCTGATTCATTTTTGAACTTTCCATAACCTTTTGTAGACTCCATAACCCAATGACTTGAAAATATCTCACTCCATCTACTCTACTTGATCATCTACCCAACCCAAACAAACAAACAAACCCTAAACTTAATAACTAGCCTAAAATCAAACCCTAAAAGAAAACAAGTTCATATCCTTTGCACAAAATATAGAGAGCCCTCTCTGAGTTCGGGAAGGCTAGATCCTAGGACTCCAAAGACTGGTCTGATGTTACCTCTGTTCATTTTTTCTCACCAATCTAATAAATTATGGGGACCCTAACATAATGGCGATCACGATGGGACTTTCTGAGTAAGTAACAAGCTTATACACCCTTAGAATATTTAGAAGCCCTTGTCAAACAGTATCTACCGATTTATCACCACCTCATCACCTAACATAATGGATATCATGGTGGGAATTTATGAGTAAGTAACAAGCTTATACACCCTTATAAAATTCAGAAGCCCTTGTCAAACAATATCTACTGATTTATCGCCACCTCATTGCCTAACATAATGGCGATCATGGTGGGACCTTTGATTCAGTGACATCCTAAATATCCCTTAGGAACTCTCAAATCACTGTCAAACTTCGAAAAATTAAGTGTTAGCCAAAAGTAGAATCTAATTGTTTCACCATCCTAGGAAAATGATGACTCAACTAGATGACATCCATAGAAACCTTAGAGCTACATAAAGGAACTCAAAAAACCTCAAAAAATCCCTAGATTTGTTTTTTGCAAATTGTTGGTGGTGGGCCACAAATACCTATCCTCAAAATAGTCAAAACATCCACCTGGTGACTCCACTAGCCTCTAGTAGGCCTACTAACTTTACTAGTTCTCATAGACTTCCATAGGATTGTGTCAAATCAGCCCTAAGCAGTTTAGAAGCCTAGTCACACATTGTGTGAGTTTAGCAAACACTTAGAGAGGTCAGCCTGCAAAGAAGTCATAAAATTTCAGCCTCTCTACACTTTGGGTTTGAAATCTAGCTTCACAAAGGATCAATACCAAATATTACTCGGACCCAAACCCTCCTACCATAGTTGATGACCCAGAAAGGATTTTGTGGCAAATTTCTAGGACTGAAGATTCAACTACTGTTAGGACCATTCATAGAGCAATTTTTTTCCCTGAACATCTCACAGCCTTGCAAGATCCCCATTTTGACTTACACCATACAAGAAACCTTTCCGAACTAAGTCACAAAGTGGGATTGACCAGACTGACCTTGAGCCCATATATTTGTAGCAGAGTCCTAGCAGAGAAGCCTCTCCTTCCACTCCTCCTGATTTTCAACTTCTCCATCACTTTGGCTATTTTCATTCTGAGTCTACTCAAAATCAGTTTGCTGGTCCAAGTACTTCCACCATGCCCATTCATATCACCATTGTGCAAACCACTCCACTCCATCCTACACCCCCTCTCATAAATCCTCCCCTTGTAAATACTCCTTGGATTCCATTAGCTCCCATCATGGTAGCATGGTACGCCCCTCTAGTACTACCACAACCTCTGATACCTTTTCCAAATGACTACCAATCCAAAATCCCTCAATTCACTAGAGCCGACTCTACAATGGCCCAAAAACATGTAGACAAAATAAATGATGCTTTTGATTACATGGAATTAGAAGAGGAAACCATAAAGGTGAGATTTTTTCCCAAAGCTTAGGAGGAGAAGCCAAGAAATGGTTCAAAAAATTGACTCCTAACAGCATACATGATCTCCCTTCCCTTTACCAAACATTCATAAACAAGTGGGAGATTGAGAAAAACCCTCTCCAAATCCTCTTAGAGAATAAAAAACTTAAGAGAAATGTTAGGGAAATCATCCAAGACTATTACACTAGGTTCAATAGTGTGTACAATGCCCTCCCGCCTCACATGAAACACCCACAAGTCCTAGCACTAGTGAAATTTCTAGAAGGCTTTGATCCATACATGACCTACCAATTAAGAAAGAGGGATCCCCTAACTTTAGAAGACATGCAAAGGGGAGCTATGAGTGTAGAGGCCAACCTGATTGAAAAGAGGGCTAGGATGAGGTCAGAAAAGAGAGTCACATACAAACATGGAACTATGGCCTCAACCTCTTCATCTGATGCCAAAATTGACAACCTAGTTATAACAATGGAGAGAATGATGGAGAGGATAAACTTGAATAAAAGAGCACCTCCTAGGGAAAACCAACCAAATCCCCAAAATAGAAATAGAAATCATAACTTCAGAAGATACCCTCCCCAAATCAAACAAAGGAAAAATTACCAACAGATTGGGCCTCCTTTCGAAGACAACTATGTGGATGAAGAGGAGAGAGAGATTGAGCATCTGGAAGAAAACCATGTAAACTTGATAGGCCCTGATAATGAGGGTGATGTTTTTCTCACTGAAGAAGAACAAGGATTATTCTCCTTAAATCAAACTGAAACAAACCATGAGGATTCTAAAGACAAAAAATTAGGATTTGAAAATGCCATAATAGAAGTCCATAGGAAATATGATCTTAGGAGTAAGAAAAACCAAGAGGCCTCCAAGAAAATTAAACTAGAAATTGTTGTTAAAAAGACCCTTGAAAACATAATGAAAATGACAATAGAAAATACAAACACCATGGCTAAGAAACTTGATCCAAACAAAGACAAAAATAGCCAACAAAATGGTGACCCAAGCTGCCCCAGTACCTCTGCTAGTGGCCTTAGAAAATCTTCTCTAAATTTCAGTCCTAATAAAACTCAACAAATCAAAATTGTTGAAAAGACTGTGTGAAAAAATAGATGTAAATATGTCAAAAACACTAGCGCCTTTCAGTTTTGAAGGAGAGATTTCCAAAATCAAAATAACCATACCTCTCACTGAACTGGTAGCCCAAGATGTATATAGGTCCCAAATTATGAAATTTTTGAACATAGGAAATGACACCAACATGCTAAACTTAACCAATGACAAGCCTGAGTTGTTGTTTGGACCTGAGGTAGAGGGAAAATATCAAGAAGGAGTTGTCCCTCCTTTCTATGTTAGTCTAAAAATTCATGACAAAATCTTGCACAATGCTATGCTTGACTCCAGCGCCTCACACAATCTCATGCCCAAGGTGGTAATGGAGAGATTAGGTCTCAAAATAACCAAACCTTACAAAGTATTGTACTCTTTCAATTTGAGTAGAGTTAAATGTTTGGGTCTAATCAAGGATCTATGTGTCAATCTGGTACAAATCCCTGCTAAGGGCCTAGTCATGGACATAGTAGTTGCTGAGATTCCCCTAAATTATAGCATTCTTTTATCTAGATCATGGGGAGCCAAACTTCAAGGGAGCCTCCAAATGGACATGTCATACGCTACCATCCCAGTCTTTAACCAAACAAGGAGATTGTACTAGGAATCTCACATGAAATATATGGTAAGAAAATTAGATAGGCCAAACAACACCCCTGTTTATTCCATTCACTCAGACCTTGAATCATTTATCTTGTATAATGAAGATGACATCACTGAACAAGTAAATGAAAATGAGAAGGAGCCCAGCTTACTAGAATAGTCAAATCTATCCCCAAATGAAGAACATGACAGCCAACACTCTAGCATCCTTGAACAACAACATAGTGGCAAATATGAACTGGAAACACTTTGGAACATGAGCTTTGATGGCTCTTGTGGCAAAGTTGGTTCAGGAGCTGGTGTATGGATACATAACACAAATGAAGGCCATTCCTACAAACTATATTTTCAATGCACTAACAACATTGCAGAGTATGAGGCTCTCCTCCTTGGTTTACAGTTGCTTAAGATCATAGGAGCTAAAAAGATCTTAGTCCAAGGAGATTCAGAGCTGATCATTAGGAAAATAAAAGGGGAGTATTCAGCCAAGAATCCTAGACTCAGAGAGTATAGGAATTCTTCCCTAGACCTACTGAAAACCTTTGAGAAATATGAACTCACTTTCATCCCTAGAACTCAAAACAGCCTTGCCAATGAACTTGCCTTTGCTGCCAGCAATTGTCAAATACCTCAAGAAAACAAACAATACACTGTGAAAGTAAAAAATTGGCCTACATTACCTGACAACATAGAATATTGGCAAGTGTTTGAGGTTGATAAAAAAATTGATGACTTTCTGCAATCTAAGATGAATTTGCAATACCAAAAACAAGCTTAAGGCATGAAGAGGATTATTTTGCTGAAGAGCAAGCCCACAAAATAGAGATGTCCTCTACTACTGATATAAATCTGCTTGAACATCCTTATGAGGTAGAATTGTTTGAAAATATAGTTCAAAATGACCTTGAGGTTTTACAATGTAAAGATGATACATTACTAAGGGGTCTTGCATCATTAGAAGAGTTGTTTGATTTTAATGATGTGGCTAGAAAGCCAAAGATGGAATCCACCGAGACTAATGTAGAAGAATGTAACATAGGTAGCATAAAAGAACCCAAAATGATCAATCTATCTAGAACTCTCCCTCCTCATATAAAACAGAAATATATAGAGCTGTTCAAAGAGTTTAAAGATATTTTTGCATGGGGGTATGAGGAATTTAAGTCCTACAACACAAGAATTATTCAACATAAAATTCCTCTCAAGGAAAAGTAAAAACCATTCAAGCAAAAATTGAGAAGAATAAACCCCATCCTACTACCTATAATTGAAAAGGAAATAAAGAAGATGTATGATGATGGTATCATAGTCCCACTTAGGTACTCAGAATGGGTTTATAACCTTGTCTCAGTAAGAAATAAAACAGGGGAGATCAGGTTGTGCATAGACTTTAGAAACTTGAACAAATCCTCCCTAAAGGACAACTACCCTTTACCCAAAATGGATCATATACTGCAAAGGGTGGTAGGTTCTAAGATAATATCATTGCTTGATGGATTTTCTGGGTACAATCAAGTATTGGTACTGCCAAGTGATCAGCACAAAACCGCTTTCACAACACCTTGGGGCACATTCATGTATGTAAAAATTCCATTTGGGTTGATGAATGTGGGGGATACTTTTCAAATAGCCATGGATATAGCTTTCTCTGAAGACATAGGTTACTTCATAGTGATATACCTTGATGACATCACTGTCTATTCTAAAACTTATGAAGAACGCTTAGTTCATTTGTGAATGGTCTTTGAGAAGTGTAGGAAATATGGCCTATCTCTGAATCCTAAGAAAAAAAATTTTGGTCTTCAAGAAGGAAAACTCTTAGGCCACATCATTTCCAAACAAGGGATAAATATAGACCCCAAAAGGATTGAAGGTATACTACAAATTGGCCATCCTAGAAATATTAAAGAGCTGCAATATTTCATTGGAAAGATAAAATTCCTGAGAAGATTCATTCCTAACCTCGCTGAACTCCTAAGAAATATCACAAACATGTTGAAAAGAGAAGTAGGATTCAAGTGGACCACAGAAGCCAAACAATCCTTTGAACTGGCAAAACAAGCCCTTACCCAAACACTGGTTCTAATCAGCCCCGACTTTACCAAGGATTTATTCATTTTCTTCTTTGCATCTAAACACACTGTTGCTGATGTATTTCTTCAAAAGAACATGATGGGAAAATAATAACCCATAGCCTTCTTTAGAAAAGCATTGAGAGATGCTCCTATAAAATATAGCATCATGGAGAAACAAGCCTTCGCCTTGATCAAAGCATTGAAGGACTTTAGAGTTTACATTTTGCACTCCCATGTTATTTCTTTTGTTCTACATAAAGTTGTTAAATAAATTCTGAATCAAGACCCTGATGGTAAAAGGGGTAAATGGATTGCTATTATCTTAGAATATGATTTAGAAATCAGACCCACTAAACTAATTAAAAAACAAAGACTCACAAAACTCATGGCTGAATCAAATTTTCAAGCACTAGACATGAATATGGTTGATGCACTAAAGGAACAGGAAGAATTCACAGCTCCACACATTGAAGAAGTATTTCTGAATTCCTCTTGGTATGTTGATATTCTATATGTACTTTTTTTTTATATTAATGCTCCTCCTACTTTATCCAAAACAAAATCTAGATTCTTGAAACAAAAAGCTTTAAATTTTGCATTTTAGATGGAGCTTTGTATTGGAAAAACTATGTTGGCATATTTCTTAAATGTTTGCTCGAAGATGATACAGATATAATTAGGCATGAATTCCATGAAGGAGAGTGTGGAGGTCCCCTCCAATGGAAAACCATAGCCAATAAAATTCTTAGAGCTGGTTATTATTGGCCCACTCTTTTCCCTGATACAGACAAGCTAGTTGCAATTTTCCATAAATGCCAAATCTTTGATGGCAAGAAAAAGCTACTACCTTTACCCTTTCATCCTATTAGTGTTGAAACTCCTTTTCATCAGTGGGGTTTAGATTTCATTGAAAAAATCCACCCTGCCTCATCTGCCCAACACAAGTGGATTCTCACTGCTACTGATTATTTCACCAAATGGATAGAAGCCATCCCTTCAAGGAATGCTACTGACTTATTCATCATAAAATTACTTGAAACCAAAATCCTGTCTAGATTTGGCTGTCCCAAAAAGATCATGACTGATAATGCTGTTGCGTTTAAGTCCAAAATAATGGTGGAATTTTTCTACAAGTACCACATCACACTAGGGCACTCTGCAGCTTATTACCCTCAAGGTAATGGGCTAGCTGAGTCCTCTAACAAAAATTTATTGAACATCATCAAGAAGTTGTTGGAAGAGAACAAAAAATCGTGGCATGGTAAACTGGTGCATGCATTATGGGCTGATAGACTAATAACTAAGAAATATATCAATATGTCTCCCTATCAGTTGGTTTATGGCATGGATGCTATTTTCCCCACATCCTTGGGAGTTCCAGTTATGAATCTTTTTCAAGAGGTTCAATCAAAAGAAAATGACATGCAAAGGAGGTTGAACCAAATCATTCATTTATAGTAGTTAAGGGAAGAATTTTACAAAAGGACACAAGTAGTGCAAGAAAACATAAAGAAGATCTTTGACAGAAGAACCAAAGCCAATGATTTCCACATTGGAGACACAATGCTGAAATGGGATTCCAGGAGGGAGGACAAAGGAAAGCATGGAAAATTTGAGAATTCGTGGAAAGGTCCTTATATCATTCATTCAGTTGGAGGTAATAATGCTTTCTTTTTACAAGAGCTGGATGGAGTAGAGGTATTCGGAGGTCCTATCAATGGCAGGATGCTCAAACACTATATTTGTCAAAGTGCCTAGTTTGAAGCTTTCACTCATTGTACATAACATTGATTGATAAAAAAAATCAGAAAAAAGAAAAGAAAAAAGAAAAAAAAAGGGAAGTAAGAGAGGGCAGGACTAATAGTTCAAAATAAAGAATCTTGTTCAGTCATCCAGCCTAATCATGACTAAACAAATTTTAAATTTCTGCTTATAGGATAGTAAAGGAAGACTTTTCAAACCATATAAACTTGACTTGTCAGTAGATTAGATTAGGAAAATATTGTTGGTTCTTAAAGCACAAACCTGAACCAAAGAGAAAGATAAGGATGCATAAAAATTATAGATCACAGCCCCTATACTTTCTAGTTTTGATTGTACAAAAATAATGTTTGTGTGCAGCTTATCCGAATGCCACAACCCATGGAAAATCAGATTTCTCAATCCTGGTTTAGTCATATTTTTAATTTCATGTCATTAGATTAGAGAAGAAATTTTTTTCAAACAACTTAATCTTGACAAATAAGTAGATTATGTAGAGAATAAGAGAGTTCATTAGCATAATCTGAACTCTTGGGAGTGATAAGGGTACAAGTAGATAGTTTTTGTTTTATGCTTTCAAAGAAAAAAGAACGTTAAGGTCTTGCCAGTCCAAGTGTACCCAAAGGAAGAAAAAATGTTATACAAAGTAGGATGGGTTGGTAGAAATGAGTTTGAACAATCATGTTTTCAAATTTTTTGAAATCATACCTTCAAGAGAACATCAACTAATTAAAGAAAACAATATGCTAAGTGCAAGTAAGGCACTAGTCTTCAAAACTCAAATATTCAAGCTCCGAGGTCCTGTACACCTCCTGAAAAGGAGCTTCCCTCCTCAAGTGGAGCCACTGTTAGTCATCAGTAATTTTTACTATCTATAGATGACTAAATATCAGTCCTATATTTCTAGAAACAAGATTCCTGAATATCGTGAGTTTTAGAAATCTCACTGCCTTCATTATCCTTATCACTAATTTTTCATTATTCTACTATTTTATCGTTCCATGGTTAACCTGCCATTCCTAAAGGGCCCCTCATGGGCTTATGCCACTCATCTATTTTCTATGTTCCCACCTATTACCCCAGCACTTTGTTTCACCTTTTCCTCACTCCTTCACCTTCCATCTAGGGATACCAATCAGCCTATCATTCCAATGTTCATCAGGTTCCTCAAACCTTGATGGTCTCAAAACTACCTCTATAGGCTCTTTAGGTCAATCAAGTACATAAATTTCCATATATTCAAATACGTCAATTGGTCAAAAAACTCAGTTTTTACACTATTAAGATCCCAAGTCCGATTTTAGTCAAAGACCAAGTTAAAACCCTCCCACTAGGTCATTAGGGTTTTCCTAGGTTGTAGGGTCTTCATTGGTGTTTTAAGCTTTGTTATTATAATGCTAGGACTTGGTTCAAATGAAAAACAAGATCAGCACATGGTTGCTAAGAAAGAGCAGAAAATATCCAAAGAGGGTTACTTTGTCAATTTCAAGTTTTGCAAAAGGTAAATGTTCTTGGCATTTATATAGGAATGTCAAGAGGTAAATCAACAAAGGAAGTTGATAGAGTGGCTTATGAGTTCCTAAAGGACGACATAAATTTGTGTTTAAGAAGAATAAAGGTTATTAAGCCTGATTGGGGTAGTAGTGTGCCAAGCAGGGATCTAGTGCAGCAAATCACATTGAAAAAACATCCCAGAAACCCAGGGTTTTGGTAAGATGGTCAAAGGAGTTAAAGTGAAGATGTTAGACCTCCATGATGACAACAAAAAGAATATTTTAAAGGGCTACTCTGTATGTCATCCCATAGTTTTCTAAAGTGAAATTTCTCACTATTTAAAAGGACAAAGAAGTAAAGAATATCAGTAACAGGAGGATCAAATTCTCATTTTAAGTTACTCACACTCAATGGTAAAAGGAATAGAAACATAGTGTTGAGATCTAAGAGGGAAACCCAAGGTGACTATAAGGTTGCTGTTGTGCAATTGAATATATCAAACTTCAGGAATATCAGAAAAGGCTAAGTCAATATGTTATGGCACCTACAAATCAGAAGTGGCCAAAAGAGAAGGTAGCAAGCATGATTTAAGTTCTATAGTGCTTATCAAAGGTGAGTTTATAATGCCCAAGGGTTAGTGAGAAAGGTTAAGATATGGTTCTCATAATCACCTATCAAGCAAATGCTGAAAGACATCAATAGGCCAAAAGGAAGTCAAAATTCACCAAATGGAGCAAATCTGCTTACAAACAGTGAAAGGAGAAGCAAACAATGTAAAAGGATCAGTAAGAAGATAAAAATGGTTGAGTTGAAATGTACACAGGAAGAAGCAGAAGACCAAATTCATCCTTTGAGGTCACCTGCAAACCAAAATAATAAAGAGTTGGTAAGAAAAGCAATAGAAAGGCAAAATCTATGTCTTAAGTCACTTGCAGTAAAAAGCTCAAATAAGATATCAGTGAAAAGTTAAAGGGCATGAAAACATTAGAAAAGTGGGTTTTACGTTTGAAATTAAGTTTCTAAATCTATAAAGGCCTTTTCCACCCTTCAACAACTCATTTTGATTTTACAAAGATCATCAAAGGTAGTCAAAGAAGAAATTGTGAGTTTCTAGCAAATTCGGGCAAGTTACCCTGTGTTGCGCGCCTACAGTAGTGTGCTATGCTCCTGGAGGTTTTTCTATGCAGAATTAATCTGCGTTGCCTACCTGTAAGTGCGTGCTATGCGTTTACCTATGCAATTTTCGCTCGACGCCTCGTTCAGACTCTCCGTGCAGCATTCACTTGATAGGTTCGTGCAGACCCGGCACCCGACACCTCAGCTCGACCAACGTGCATGCGCTGCACACTTGGGGCAAAGCACGACAGACACAACTCGACTACCTGTTTGTGTTCAAACGCTGCGCGTTTAGCTATTCAGCACGACCCGACTGGCCTGGTGGTGCGCGTTTATTGCTACACCATCCGCCCGACCCGATGACGTGTTCAGCCACCTAATAACACGTTTAGGTGCTGTGCGTTTGGCTAGGAGGGCCTCTACACCTGTAAAAACACTTAAATTCCCTCAAAATTCCCTTCAGGTCCTCTCCAAGGGTTTTCTAAACACCTCTGAGGGGTAAGTACAAGACATAGCCTCTTCCTCAAGCTTTTTTTTGGTCATTTGGTTAAAGAAATAAACCCTAAGGACAAGAGCTAAATGTCATTAAACCTCCCTCATTTGCAAATAAGAAAATAATAGTTAAGGCAGGGGTATATTAAGTGGTTTCAATGATTTGGGATTATTCATCCATCCAAGCTTGAAAGCTTTGGCTTTTACACCACAAGACAGATTGGAAAACTCATTTTATTTCATTTAAATCCATTTGATATCAGTGCAAGGTGTCCAAAGGAGAGAGTTTTACAGATCAGTAGGGTGATCATCAAGTTTTCCAAACCTCTCATTCTGCTCATTTTTCCATTACCCTCATTCACTCATCCCTCATTTGTATAAAAGCTACCTTTGTCACCATCTCCCCCTTGCCCTTTTTTCCCATCAACTTCACAAAGAAGAGTTAGGATTTTTCATTTTCAAGGCAACAATAAAGTCAAAATGTCAAGGGAAGGTAATAGTGACAGTGGTGAGGCAGGCCAAGGGCCTAGAAGACATCAGCGCACAGGTGGAATATTAAATAGGTTTGAGCCACTGAACACCGTGGAGTTGATGGCCTCTCCTATGACAGTTTCATATTTCCAGAATGTGGGTTGTTTTGAATTTTTTGAAAGAATACAACAGGTACAAAGTCATCCTGAGCTGACCAAGATTTTTATTCTTAACCTTCAGGACAATCAAGTAAATTTAGTTGGGGTAAATTTTGAGCTATCTTCAAATACCATTTCTATGGCCACTGGGATACCTAGTGTGGGAGAAAGGTGGTTCAAGCAAGCTAATTTGGACCTAAGACACTATGAACCTTTCCTAAACCCTAGATACAGAGATGAATTTTTTCCCTTTTCACATTTTCTGGAGAGATATGCGCCTTTGATGAGAGTCGTCATGAAATATTTTACATGTGAGGGGAGGTTTTCTAGGCTTTATTCATACCACATAAGGCTACTCATGCACTTCACTACGGTAAAGATGCTACATTTTCCCTATTATCTCTATAGGAGTATTGATAAGATGTCTTATATTGTGCAAAAGAGACATACTTCACAACAAATGCAAAGCCTATTTCACCATTATCTCATCAAGATGGTTGTAATGCATCAATTAGAGCAAAGGGGTGTTCCATTTTAATTTCCCATGAGGTCTTCACAAAACCACAACCCCATCCTCAGTAGAATGTGCCCTCCTCATCTCATCATCCTATCCTAACTCCTCTATCATCTCCCGATGAGCATGTTTCACCATCCACCCATGTACCTTCACCTTAGGACAACCTTCTTTCCTCACCTTCTCCCAATGCTTCAGGCAGTGAACAAGAATGTGACCATGGAGGAGAAGGAAATGATAAATAAACCAATGATGAAGAAGAGGACAGTAAAGAGGAAGAGGATGAATAAGAGGACAATAAAGAGGAAGATGATGAAGAAGAAGAAAATAAATAGGAATAAGATGAAGAAGAGGACAATAAAGAGGAAGATGATGAAGAAGAGGATAGTAAAGAGGAAGAAGATGAAGAGGCAAAGGTCAGAAGTGAAGCATAAGACATGGGGGTAGATGAAAATGAATATGAAAACACAAGTGATGAAGAAATTAGCCAAGAAAATGATGATGATGTTGGAAACATCCCACAAGTCAATGAGAAAAATGAAAATGCAGCAATCAATGAAAAGGCAAAATTTGATGAAGAAACTAATGGTGACACCTCAAACAGTGAAAAAAAAAGTGATGTTAAGGGCTGTGATGATGTTGTAAACAAAGAGGACAGTGATGAAGCAGAAAACATGGTGACTGATAGAAATAATTATGCTAATGACAACAGTAACACTAAAGACCAAAAAGTCAATGAAGACACTGATAATAATAGTGAAAATCACAGCAATGATGCTAGAAGAAATAATGAGGGAGGCAGTGACATTCATGATGGCCAAGAAGGCAATGAAAACAATGAGCCTGACAGTGGTAATGATTATAGTGTAGAGATCACTGCCAAAGACAATGAGAATCCTAACAATATTGAAGGAAATGAAGAAAGTAGCCAAGGTAATGATGATGATGAGGGTGGAAATAGCTCACAGAACCAATAATATAGTGAAGCTGATATCGGTAAAAGAGACAGGGATGATGATACAAATGAAGATCACAGCAGTGATGTTAGCATGGAAGAAAATGAAAGTGAGGTTGATGAAAGTAGTCAAGAACACAGTGTAGAAAATAGCAGTGCAGAGATCAATAAGGAAGAGAACAACAGTCATGAGGTCAGCCATGGTGAGGGCATTTAGATGAAAAATATTGAGCCTTTCCCTCTCACATACCAAAGAGGAAAGAGGCATGTGTTTTCTGCCTCTTAAAGGCAATGGACCATGCCATCTACCTTAGCTAAGAAGCTTGAAAAAGGCAAACAAAAGATCAAATAAGAAGAAGAAGAAGATCAACATGAGGTTGAGAAAGAGTTTCAACTCATTCATATTGACAGTGATGAGGAAAATGAGGCAATAATCTCAAGCTTGCTCCTCCAGAACAAAAATTCCAAAATTGAAGACCTCCAAGAAAATCTAGATAAGGCCAAGTGTGTGAATAATTTCCTTGAGATGGAGAACAAACAAATAGTGGCACAAAATGCCATTTATGAGGCTAGAACAATTAGAGCCCAGAAAGAAGCTCAAAGAGCATACGTAAAGCTAGAGGAATTCATGGGCACCTATGACGAAAGTGAAGATGAATAAGGAAAGTCCAGAAGAAGACCAAGAACCATGGGTTTAAAGAAGGCCTTGGCAAGAAAAAGAGAGCAAGAGTCAGCCTTGGAAGAGTAGCTCCCTCTAAGTGATTTTCTTGCCATGGAGATAGAATATGATCAAGAGACTTGGATAGAAAGAGAAAACACACACTTGGAGGCCAAATAGGGACCTTGACCTCCAAAAGAAGATGACCAAGCACTATGCACTTAGAAATCAAATTGCAAGGGCCAAGCTCAAAAGAGCCCTTGCCAAAGTTCAAGCCCTCAAGGAGGAAAAAGGTCAAGAAAAGCTTAACCTTCTTGTTGATGCTACCATGCAAGCATCTCAGACATAAAAAGGAAGATAATTGCAAATTTTGGGAACATTTTGGAAATTTTTGGTTTTTGTTTATTTGGAGGGCCAAGGGCACAACACCCTTGGTGCTGCGCTTTTTCTAAGGGCATTCTCAGGAGGTAAATTTTACATTCTTGGAATCCTCAGCTCAAGTACAACATTATCACCAAATTTCAGATCATTTGGAGTTGATTTGGTCCTCCAAAAGGGTCAAAAACACCCTAAATTTCACCTTTTTGCCTAGTTTTCAGGACATGTGTTGTGCCTTTACCACCCTTGGGAGTTTTTCTTTTTGTATAGGTTAAAGGGGTTCAATCAGAAAAAAAGGGCAGTTCTGGAAAGTAGACTCAACAGGCTTTCTAATGATCCATCACAGAGCCCATTCTGACATCGGGAAGGCCTTCAAAACTTCGCTGCAAGGTGACCCAGTTTTCTTGTGCATGTGCTACGCCCTTGGCCTAGAAATGCATCCTTAAAACTTAGTGCCGCACCCTAACAGTCAAAAAGTCAACAAAGTATGCTAGGAAATATTTTGGAGGCTTGGGGGAGCCCAAATGTCAATTTTTTTTGCCAAAAATACTCAAGAAGATATTTTTCATCAGATATTTTGTGCCTTGGGCCTTGCAAGGTCTCAAAGGACAAAAGTGACATTTATGATTAACTAATGGTGTAATATTCCAAAATTGGAACAACTACACTATTGGGAATTTCTTAAGATATTACCAATGTAGAGATCAGCAATACATAAACATGAGCTGGAAATAGCAGTGAATAACATCAAATTTAGAAAATGAAATAAGATCTCATAGCCATCTTATTAATAACATAGTAGCAGAAAGTGTACAAGATCTTGAGGAAATGATCACTCAAGCTTAGGAAAATCCATCATCAAAGACACAAGTACAATAATCATGAAATGCACTACTGCATATGATAATCCAAGCTATGAATGGCAGTCTATAGAGTATAAATATTGTAAAATGATGTTAATACATGAATAAAGAAATGTATAGCTCAAAATAGATGGGGGAGAAAGATCTCAACCCCTGGAAACTACAATACAACAATCCTTAGGAGGATTGGCTGGAATATGCACAAAATGGCAATTCTGCAGAAATGCTGGAGTAGCAGTGGAGCAGCTGCAACTCAGAAACTGGAAATGGATGAAGATAGTTGATGATGCTACAAATGATGGCTGAATCTCATCCAAAGGATCTCTTAGGTGAAAGGCTGATCCAATCCCTGAAGATATCACCCTCCAAAATAGTGGATCAAGTCCCCACTGCAATTGCACTCAGAAATAACGCAGTCTAGAGAAGGGACTACGCTGTTGGTGAAGGGAAGTGCTTGGCCTGATGCCAATAATCTACAATAAGCTTAGGAATCTCCCTCACTAACCTCCCAGAGGAATATAAGCTCCCTCCTCTAAAAGATGAGCCAAGGAAGTGGTGTTGTGGAATCCCCCACTGTAACACCATGAAACACAAGTTATCCAGCTTCAGGAATAACGCTGTGTCTGAAGGAGGTGGCTTTGGCCTTGAGCCAAGAATTGTGGAGAATGAAGAACAATCCCTCAAGAGGCCTCTCAAGAAGGAGAAGGAATCCTAAACAGGAATTCCCCAGCAACTCTGCTAAACAGCAGGAGAATGCACAATGTTTGAATAGACATTGAAATCAATAATCCAATTCATGCATAATAATGGCTGCCTTGCCCTCCTTTTAAACAAGTGAAAGCTCTCTCTCCATGGGTCCCACTCATTAGGGTTTCCTCCACCAAATTTCCTCTTCCTCATTCACACTGTGTTTTCTTCCAAAGTGATCCACTCGTCCTATGGCAGTGCTGTTGACTTGGTCAAACCTGACCTTGTCTTCATGCATTTTCCCCTTTTCACACTTGAGGGTGCAAAATAGAGCTACTCTGATGATCCCTTTCACATTATGAGGGATTCTATTCATGTTTTCAATGAGCATGGGCTTCCTTACCCATTTATTTGGCTGTTAGGTGATAAAAAAAAAAAATTAATATTCTATTTAGCTATGTGCTAAAATGGGAATATTACAAATGGTTTTATAGAGATCTAATTAGGGTTTTTGACCTCCTTGCTTGTTAAATACAACATTGCGGACTCATTTTAATGTTGGCTGTTGATTAGAAATTTTGTTGAGAGTAATACATGGACTTGGAGATTAAAGACAAACTGACTCTGATTTTGTGAATGACTTGGATTGTTTGACATTGGAGAAGGCTTGCTTGTAGAATCCTTGAGCATTGTCAAATGGTGATGTGTTCCTATTTAGCTCATTTTTTCTTGTATTATCATTTTTTTCATCCTTCTATTGCAGTAGGACAAAATTTTTAGACTAAGAAATGTTGTTTAGAGGCACCTTAGTTCTGTTTATCCTTCACTACTTCTATGTTTTCTTCTGCTAGGTCAGTTTAGACAATTCTTAGTTGCTCTCTAGACCCACTTATGCTTGTTTATCTTATGAATGATTCAATATAGTAGATATCAAAGATATTTTATGGTTATCCTTGCTTGTTTGATGTTACTTAAACATTGTTTTTAAGATCTTTCTTTGAAGTATCACTGATTGGTTTTAGCCAAAGAGGTTTATGTTTCTATCATGCCCTTTTTCCATTCTTGAAAGGTTAATTTGGAGGTATTTATGACTATGATCAATTATTTATAGGAGTTCCCTCTTCTTTGATCTATGTTATATGTCTATCTTGAATTTTTTCTAATCTTAAAGGTGAATTTACTAGAAGTTATACAAGTTTCTTGCCTTCTATAGTTCACTGGATTGTTTATCTTAATTTCTTATTTGCTTAAGTTTAATCAAAGAGCTATTGGTTTTCCCTGTCTTATGATTACTTCTTTATGCTAAGTAGTGTTAAAGACCCTTCTTGTTTAAAGGTATTTGTTCAAGGATTATTAACTGCCCTTTTACACCTGCTATATTCACAAATTTGATGTTAATTCCATCTCACATAAACCTTGAAGGTCCATTTGACCATGTTAGATTTTCCCTGTGATGCACCCTGATTCATTATTGACATTTCCATAACCTTTTGTATAATCCATATCCCAATGACTTGAAAATATCTCACTCCATCTATTCTACTTGATCATCTACCCAACCCAAACAAACAAAAAAACTTTAAACTTAACAACTAGCCTAAAATCAAACCCTAAAAGCAAACAAGTTCATATCCTTTGCACAAAATAGAGAGAGCCCTCTCTGAGTTTAGGAAGGTTAGATCCTAGGACTCCAAATACTAGTCTGATGTTACCCCTGTTCATTTGTTTTCACCAATCTAACAAATTACAGGGACCTTAACACAACTATGTGATATTTTTAGCTTTATTTGCAATCTGCTTTACTAAATAGACTTATTTTCTTGAGAATCAATGTTTTTTTGTGTCAACTCATCTCATTCAATGGAATACTAGAAGTGTGAGAGTCGAATCTTGTGATACAATGCTAGAACTTGAGGTTGATATTATTATATGTTGTCGACTCAACAATGTTGATGCTCCTACTCTTTCTTCAAGAATCACCTTAACTTCAGGATTTCTTGAACTTTCTCCTTCTAATAACTCCTTGATTTTTTGTCACCTTAAACTTTCTCCTTTAATTTAACTCCTAACTTCTAATTTCTTTGCACTTTCTCCTAATGAAATTTTGAATTTTATTTTCCTTGAATTTTCTCCTTCCATATAAATGTGCAAGGGGGGTGGTTCAAATAGGTGGTTATTCCAACATATCTAGTTTATTTCTTTGATGACTCTAAAAGATACTTCAAAATCTAACCATGAAAATATTTCTACTACTAGAAATATCCCTTCATCCTCTAAGAGATCTTCTCCCTCACTAGTTCCTATCTCACAATCACTACTATATTCTTCTTCATACTCCCATGATTTTTTCATAGCTCTTAATTTCCATCAATATTCAATGTTTTTACCAATACTTCTATCCTTACTACCTCCAATATCCTTTCATGATATATTTTCCTTCATGTCGTATCTCTTTGACTAGTTTTCCTCTCCTCTTACATTACTCTATGGCACCATTACCTCTCTACCAGTGCTCTCATGTTTATATTTTTTTTTTATAGTCCTATCTCTTCTACCTACACTATATTCATCCCTTATCTTTGTTCTTTATTTTGTTTCCTTTCTTGCTTAACTATCTGGCTAATCTTAACTCTTATTGCATATTAGTCATCCCTTCTTCTCATCCATCTTGCTCTGTGTGGGGGTTTATGTTTCCATCCTATCTAGTTCCACACAAATGAATTTTTTTTCCACAAACAAAATCTTAATTGAACATGGAGTTTCAACCAACAATTTTCCTCTAGGGTTGGCTCCAAAATTCCTCTTTGTACTACTAAAAGATTCATTACACTCAATGGAAAATTCAACAAGTATAATCCATCAAAATAAAATTTAAATTCCCTAATACACTTACTATCAAGGACATCTATCATTTCCAGTGGATTCTTGGATCCAAAGCATTGGTTCTTGGCACCTTAGGAGAGGATTAATTTCTACCTGTATTTTTATCCACTCTTGAAAAAGATAAGAAAATTCAACAAAGAAAATTTTGTGTAGGTCTAAATAGATTTAATTTTTCTTCCATATTGTTTATCTACATATTTTTGATCTCCCTCCATGTGAACTCCTTTTATTTCTATGAAATCCAATCTTGTATCTCTTTTCTTGATTGCTTCCACATCGCAGCCTCATTCTTGGAAAAAGAAATTAAAAATTTAGGTCTTAATAATGGAACCGATTTTTTGATGTGAGAATTTACACTTAAGGTTAAAAATCCTTAGATAATAAATACCCTATAATCACTAGTTTCAATCTACAATAAATATAAAGGGTCTCACCCAAGATGCCTCCAAAAATTGCAAGAAAATACTAGCTAGGTTCTTCATATATTTATAGCAACATTCTAAATTATACATATCTATATCCAAGCATACCCAAGAAAACATTTCCATAGACAAATTCCACCTTAACGCACAAGAAAACAATAAAAATACAACCAAAACTTGTTTATCTCATTTAAAAGGAATATATGTATGGTGCTTCATGTAATAACTATACTAAAGAACCTACTAATCCACAATAGAAAACATTCATACAAAATATTCAAGAAAGGAGAATTGTACAAGATAATTAATTACTTCTATTCATAGACAATATATTTACATTGCATACATTTGCATTAGGCATCTTGCCAATTACCAGAATCTTTACAGAGATTTTTACATTGTGAGGCAAGAAGCACTCATGCATTCTTACATACAAAAAACTCTCTAAGAAATCCCTTCAAACATTAAGATCATAGTTTTATAGTGTGTTATATTCAAATATACCTTAATAGTTAATTAGTAGATTACACAATTAGTTACGAACACAAAATCCACAAAATATTCATTTTACAATTGATACAATATCTCCTTGTTGATTCAAGAGATCCTACAAAATGCATCTGCATAGTATAAACCATTTCTCTGTGCATCATCCAAAACATGCCACTTCATTCTCATGTGCATAGTACTTTTTCATTTTTTTCAAAATTTGGCCTTGTATTAGTGCGAAAATTCATAGTCAAAGATTCAACTGCTCTGATACCTTAAGATTTATAAGCAAGGTACTTATAGTACACTCACTTCACTAACATGGATCCTTTGCTAAATTAAGCCTTTGGTGTTAGTTATTATCTTCACATAATAGTGTCAATCTTTAGAATGCCCATTCTTGGGTGGGACATGCATACATAGAACTACTAACAACACACCAATAATAATAATTAGGACAATAAAACAATTTGACATCCTAAAAATTCTCTATCCCTCAGAACCCATATAGCTTGCTTCAAACAGGAAATGGCCAATTAAGAATGTGGCTACATGGGTCCTATACTCTGTCTAGGCTGCATAATGTTGTAGTTCACCATTTTCATAATTGATCTCCAAGATTGTTGTGCTTAGGGAAATTTTGAGGAAAAATTCTTTGCAATGCCTCTCTGCTTATTATTCTTCAAAGCATGTAAGCATGTGTTTTCTTATTGACTTTGTAAGGCCAATTCAATTAATTATGATGAAAAAAATCATGCCCTATTAATCCAAACAATAAAATCACGTCTACTCTATGATTTTTGTTGCTGATATGTGCTTATGTAGTTTTGTACTACTATATAGGTTTGTTTCCCCCTAATTTGTCAACATTGCTGGGAATTGTTCTGCACCGACAGAACTGATGTGCCACCAACAACTTTAAAGCTCAGAAACTGCACTTCCAGTCTCGACGACCAGCACATCGTCACACCATCTTGGACTGTGTCACCCTTTAGGGCCTGCAGTAGACTCTGTGTCATTTTAGTGTGATCCTGATAGGCTTTGCATCACCCACTAGGGCCTGCGTCAGCCTTTGTGTCATCTCTGCGTGAGCAGGCTGGCTTTACGTCACCCTTCTGTAGGGTTCGCACTGTCCCTTTGGTGTTGGGCTACCTCTTCCTAGATTTGGCAGATTTAGCTACCCTCCTACAGCAAAAATTATCCAGCCTCTTGTTGATGGCTTCAGCTTGATATGTAATCACTTTGATACCATGTGAAAATTTATAAACACAGAAAACCTACTGCAGAATATTGATTTACTTCTCCTACTTGTTTGAATTAATTAACAAGTTATTTAACTGAATATTTAGAAAAATATCAAAGAAAACACAATCTGCAGCCTACACATATACAAATCATTTAATAAAACATAGCACACATATGACAAAGGACACACATGATTTTTCAGAAAAATGTTCCTGAAAAAACCCAATGTGGGAAAACTGGTGCAGTAGCTCTTTGAGGGTTTTACTATTAAGAAGAATCTGAAAAAATCAAGGGCACTAGTAGTAGTTTTCCTGAAAAATGATTTCACGGTAGTTGTACCTTATCACTCAGAGACAAGAAATAGGGCTAATTCAAACTCTTAAGGAATTACTGAATACGAGCCCTTTTTGGCCCATTGGAACCCCAACGCTATCCCTCCATCCTTTGCGTCAGCCTTTCCTGGCCAACGTAGCCTCAGCGTAGCACAAGTTTCCCTTGCCTCACCCTTATGGGCTCTACGCTATCTCTGTGTCAGCCTCTGCACTGCCTTTGCATAAGCCTGGCTAGGCTGTGTCCCTCCTACTAGCCTCTGCACTTCCTAGTATGAATCTGCCTCTCTGATGTATGTATTATTGACCTTGGATCCGAACATCCCTTGCTGATCTACCCCTCACCATAACTACAAGCTCACTCAAAAATTCTCAGCAAATCACACCCTATAATTTCGACTTAGCTCAAGTGCTACTGCAATGTCTGTGTTCTCCAACTGACTCCACGCCTTCCTTTAATACTTTTCTCGTTGAGAAATCAACGACCATGATATAATCTCTAATCAACGGCTAAGATTAGATAAATCTTGATCCTCGTTGCTTAGAACATTCTCACCACATGTGTAAATTAATTCCCTTTAAGTTTTCAATTTCCCTAAGTTAGACTTAGGGTACCCATTAAAAAATTTAATTATTTGAATAGATTTTACACTAGGTGGAATTTCTCCAAACGATTTCTGGGTCTTGGAGATCTCATGTGTTCTAGCCCCTCTACAAAGTTTCAGAGCTATAGCACATCCGATGTGTTGAATAGCGGTTGTCATTGATGTCAACCCAAGTAACACTAGGGGCTAACCCAATATTGAATGAGAAGTTTGACCTATCAAATTAATATATTCTGGGTCAATAATGCTTTTGATGGTTTCTACTTGATGTTTCCGTTGATATATGGTACGCCATGTAATTCTTCACGGTTTGAGAGATATTCATGTTTGAAGTTTGTACCCCAGTTAGTGGGTTAAAACCCCATGGGGTTGGGGCATGGATCATTGAAAAGTCATAATTAATATTTTTTGAGCTCCTAAAATCCCTCCCACGTTCACTTGTTGAAGCCCCTCTCAACTTAAGCATTCATATCTATTGTGATCTTCATTTCCTCCTTAGGCAAGTGATTCAGCCATCTGAAAAAGTTCATCTTGGAATTTTTGCTATAACTTTTTTTCGACGAAGGCTCAGAAGCTGAAATTTTTATGAGGAAAAGAAAAAATCTTGAGGAAGCTGCAGTAAAAATTTCAGATCCAGTTGCGCAATATTTTTGGAGATATGATCTATGTAAGTAAGGGTTTTTGCAGGCTCCTGAAATTCATCTCAAAGAATTGACCTTGGTAAATTCTTCATAACTCCCTCTCTGAGTATCAGATTGGAATTATGTAAAAAGTGATAGATAGCTGACAGTCTGTAATTTGTGCTCTATCAATTTCAGAGGCAAATGAAGAAACGGTGACATGTGGAACGCCATACAAGTGCGCTCTACTAAAACAATCCATAATTAGGGAAGTGTGAGAAATTGGGTATAACTCTCTCTTGGAGAATCCAAATTGGGTCAGACCTGTGGAATTGGAAAGAAGACTTAGAGGAATACTACAGGACGGAAAATTAGATATTGAGGATCTAAAATAACAGAGATAAACCAGATTCAATATCGAGCTCCTAGAAGGCAAGAAAAAGCTAGATCATGTGTTGTCAAGGATTGCAAAGGACCAGAATTTCTACGGAATAAAAGCAAAAAAAGGTGCAACAGAGGGTAGCATGACAAGAGCAGCAAACAAGGTGCATAACAGCAGCAAGAAGTTCATCATATGAAGTCTTCAAGTGGGCAGCACTGCATACAATCATTGTAAAGGTATCATTGTACTTAGTCATTGTAAATACATTATTGTACAAACTGTACTAGTGTCTATCTGCCAAGGGTTGAAGAGGCAGTGTTGGGAGGTCTAGGATCATCATTAGGTGGTTGTGTCAAAGTTGGGGTTATGGTCTAGTATATCTTCTTATTCTACATCATTCTATATCATTGTAAAGTGGACCATTTTCCCTGGTACGGGAGTCCATTCTTCTTTTATTCTTCTATAGGGTGGTAGGGTGGTGCTAGGGTGAGTTGTAGCTCATTGGGTGTTGGGGCATCCGTTCAGTTGACTACTGAAGAATCTCGGGCGTTGGAGCGTCCATCCAATGGGAGCTGGAGAAGAATTCTTTTCTAGATTCTAGGAAGTTGGAGCTTTATTTTCAATTGGAGTTGAATATTAAAGAATTATTAGAAAAACATTAGGTGGTTTTTGTCCCGGAGTGGGTTTCCACCTTAAAAAATGTGTGCATTTGTGTTCCTCTTGTTTGCTGCTATCATTGTACAAACACTGATAATAATTGAAGATTAAATAATGCTCTAATTAAAAGAAATATTGATTCACCCCCCCTCTTAGTATTTCCAACATGATGCTATCCAAAATCTCAACAATTCCAAGGGATTAATCCTCCTGTATCACCAAACTATCATCAATACATGTATATGTAACCCAACATAATATGTTCACATATATAAATAGTTTGTTACTAATATTGAAATAGGAAATTGGGGGTTAGGAGTGGTCTAGAGGGTTGAGGATGTAATCTTGGTCAACACATATCCAAATGTTAGGCAAAACCTTACCTTGCATACATACCCTTACCTTGTTCTTTGGGCTTATTTTTGGTAAAGATGTGAAGATGAAACATTGTACCCATCTAAAATAGAGACACCGACTAGGGTAGTATTCAAAAATACATCCTTTATGCATTTACATAATCCGAAGGATGATGTTGTTTTTCATTTTTACTTGGAAAAATATACTTAGGTAAAAACATTGACATAAAAAATAGGTGGCGGAAGTTGGTGGCATTACATAGATATCAAGAACGTGGCCTTTGCTGGAAGTTTTTATAAAGTATATGTCCAATTTCATGGGTGTGAAAATCCAAAGGCAAATATTATGATATGAAAGACACAAATGATATCCATGTAATGTGTTGCATGTTGGTACATTACTGAAGTAGATATGGGGGATAATTTGACTACTTTTATTTTGAAAAATCCCCCAGAACAAAAGACGGGAGGAAAATATAACAAGTCATTGAGGAGGTTTGAAAAGGAAAAAAATAACATGGGGAAGCTTTACATGAATAAAATAGGAAAAACAAGAAATATTTAAAGAAGAAGAAAAACAATGATGTGAATTCAAAGGTTTAAATAAATCTTCTGAAGAGGATGAATCTCCTTGAGGGAGCCAATAGGGACATGATGAGGAAGCTGATGAAGGAGTGAAATGGTAGACTGACTCCTATATTGAGGTTGCTTAGAAGAGGATCAAAGAGTAATAATGTGCATGTTAAAGTTCCAATTTTGAAAGCTTGTAGTTACACATCCAACCATATTAAATATTTTCAAATTGAAAATTAAGGGAAAAATAAAAATAAAAATACATTATAAATTTATCATTGTGGCCCAGGAAGGCCTGGAATTTCAAATCTCCTTTGTCTTTCAAATGAAAATTTTATGATGTTTTTAAATTTTTTATGCCTTTCATTTTACGTTCTCCAAACAATTATGACTGTCAACCTCCTCTTATCTATAAACTCTTTTTCAACTGCTTTAAAAAGAAATAAGTGATAATATTCATGCTGATTTATGATAAAATCTGCCAACGCCTACGATGCTCGACCAATCTCATAAATGGGGTTTGAGCACAAGATATTTGATGTAATTTCTTGTCCTAAGTCACAGTATTAGGTTATTAGACTAAAGTTAGGAATGTAGGGAGATGTGACTAAATAGTGTATCAATTTGCATGTGTTCCTATCAATTAACTACCTTCCTAACATTTGAGGGTAGGAAGAACTTGGTGGTAAAGATTATGCTGGTATCTAATAGAGGCTACTTAAGCCTATATTGCTTGACCAATATCCTAGTATTATCACAAGATATTTTGTGGCATTTACTATCAAAAGTATGACAATATAATGTTATTAGACTAGAGCCAACAATGGAAGTAGATGCGAGTAAACCGTAAATGTTTTCCTGCCTTCCTAGCATTTGAGACTAAGAAGAAGTTGATGATAAGGTTCATTTTTTCTTAGGCTACAAATAATTTGATGATAAGGTTCTTATTATCTGAGACTAATAAGCATTTGATGATCAGGTTCATCTGTATTTCTGATAGATCTAAGCATCGAATTCTAAAAGTTAAATTAAATTATTATGCATCTATAAGGAGTGAAAGTCATAATGAGAGATAAGCATAGTTCTAAGTTGCAGATCCTGAAAATTAGTAGGCTTTAGTTCTAGTGATTAAAATAATCACAATTCATAAAAAAACCATTACCTTGGGAACTAAAAAACAAGAGTAACTAACAAGAAAACATCTCCTTTCCTTGGGAAAATTTGTGGGCCTACCTGGTATTTGACATAAGTTGTTTCTATTTAATTAAAAAAAATATGCCATGCCAATTATAGAGTGCAGAAAAACAATCCCAACATGGCAACACAGTGATATTTCCTGAACACACAAAATCATAGAACCATTTTTTTATTTCAAAGCTACAAATAAAGTCCAACTAAACTACAAGTTTATCTTTGAGCTAAGTCTATTGGCACATTCATACTCGTAAGTCAATATTTTTTTTGGAACCCCTATTGAATAGCATGTGAAGTATAAATACCATGCAAAAATATACAACATAACGAAAATGGCGAAAGCTATAAGGTGTTGCAAGTGGAAATATCCAAAGCCAAAGTGATAAATTAGTAAAAATTCAAGTAATAATAACTAAAATAAACATATTCTTAATTCTTGTCTCTATACCTATTTAATATTCAACTCATCTATTATCCTTCATAAAATACTGTGATATTAGATGTAAGTGGTGGATCTCATGCTCATGTCTCACAATAATCTTATCTATATTGTTTATTCTTGGAATATTTTGGAATCCCTGGAAAGTAGTGAGGTCAATTTGGAATATTTCGAAATTTAATAATAAGAGTGAGATAAGTCTAGGATTTGATTCTAAATAATTTTAAAATGAGAAATTCAATTGGAAGGGCATAGGTTATGACTTTATATTTCTTTTCACTCTATGAAAAGAAGGAAATTGTTTTGCTTCCAATTCTACAAGCATCAATTTTCTTCAAAACCCAAAAAATATCTCATAACAAAGTAATGTCCCCAAATTACTTGAAATGGAAACTTGATGATAACAAAAGTTTTTTTGGATCCATGGTCAACCAAACAAACTAAGTGTTCACAACCCCAATTCCTAGTTCAAGGGTAAAATATGGATACTAAACATCTAGTCTCCTGTGAAATAGGTGTGTAAATTAACAGGAGGATGGAAAATACACCCTAATCCTACAATTAATTCTCTAAATATGAGTCACCTATCCAAACTAATCTCCTAAGGGAAAATAAAATACAACCAATTTAAATAAAAACACATTAATACAGTACCTGCAAGCCACCCAAAATGAGGAACACAAAGAATACGTGCATATTCTCCACTCAAGGAAAATAAAATACAACAAATTTAAATAAAAACACATTAATAGAGTACTTGTAAGACACCCAAAATGAGGAACACAAACAATACATGCACATTATCCAGACAATTCTTATGTCCTCGTTGTAACCAAAAAATCAATAATGGGTCAAACATGAAAAAAAAACAGTTATTTTTAATATTATCCAACCCTAATTTTCTCTAGAAAATGACGAGAAAAAAATAGACATGAAAATTTTCAGGAATAGGGAGAGATATATAGAGTAAAAAAATTGGATGAGAACAACTTATCATATTTGGAAAGAAAAGAGTTGAATATTAAAAAGAAAAAAAATATCGGAATACAGTTGAACATGTTTGCATCCTTGTTCTCACTTTAAATGGTGTACAATTTCGGGTAAGGGGCGTTATATATGCACAAGCCCAAAAAGAAAACACATTGTGGGCCAATTCCTTGTCACGTTTCATAATATTGATGTAGTTCTTCCGAATTCATACATTGATATTTTGGGTTGGATTTATTGCATTAAGAATTTTAGTTAGATGTTTTGAACCAACCAATATGATTCATTATCAAAACAATGATCCACACTGGTTATTTTGAAATTTCGATCCAAAATTTTAAATGTGATGAATCCTAAAGAAATATATAAAAACATTTCATAAAAAATTATCAAAATTGCAAGAAACAATATCCAAAAATTCAAATAAATAATCTACTGGTTGAAGGGTTTCACTTCACATCTTTGTCTAGGCTTACAATTGAGTAAATATTGATTAGAGATCACTACTACGCTTGAAGATAAGTTTTTAATCCAATTTTTTTGTGGTGATAAGGGACATATTTATGTTGATTACAGATTCTAAGAATATTTCAAAATTTAACGATCAGGGAGGAGGTTAATTATTTGAATATCTTCCTGATGGTCAAATTTTGAGATATTCCCAGAATCTGATTCTAATCCAATTTCTCAAATTATAATTCCACTAAAATTTCAAAAAATTGTATATGGATTGATACTATAAAATATATGCATGGAATGGACATGTTTTTCCTAATATAGATATTTTTTAAAACAACACTAATCTAAAAAGATTTATCTTTTGAAATATTCACATATGAGATTATATACTTCTTCAAAAGAGAGAGAGGGAATCTAAGTACACAAACGAAACATAATTACTCATACCATTTTATAACCTTTACAACCTGAATGGCTATCCATACATTGAGCAATGCATATGCTACAATAACCAATACTACCCACCCAAAGGCAGGAGGTAAATCAACTGCCATTCCTGTAGATTCACCTACCAAACATGGCACCCACTTTTAGAGTGGCATAAATACTTAACACATGCAAATACAAACAAACCCCCAAAATGTTTCATTCCTTTTTATTTCTTCCATGGGATTACAGGGCATGAGAGCTCTAAAATAACAAGATTAAACAATATTGAAAACAGAGAGTTTACCGAATTTAGAAAATTGGGGATTCTTCGTGTAGCTGCATTAGTTGCGTGAGAGCCAAATTTCAGAAAACAAAACAAGGATCTCACCCAATACACTAACTAAGAGTTGTATATATGTGGATGGAGATACACTTCTGATTTGATTTAGTTAGATATTTTTCATTCTCTTTGTCCCCAAGGTAAGAAATATTGCTACTGGATTGAATTCTTATGAATTTGTATATATCCTAAGTTTGTGGTAGAGTTTGATTGACTGATATTTTTGTATTTTAATCAACATTGAAATAATCGACTCATTTCACATAACACCAATGTTCTTGTTAATGGAATTGATTCTTTTTAGATGAGGACACTAGTGTTAAAAAATATCACAAATTCGAAACAAGAAATTCACGCATTGTTTAATAAAATATGCACAACACAACTTTCTCTCGAAAGCTCGTTCCAACATAAGTCCACAGAAATCTCAATCTAATGTAACTCCGCACCACATGACTTCTCATCAACAGAGAATCGCTGAGTACAAAAAGAAATATCTGTAAACAAAATATACATCTAACGATATAAACCCGAACCTCTAATCAAAAATCTGAGCTAAAAGAAAATCTAATCATAGAAATCGTTGCAATAGAGTTCGAAACACTAAATATCAAAAAGGTCGTGCCATCCACAATGACTAGCTTTGCCTAGAACCCCATAAGGATATTTTTCAACAAACCCTAGTGCAGGTATTTTTTGAGAAAGTACAACTTGGATTTGAAAAAATTTTCACAAAAACTCATGTTTCTATAGATCAAAGAAAATAATTTTGTAGAAAAAAAAATTCAAGTCAAAAGACCACAAAGAAAATATTCATAATATTAGAGATTGACCGCAATTTTGGATTGATATGAATAGAAGGAATAAGCCCAAGAAGGAGGTAGTTAGGTATTTAGGAGAGTGTAAATGAAGGAGGCAGTGGATCTAATGGCCTAAAACATTTCAATTGTCTAACATTTGATCTAATGGCGCAGACAGGGACATAGTGCCAACTAGGGGAGTTGTTTTCAAAGAGGAACACATTATGACATAATTAGTTTATTAGATATCATTTTCGGGGTTCAACTGTGTTAAGTAAGTCATTCATCTATGACCATTTCCATGAGAGATAGTCATAACTGACTAATTTCTCATGACTTTTGAATAGTCCACTTAGTTTATTTTTACTAAACGAGCTTTTTAATAGCATTGTTTATTATATATTTTCTATTACTGGTGGAATTGGTAACGTTCTGATTCTCGTACTCATAAGACACGGGGCCGATCCCCGATGAATGCCACTATAACCTCTAGGTGCAACCACACTGCCCCCAAGCATGGTGAACATGGAAGACGAGGTTTGAACCTGTGACCTACACAATGAAAAAAATGTCTTAATAGTATGATTGCTTGTTGTTGGCTTGAGGGTTCCTAACCTAGGTTTGGAGTTTATGGATAAACAAAAAAACCCTCCAGCTACTGGTCCTTTCAGCAATGATATTCTTGTGCAGACCAAAGTCTCACTTGAAGCAGTATGGGGGGGGTGCTGGAACCAAGTTTCCACACCCTGAGAGAGAATTTAATGAAGCGGTCATTGGAAAACCCTAATTGATCTTCTACATATGCGTGCAGTCAGTTTATATTAGAATTACAAATCTTGCACAATTATTAATAGAATAACACACAAATACTTGTCTTACTAAGCACAGACAATAAATTAGAACCTGATCTATATCTTAATCAAAGTAAAGCACTTAAAAATTCATCAATAACCATCCATTATCATATCAGATAACTTCACGCAAATAGTAATAAGTAAACAGAAAATGTGATATGAATCAAAGCATAAACAGTAAGCATAAACACATAACATAGAGAGTTCACCAAAACTATTCCTTCTATTAATTCTTCAGATCTATCAATACATCAACTTTCCTTCAAAAACCCTTACAAAACCCTTACAATCCCTTCTGCACACACAACCAGCGGAGTCCACACACATCCAGGACTAGGTCTCCATGCACCCAGCCAACATGAGCCTTTTACCCAACCCAAAACTGTTACGGACACAAAATGCTATCACTATCTCATAACATTCATCAACTTATCTCTTCCTTGAACTACTTGACTTAGACAAACTCTATCTATTTATAACATTCCTAGCATGCAAATACTATGTTATCAAACCATGGTTTGAGGTCCACAGTTTACATTTAAGCTTAATTATATCCAAAATTGGGGAAAAACGCCCTTTGACTACATCTGCGAAACGCGCACATAAAAAAATACAAAAAATATATCCTTTAGAACTTGTGCCTCAGGGGACCCTGCTCCAACAAACCCCAACACAAACATGTGACTCGTCCTGAGTCACTAGGGTGTTGTCTTTGTCTCCTTGGTTTTGTTTCTGAGTGTCTTGATAAAAGTCTGGAGAGGGAGAACTAACTCGAGGCTTTGCGCTACTACACCCTGCGCTTTCCAAACCATTTTATCCATCATAGGCCCTTCAGCGGCCATATCCACACTACGTTGGGTCTGCTGAATAATCTCAAGGGTGTTGTATAGTGCATGATAGATTTGCAGCGCTTCCTCTACCCATGGTTGCATACATTCTTTGAGCACTTGTTCATTGTGGAGTAAGGATTCCTCAAAAACGGGATCCAATCCTGACATAGACGAAACAAAGGCAGTGACAAATAAGGAGCTTAGAGCATATAAATTTCTCAGAATGCAAAGGGAAATAATGCAATCTCGTAGGGAATATTTATACTTGTGGCATGTCCTTAATGACTCCTTGTGCATTAATGAGGTTCTATCACTAACAAAACGGTCCCAAATCTAGAAAAATCCCCTCATTAAATGCATTTGGTATGCTCCTAAAAACAGTAATAATTCTGTCTTATCTAATTTTACTGTTCCAATGGCTATTTTTTGACACCTTTAGGCACCAGTCAATCCCCTAGCGTAGATATCGCTTGCGTGCCACACCTTACTGTACATTCTCCCTATCTACTATGTAGGCATGACAGTTGTTATAGGTCAATTTGGGAACCATTCCCAATGACCTGCTTAACTCGACAACATCTCCAGGACCAATGATAAAGGGTCTATCATTCCCTATCATTTCAGTTGCTACATACCCTAAGACAAGAAACAAGACAAATCAAGCAAGAATTTCATCAAGTAAAGGTTTCCATGGTTTGAAGCTTATTGTGTAGCACATGAGAGCTCACCAATGCAGGCTCTAAGGGGCCTAAGTGTGTTGCATATTCAGGTAGCCCCATGCAAGGCTGCTCTACAAAGCACTTCTCGACATTCACAGGTGCGTTGGTCACATTGGGAGCAAAATTATCATTGTTCTGGAATATCCACTTGGCCAGTGCCTTCTAGAAGAGTTCATATGTGTCAAGCTTCAAATCCAAGTGTCCATTTGACATCTATAGGAATGGAAACATGTCTTGCCTATTTTTGGAAAGCTATTGATTGCAAAACAACCTACAGTTCATCTATAAATTGAACACAGATCTAAGTGTTTGAGAAGGAAGAATTTGAGTAGAGAAATGATAGATAATTTTCAATTGAGAGCTTGGTTTGTAAAGCTAATGCTGGAGAGATTTATGTTTTGATGAGACTTGGAAACTTTGCTAGAAGGTCACTTCAAATCGGTCACTAGGTTGTAACCTCTCCTTCTATCATCAATAAAGAGTACTTCTTGTTTTTCCCTACATGCATCTATGTTAACTTTGATTTTCCATATTGTAAGATCTTGGTTGATGAATGTAGTTGATTCTTAACTGATTTAGCTAACTAGCTTGAATAGATATCTATATTATTGCATCTTCTGTTGTTTTAGTGTTCTTTCTTACAGGAAGCATTCAACCAACGAACCGCTTGAATTTGAAGCTGCAACAGAAGCGACAGAAGGAGCCATTTGGAAGCAACTGAACAAGTAAGCCTCCAATCCTCTTTGTGTATCTATTCTAAGTTAGGAGAAATGGTAGTATAGTCTTTCACCTATTGTTCTAGACTAACACCTATCTAGGGAAGCATAATTTATCCGTAGATTACAATTCTGGCCCAACAAAATGGCGACTCCGCTGGTGAGAATTTCCCTTAGTTTTAGGTGTTTTAGTCTCTGATTGTCTTTGATTATCCACCCAGTAGCTGTTACACATAAAGATTAGAATTTTTCATACCTTAATTTGCAAATATAGTGAGCCAAACAGTAGTATTTTTCCTTGCCTACTGCACCCAACGCACCCTTAGTCAGGGCACAATGCTTTGCAGAGCACTGTCTCCCTTCCAAGCCTGCGTTGCAGAGCACTGTCTCCCCTTGGAGACTGCGTTGGCTCCTAAAAAGGACCAAATTCCCTTAAAATTGACTTTGCAAATTGCTTCAGTTATTTTTTATGCTGTGTTCTAAAAAGTTTGATCCTCAATTGACCAGTGACTCTATATACTTCTTCCTCCTTTGGTTGAAAATTTGTTCAATGTTTGTTTAGAAAAAATTTTCTTTATCATTGACAAGTTGATTTCAAAGTATTTTTTATGGTCGCATTAAGAACCATTTGCTTTCGAAATAGGAAATTTTTGTAAAATCTTCATTTCCTTGATAGGAGATTTTTTTTTTGAAATCCTCGTTTTTCCTTCAAAAGAGAAATTGTTGTTTGTATTCTTCATTTCTCGAAAGTAAAAAGCATTTGATGTAGTGCACCTAGTTTTTTTTCTGCATTCATAACATTAAGAAAATTGAAAATAAAAACTTGCATTTGCATGTAGGATTGTCTGTTTTTTGCAAAAGGAACATTAGGAAATCTGCATTTAGTTTTTGATTCAGTGATTTTGTTTTTATTCATTGATTTTTTTTCTCACAAATTATTTGCTCTTTTTCAAACAAACTAGCGTTATCTTCCCTTAGCAGCTAGGTTCTTCATTGAAAAAGCTGAAAGTGAAAGTTTGTTTATCATTCTTAGCTTGCATTTTAGGAATTTCATATACATCATTGTGGTGAACCTGAAAGGAAAATTTTTAAGCAAGATCAACATAAAATAAATCTTAATTTACTTAACAATGCATTGGAACCTTAACGATAACATTCAGAAGGTCTAGGCTAGAGATGTATTCCGGCATCGTAAAAAATAGCAGCTGTCGTTAACTTGTCTGCGATACATTCCGAGTGTGATACCTCACTCCACGTACGTAAGTATATCTTAGCTTGTCCACGTACTCTTGGGTATATCGGGCAGTTTTACAGTACGATAAGTATAAAGGGGTGCTCTCACTGTGCGGTTTCGCATCAGACAACGCTAATACAGACTTCGGCATCCACATACCTTCGAGTATATTTGGGAGGAAAAATTTTAGGTGCTATCCATCCATAGTGAACCGAGTCATCCACCCTGAAATTGTGATACACCGAACACAACATTCGGGGAGATTACCTTCCCGTACTTCTTGGTTCGCTAGGAGGTATTCTGCAGTTCACAGTTTCTTGGTTCGCTAGGAGATTACCGTCTTTTTGTTTATTTTTTTTTGGATAAAATAAATCAATAATCATGGAAGAACGCAATCTTACCCCCTTTCGTTCACGTAGATTAGCTTTAAAACCACCTTTACTGCCAGAAGTTACTTCTAGTAGGCAAAGGCGATCACGATCTGCCGAATCAAGTAAAATTCATAGCTCTAGTGAAACATCATCATTTAAAACAGAGCTAGCTCAAATTGTTTCCACACATCCTGGTTCGTTTACTGTTGTCGAAATAGAGTCTTCACAGCTACTCGTGGTCATGATCCATTCAATCGCTGAGACCATACCTCCTGGAACCGACGTTGTTCAATCAAAAATTGATCCAGATCCTGTCTCTTCTTTGCCAGAAAATATGAATCCTAAACAACCGGAAGTTGTTCCTACCTTGGTCACCCCACAAATTTCTTTAGCCATTGAAACTCCTATATCACACAGTCAACCGTTTGAAATATATTTTGGGCCTGACGGTGAAGTTCTTCCTCCTGGTTTAATTGGGATTGAAGAAATCCCATAACCTAATACACCTTTAAGTCAAACCCACTTTGGGGGAGACCTTTACTTGTACCAGTATTTTCCTCAATCGTTTCCATCTGCTTTTGTTGATCCCATTGTCATTCAATCTCCCATTGATTTTGGAGAGTATACATTTGGTCATACAACCATGCCTGAACCAACATCTTTGGTTGGGTCTGCTGTTCCAATTACGTCATCTCCTACCCTCACTACTCCATCGATGTTCACAACCTCACCCAAGTCATATTTGCATAATGGCCCTTCAGTCCCAACAGGCTACAAATCATTGTCTCACACTTTCTCTGGTACATATTCAAGACCATGGTCTTTACCAATGTCATCATCTGGTGTTTTAACTGGTAGTCATATAGTTAGTACTGAATGACTTGATACATTACACACATCATTAAGGCAATATCAAGTTGGTCCTTATGGGTCAAATCCTTTAAATACCACATCAACTGGACTCCCAACATTCAGGGAACAATATTTTTTGTCTTATTATCCTCCTTATGCTGGGGGGAAACCTATGGTCACCCAATATGACAATACTCAGTCACATTTTGGTCAAACTAATGTTAACATGAATGTTTGTTCATGTAAACCCACTCTGCCTATCCAACCACAAACGGTTGTACATTCGTATCAACCAGTTCAACCTGTTACACCCACTTCAATACCGCTTGTTAATACATCTATACCCTAGTTACAGAATCAAAATATTGTACATCAACCTTATCATGCAATTTCTTCGACTCAATGTCATCAAATGTTGTGTCAACAGACTCAAAATCCTTTGGTTAATTTACAACAACCTGTATCAGGGATCATTTATTCACAAGCTGGTGTACCATTTTATGGGATGTCATAAACGCAACCTGGTTATACATATCAACCGAATCCAACCTATACTAATTTGGGTTATAACATTGGTGGATAGACCCCTTGGCAGCCACAGGCGCAAATTCCTCAAACCTCATTTCAACAAGTATCATATCTAGGTTTTGGCCAACAGAATTCTCAAGCGTTTGCTATGCAAAACAAACCCTATCTGGGTACTAGCAGCAAATTCCATATGTTGGTGCTCAAAGACCTGTTGCCCAAGCAATTCCATCTTATCTTTTCTATGATCAACCTGACCTTAATAGATAGTTTCCTTTTGTTGCTACCTTGGAATTACCACATTTAAACTGGTTAACCAATGATCCTATCAATTATGCTCCTTGGTGGCCGGTGATACCACATAAATTACCCTCCGATATTCCTAAATTCAATGGAAACCCTAGAGAATATACATCAACGCATGTTATGACTTATCATTTATGGTGTTCATAAAATTCCCTAAATGATGATTCTCTTCGATTACGCCTTTTTCAGCAAATGCCACAGGTCCGACAGCTAAATGGTACATTGAATTACCTAGATATTCTTTCGATAATTTCACTACCTTAGCTAATTTATTTTTGACCCATTTCCATTTACCGATCAAATACGAAACTGGAACAGAAATCTTGACCAACTTCAAACAGATTAATTCTACTCACATTTCAAATCATATTCATGAGTGGCATCGTTGTCGACGAATGGTTGAGACATTTGTTCCTGATCAGCTCCTTGTTGAATGGTTCATTAATTCCCTGTTACCATCTATAACTGAGGATGTGGCTGAAGGTGGCGTCATCACAGAAAAGAAAGTTATTTCTCATGCCCAATATTTATACTTGATTTATACTCAGTCTGGCATGCTCTATGAGAAAATTCCGAATGCACTGCGATCTAATTTTAATGTTCCTCCTCAAATAAAGGACTCTCATGTCAGAGACGGCTTGATAGGCACTGAAAACACACACCACACTACTGCATTTGATCCTGCTCCTACTTCTAAAATTAATGTCGTGTCATTTGACAAAGGCAAAAGTGACAAGAAAACAGGAGGTAATAAAAAGGGGAAATCAAAGAAAAAGCAAGCTTCTAACCTACAGGAATGATCATCGATCAACCGTATGGACCACAGAAACCTCATTATCCATGCATAATCTGTAACGAGGAACACTTTGTTAGGGATTTTCCTCACCGTGTTTAATTCTCATAAATCATCAAGACTTCTCATGCATCAGATGTGTTAACAAACCCATTTCCAAATCTAGACACAAATTTGGTTGCTACGGATCTAGCTCCTACTTCCCAAATGTTAATGTTATCCACCACAAAACCTTCACAAGGTATTTTGGTGTCGACACGGAATAAAGACTACGGTAGTCCGGCCACTGATAAACCTACTACCTCGACAATGAATCCATATAATGAATCGGTACCACCTCCTATTATTCCTAAATTGACAATTAAGCCACCAAATGGAGTAATTCAGAAATCGACATATAATCCTCGAGCAAGAGCTGCAAAAAATTATAATATAGTTGAAGATTTGGCTCAATCCCCTTCAGCTATGTCTACTCTTGAGGTCTTAAAAAATTGTCCCTCCCAGAAACAGGCTTTATTGTCAGCCATTGGTGGAATTGATCCAACTGATTCTAATCTTGTCGTCTTTAATCATACGAGATATGTACCGCAATTACCAGCAGAATTGGCATTCTCCATCCAAGTAAATGTTCTCAATCACCTTGTTCATTGCACTATTATTGATGAGGGAGCATCTACATGAATTATGTCTCTAAACTATTGGAATTCACTTGGATCGCCATGATTATCGCAATCATCAACGACGTTGAAGGCTTTTGATGGAAGAACATATAAACCTTGTGGTATTATCAATAACCTGCAAGTTTAATTAGGGGGAAAAAAAGTAAGTATTGATGTTGAGGTTGTTGACGGACCCCTTTACTATAATATTTTACTCGGAAGACCATGGGTATATTCGATGACTACCATTTATCTACATACTTTAGAATGATTTCCTTTCCACATAAAGGTACAATCACAGTCATTAATCAATTATCCTTTTTTTCCTCTGCTTCGCAGGTAACTGGAAGCATTCCATATATTCACTTACCCCAACTAGAAATCCATAACATTGGTGTAGGATTCTTAAAGGATTCTACTCTTATGGGAACCTTTGCATTACCGCCGCCCGTGACGTCGGCAAAAATTGCAAGCATAGAGACCTGCTACATGATCTCTTCCACTCTATCTGGCTTAAGGAAGAGTATGGGTGATTCTGATATTTCTACGTTGGATGATGTTTTACCGCTCAGCCCTATTGAGCTACAATAGCAATCAATCTATTTGGCTTGGGCAGAAAATCAGAAATCAGCATTGCTGAGTGTTTGGGTTGATCGTTCATTAGACTTTGGTACTCCATCTGATCCATTTTCCTCAAAATTTTTGACAAATGAAAATATTTTGGAAGCTATGATGGTAGAAGGAGAACCATGGGAAGATTATCATCATTGTTCCCATCTTCCAGATTATGAAGAAAATAATCTTAGTGAACTATATCACCCATCCATTCAAAATTTCTTTTCGAATTCTTTTCCTATTAATGCAATTGAATCTGAGCGAAATTTATCTAATATCAAAGAAACGATTTCTATCGATATTTCAAGTAAACCTGGCATTGTAGAAAATATTCATGTTGGTGTATCTTGTTCTCCATCAGAACTTGATTCATATCTCTCTCTTTTTTGTGAATTTCGTGACGTATTCGCTTGGTCTTACGAGGAAATGCCAGGCATAGATACTAGTATCGTTGAACACACTATTAATATGTATCCTGATATGAAATCGGTGCGTCAACGACTTCATCCTGTTCATCCAAAGAAAGCCACTGCCATCAAAGCAGAAGTTGAAAAACCTTTGTGTGTTGGTTTCATTTACCCTATTCCTCTTACTGAGTGGGTTTCCAATATCATTCTTGTTATGATAAAACAAGGAACCATTAGAGTGTGCGTCGATTATTGGGATGTCAATTAGGCTTGTCCAAAAGACAACTATCCTACTCCCTTTATCGACCAGATTATTGACGATTATGCTGGATGTGAAATATTTTCATTCATGGATGGATTTTTCGACTACAATCAAATCAATATCTGCCCATATGACCAACATAAGACAAAATTCATCTGTCCCTGGGGCACATTCGCATATAGGAAACTTTCATTTGGTTTAAAGAACGTTGGGGAAACATTTCAGAGAGCAATGGATTATGTTTTCAATGACATCAAGCACATTTTTCAACCATATCTAGAAGATTTACCAGCACATTCATGAAATCATACCGATCACCCGATGAATTTGAGAGCCATTTTCTTATGCTGTTGACACTACAAGATATGCCTCAATCTGCACAAATGTGTGTTTTGTGTTGGTTGTGATCGATTGCTTGGATTCGTAGTCTCAAAAGAAGGAATTCGAATAGAACCACTGAAGGTACAGGCCATTCTTGATTTTCCTGCACCATCAGACGTACTTTAGATACAAAAAATTCAAGGAAAGGCTAACTTCCTGAGAAGGTTCATTCCAAACTACGTCGAAATGGCTAAAGGATTTACTCGATTATTGAAAAAAGGAGTTCCCTTCCATTGGGACCAAGTTGCACAAGCTTCTTTTAATGTTGTCAAGGACCATCTTGTCCAAGCGTCATTAATGTATCCTCCTAATTATCAACATGATTATTTCCTATATATTGTCGTGGCTGAAATGACCATCGCTATGGTTTTGGTCCAAGTAGAAGATGGAATTAAACATCCGATCTATTATTTGAGTCGTAATCTCAATAATACAGAAGTTAAGTACTCGTGAGTAGAAAATATTGCCTTGGTAGTCGTTCAAGTTGTCCAAATATTTCGCCATTATATCCTACTTCGAAAAACAACAATAGTTTCGGATTGTAACCCCATGACTTACATCTTATCACGTCAATTGTTGGGGGGGGGAATATTCAAAATGGATTGTCATTTTGCATGAATTTGATTTGGAATTCATCAAATCCAAGTCAAAGAAGTATTTAGTTTTGGCTGAGCTTCTCTGTGAGCTTCCCTCTGATAGTAATGCAACTACGTCGGAACCATCTATTCCAGACGAGTCTTTGTTTCTGATCAGATCATCTGATCCCTGGTATGGAGATTTCATCATTTATCTCCAAACCCAAAAATTTTGACCTAATACCTCTCACTCTGATCAGTGACGTATTCGATACCAAGCCAAAGATTATTTGATCGTCAGTGATACACTTTATCGTCGTGGTGTTGATACCATTTTAAGGAGGTGCCTCACTCATGAGGAGGCTGAAAAATTGTTAAATGATTGCCATGTTGGGGCTTGTGCTGGAAATTTATCTAGATATGCTACCATAGAGAAGATACTCTGCGCCGGTTACTTTTGGCCTACTATTTTTTGAGATTGTATTCTCGCAGTCGGAAGTTGTCATGCATGCCAGATTTATGATCGTAAAATCCGCAAACTGCCAGTGCCAGTGCATCTTCTTGTCTCTGCTGGACCATTTACGAAATGGGGTATTGACTTCATGACCTGTAACCCTCCTTTGTTCAGGGGGCATGGTTATATTATTGTCATAGTCGACTATTTTACCAAATGGGTTGAAGCGATGCCTACATTCAACAACACAGGACAGACAGCTGCATTGTTTTTCTTCAACCATGTTATTGCATGGTTTGGGGTCCCACAGACTATAGTTACAGATCATGGGAAGAATTTTCGCAACCATATGATGTCTGAATTGACAGCCAAGTTAGGATTGTCACATGATAATTTTACTCCTTATTATCCACAATCAAATGGACAAGTTGAGGCTATTAACAAAATTCTTAAAAGAATGCTTCAACGAATGATAGGAGTCCGTAAAAGGAGCTAGCACTTGATCCTATACTCTGCCTTGTGGACATATCGAACCTCGGTGAGAAACACGACTGGATTTACTCCTTTTAAATTGGTGTATGTTCTGGAAGCTATCTTACCAATCCAATGTGAAATATCATCGTTAAAACTCACGATAGACTTGTTACCTGACACCTCAGAAGAAGAAGCGTGTCTCCTTAACCTCATCCATATAGATGAAATGTGTCGTGAAGCCCAATTGGCCAAAAAAGCACATAAGAGATGTATAAAGGCACAATATGACAAAAATGTCTAGCCTGGCATCTACTCAGAGGGCGACTTGGTCCTTCTTTATGATCAAGAAGCTGATGTAATAGGTACAGGGAAATTCGAACCGTTATGGCATGGCCCCTATATTTTCAAAAGAGTTCTTGCTAAGGGTGCCTACGAGTTAGTTGATTATGATGGAATTCCATTGGCACAGCCTAGAAATGGGTTGTATTTGAAACATTACTATGCTTAATCATGAGCGTAGTAATTTTTTGTATTATATTGTTTATATGCTGTTGATTTGCATTCACTATCTTAATTTGTTTTTTAGATTTTTCTTGATGTTAGTAATCTGCTTGAAATTTTATGGCAGATGTCTAAATGTTTAGAACCATTTGTTGGATATGTTGATGGTGCTAGTCATAGTATGCAGAATCTATCCTCTGCAGCGTGGGCCATTTTCGCTCCCAATGGTGAGTTAGTGAGTTTTCAAGGGATTTGTATCGGTAGATTGAAGAATACTATTGTTGAATATAGTGCATTGATTGAAATTCTCTTTGATGCCATTTCATTTGATATTAAATGCATAATCATAAGGTTAGACTCACAGCTTGTGGTACTACAACTTACTAGTATTTATTCTATTAGAAATCCAACACTTCTTAGATTGTTCCTAAGAGTTTGAATTTTGGAGAGACATTTTGATTTCATTCAATATCAACACATTTCCAGAAATCTGAACACTTTAATTGATTCATTAGCTAATCAAGTTTTAGATAGACATTTGTGACATAGGTAAAGAAAATATTCACATCATTAAATAGGATTGTGCATTAAACATAGGAAAAACTCTAAAAACACATAGATGGATAGTTACAGGATTTTACAAAATTTGTGCCCAAGACATGTTGGTGATCTGACCTCAAAATGTATGCAAAAAATCACAAGTAAACTAGTGTTTCTCACGGTAGCATGCTATAGATCTAGCAATTCTATGGAGAAACCGCATCCAACGGTTAGGAAACCCAATAGTGTGTCGCTGCAGTCACATGGGTAACTCTTCGAGCCAGAAATCTAGAATCCTGAAGGTTAATCCCTCTATGTGTTCCTGAAGCTCAACTAGAGTCTCAGCCATATCAAGGTCCTGAAGGAATGCTCTCTTGACAGCCCTCTCTATTGGTGCATCTGCCTCGCGCTCTGGTTCCTTTACTGGTTGAACGCGACCAATATCTGCATTACATCAAACATTTAGTTTAGTCTTGGAAAGAAATAAAAACACAAAAAAATTGTATAAACCTTATAAAAATAAAAAAACATGGTCGAATCATTCTTACCCATTTCACCCCACTTAGCGCCTTCTAGTAATACTAGATCTGGATCTCCTCGAAAGTCGATGCCTGCATATGCATACTCATCGATGGCGACGATTTGTCATTGGAACCAAGCAAAGAATGCAGTTGAGAACAAAACGGTCGATTGGCCTGCATGCCGACTCATGAGTTCTACCCATCTCTGCATTCGAGGATCTCTAGGACTAGATATATCCAATGTTACATGTTGTGGTTGCATCAGTGGAATCTGTTCTAAAGCGAAGGAGATGAGGATGGAACCATAACTGAAATTTTCTTCCTTCCTCCCTTTTCTTTATTCAGTTGTTCCTTTATCTGAGATAGAACAGCTTTAGACCAGTTGAAGACTGTTAGCTCTAAACACTTTAGTGCATACTACATATATGATTTGTTTGTTACATGGAGTGTAATGGTGCCAGCAAGTTTAGTGATCGTGAAAATGATGGTTCTCAAAGGCAAATCCTTGACATCCCGGATGTTTATTTTTCCATCTTTGCTAGGTTCTGACCCTAGATAGCAATACTGCATAACATAACCCCTCACTGTCTCTCCTCCAATGGTAGACCCTATGAGGGAAATGGGAAAACCTCTCCTCGAAAAACCTGTGAGAAAATACACATCCTCAATTGTTATGGACAACACTTTATTTTTTATGTGAAATGCCCATATCACCGGATCCCATGCTCGAACAAGGAACTCTAGGAGTTCTATTTGTTGCTTCATTCTCGACAATTTAAAGTACTTAAGCAGCCCATAATCTCTTAAGGCTCTTACAGTACCCGGATCATTCAAGGAAATCATATCTTGTTCTTCATGTTCTCTTTCTCTCCATGTAATTGTCATTATAATCTGATGGAAACCTGAAAATCAACCATAAGATCCATTAGATACCATTCATTGCAAAAAACTAGGAAATTTTTTGACACAACATGAAAACCAAAAACTTCAACTATACCCAACGCACTCCCTAGGCTGAGAGAGGGCATTGCACATGCAGGTACACTTCACTATACCTGCTATGAAATACAGGTTTCGACATCCAGGGGTGCATTACCCTCATTTTGGGGGGAATTTACCCTAGGGGCTTCAAAACCCTAAAAAACTGTAAGGAATGGTAATGAAATGATTACTGAAAGGAAGAGGAGGCTCATGGACTAACTTGGATCAAACGGTGATGAAATCTGTTGACAAAAACGACTGCAATCAACGAATGAATTTTGGGGGAAAAATCAGGTTCAGAGCTCCAAAATGCAAATGGTAACTATGGAATGGTAAAAATGAATAGTGAAACTACTTTTTATAGTCATTTAATTGTTTGTAAGTTAAATTTATGGCTATGAATATAGTTTTATTATGTTTTTATCATGAAACAGGTATTTTTACTCCTTTTAATTTTTTTCTGAACAGGAAATACAACTGATGAACAGATTTATTCAAAGAATGACTTGACCACAAAGCATACTTTTTCTCCTTATTTTTCAAGCTTTGTTAAAAACAAAAAAGGATTTGAAGCGCACTTTTATCTCTTTTTCGAGCTTCGATAACAATGAAAAAGGAACCTTTGGAGTCTTCTTTCAGCTCTTTTCACTAGTACATTTGGCGGAAATTTCGACACTTTGGTTCTGACACTTTTGACAAAATGTCGAAAATTTCCCCAAATTTTATCAATTTTTCAAATCCCACCCACAACTGTCGCTATACCGACATTTGGAGACAAGTGTCGGTATTGTGACACTTAGAGGTTAGTGTCGGTCTTGCAACGTTTCTAGGAAAGCATCGCTATTGTGACAGTTTGGGCAAAAGCATCGCTATACCGACAGTTTGGGAAAAAGTGTCGGACTTGCGACATTTGTAGGAAAGTGTCGCTATTGCGACAGTTTGGGAAAAATGCATCGCTATTGCGACAGTTTGGGAAAAAGTGTCAGACTTGCAATAGATTAGAGCTAAGTGTTTCTCTTGCGACATTTAGATGAAAGCGTCACTATTGCGATGGTTTGGAAATTAATTTCTTTGGCCTCTCCTTTAATAAATAATAATCTAACATGGGTCCCCTTTTTGAATGGTTGGAGCAACATAATAAGATATTTTTAGTTTACGTATCACATTGTGATGAAGATGGAAGGTGGTTATTACGGGAATTCTATAGAGTTTCATAAAATATTAAAGACATGATGTGCTCACTCCTTGGTTCATTTTTAATGTGTGCCCCCAACCACGGTTGGGCGCCCCGTGTCGCGCAGTGTGAGGTTGCCCGACTGGGTGCATTCAGGTTGGGTCGTTTCATTCAAGGGTGCCCGTATAAGTTTTTCTAAGTTGTGACCACCCAGGTGCCTTCATGTGCACATTCGGGTGGCCCGTTTGCTATTTTCTCCCTTGTGGCATCGTTTGTTCAGGCACGTCATGTCACGCCATGTGGGGTTGCTTGATTGGGCACATTCGGGTTGGGCTGTTTCGTTTGAGGGCACCCGTATCAGTTTTGCTAAGTTGTGACCGTCTGGGTGCCTTGTGCATGTTCGAGTGCCCTGTTTTTTGTTTTCTCCCTTGTGGCATCGTTAGTTTGGGCGCGTCGTGTCGCGCCATGTGAGGTCGCCCGACCGAGCTTGTTCGGCCGTTTCGTTCAACGGCGCCCGTATCAGTTTTGCTAAGTTATGCCCACTCGGGTGCTAGCCTGTGCATGTTCGGGTAGCACGTTTGCTGTTTTCTCCCTTGTGGCATCGTTCAGTCGGGCACGCCGTGTCACGCAGTGTGAGGTCGCCCGACTGGGCACGTTCAAGTCGGGTCATTTCATTCGAGGGTGCCCGTATCAGTTTTGCTAAGTTGTGACCGCTCGGGTACCTTGTGCACATTCTGGTGGCCCGTCTGCCATTTGCTCACTTGTGGCATCGTTTGTTTGGGTGTGTCGTGTCGCGCCATGTGAGGTCACTTGATCGAGCACATTCGGGTCGGGTCGGGCCATTTCGTTCGATAAGTTGTGACCGCCCGGGTGCCTTGTGTATATTCAAGTGGCCCGTTTTCTGTTTGCTCCATTGTGGCATCATTCGGTTGGGTGTGTTGTGTCGCGCCGTGTGAGGGCGCCTGACCGGGTGAATTCAGGTCGGGTCGATTTGCTCAAGGGTGCCCGTATCAGTTTTGCTAAGTTGTGACTGCCCAGGTGCCTTATGCAAGTTCGGGCGGCTCGTTTGCCATTTGCTCCCTTGTGGCATCGTTCGGCCGGGCATGCCGTGTTGCGCCATGTGAGGTCGCCCAACCGGGTGCGTACGGGTCCAGTCGAGCTGTTTCGTTCGAGGGTGCCCATATTAATTTTGCTAAGTTGTGACTGCCTGGGTGCCTGGTGCACGTTCGGGTGGCCCATTTTCCATTTTCTCCCTTGTGGCATTGTTCATTTGGGCGCGCCATGTAGCGTCGTGTGAGGTTGCCCGACCGGGCGCATTCTGGACGGGCCATTTCTTTCGAGGGCACCCGTATCAGTTTTGCTAAGTTGTGACTGCCCAGGTCCCTTATGCACGTTCGAGTGGCCCGTTTTCCATTTTCTCCATTGTGGCATCATTTGGTCGGGCGCGTCATGTTACGCCGTGTGAGGTCGCCTGACCGGGCGCGTTCAGGTCGGGTCGGGCTGTTTCATTCGAGGGCACCCGTATCAGTTTTGCTAAATTGTGACCACTTGGGTGCCAGCTTGTGCACATTCCGGTGGCCTGTTTTCTGTTTTCTCCCTTATGGCATCATTTTTTTGGGCGCGCCTTGTCGCGCAGTGTGTGGTTTCCTAACTAGGCGCATTCATATCGAGTCATTTCGTTCGAGGGCGCTCGTATCAATTTTGCTAAGTTGTGACCACCCTGGTGCCTTGTGCACGTTCGAGTGGCCCGTTTTCCATTTCCTCCCTTGTGGTATCGTTCGGTCGGGCGCGCCGTGTCGCATCGTGTGAGGTTGCCCGAATGGGCGTGTTCGGGTCAGGTCGGGCCATTTCATTCGAGGGTGCTCGTATCATTTTTTCTAAGTTGTGATCGCCCGAGTGCCTTGTGCATGTTTGGGTGGCCTGTTTGCTATTTTCTCCCTTGTGGCATCGTTCATTCGGGCATGCCGTGTTGCGCCATGTGAGGTCACCCGACCGGGCGCGTTCGGTTCGGGCTGTTTCGTTCGAGGGCGCCCGTATCAGTTTTGCTAAGTTGTGACTTCTCGGGTCCCTTGTGCACATTCAGGCAGCCTGTTTGTCATTTTCTCCCTTATGGCATCATTCGGTCGGGCGCGCCGTGTGAGGTCGCCCGACCGAGCGTGTTCGGGTCGCATCAGGTCGTTTCGTTCGAGGGTGCCTGTATTAGTTTTTTTAAGTTGTGACCACCCAAGTGCCAGCTTATGCACGTTTAGGTGGCCTCCTTTCTATTTTCTCCCTTGTGGCATCGTTCAGTCGGGTGCGCCGTGTCGCGCAGTGTGAGGTCGCCCGACCGGGCGCGTTCAGGTCGGGTTGTTTCGTTCGAGGGCACCCGTATCAGTTTTGCTACGTTCGGGTGGCTCATTTACCATTTGCTCCCTTGTGGCATCATTCGGTCGGGCGCGCTGTGTCACGCCGTGTGAGGTCGCCCAACCAGGTGCGTTCGGGTCGGGTCGGGTCGTTTCTTTTGAGGGTGCCCGTATTATTTTTGCTAAGTTGTGACCGCTCGGGTGCCTTGTGCATGTTTGGGTGGCCCGTTTTCTATTTTCTCCCTTGTGGCATCGTTCGGTCAGGCACCCGGTGTGAGGGCACCTGACCGAGCACGTTTGGGTTGGGCCGATTTGTTCGAGGGCGCCCGTATCAATTTTGCTAAGTTGTGACTACCTGGGTGCCTTGTGCACATTCGGGTGGCCCGTTTGCCATTTTCTCCCTTGTGGCATCGTTCGGTCGGGCGCACTGTGTTGCGTAGTGCGAGGTCGCTCGACCGGGCATGTTCGGGTCAGGTCGGGTTGTTTCGTTCGAGGGCGCCCGTATCAATTTTGCTAAGTTGTGACCGCCCGGGTGCCTTGGGCACGTTTAGGCGGCCCGTTTGTCGTTTGCTCCCTTATGGCATCATTCGGTCAGGCACGCTATGTCGCGTCGTGTGAGGTCGCCCGACCGGGCGCGTTCATATCAGTTTTGCTAAGTTGTGACCGCCAAGGTGCCTTGTGCATGTTCGGGTGGGCCATTTTCCATTTTCTCACTTGTGGCATCATTCGTTCAAGCGCGTTGTGACGCGCCATGTGAGGTCGCTCGACTAGGCGCATTCGGGTTGGGCCGATTCATTCGAGGGCGCCCGTATAAGTTTTATTAATTTGTGACCACCCGGGTGCCTTATGCACGTTTGGGAGGCCCGTTTACCATTTTCTCCCTTGTGGCATCGTTTGGTCGGGCACGCCGTATCACACCATGTGAGGTCGCCCAACTGGGCACGTTCGGGTTAGGTCGGGCCGTTTCGTTCGAGAAGCCTATTTTCCGTTTTCTCCCTTGTGGCATCGTTTGATTGGGCACGCCGTGTCGCTTCATGTGAGGTCACCCGACCGGGCGTGTTTGGGTCGGGTCAGGCCATTTTGTTCGAGGGCGTCCGTATCAGTTTTACTAGGTTGTGACTGCTCGGGTGGCTTGTGCACGTTCGGGTGGCCCATTTGCAGTTTGCTCCCTTGTGGCATCGTTCGGTCGGGCACACCGTGTGAGGTCGCCCAATCGGGTGCATTCAGGTTGGGCTGTTTTGTTTGAGGGCGCCTGTATCATTTTTGCTAAGTTGTGACTTCCCGAGTGCCTTGTTCATGTTTGAGTGACCCGTTTGCCGTTTGCTCCCTTGTGGCATCGTTCGTTCGAGCGTGTTGTGTTGCACTGTGTGAGGTTGCCCGACCAGGTGCGTTCGGGTCAAGCCGTTTTGTTCGAGGGCACCCGTATCAGTTTTGCTAAGATGTGACCGCCTGGGTGCCTTGTGCATGTTTGGGTGGCCCGTTTTCCATTTTCTCCCTTATGGCATTGTTCATTTGGGCACGGCGTGTCGTGCCGTGTGAGGTTTCCTGATCGGGTGCGTTTGGGTTGGGTCATTTCGTTTGACAGCTACCGTATCAGTTTTACTAAGTTGTGACCGCCCGGGTACCTTGTGCACGTTCGGGCGGCCCGTTTGCCATTTTATCCCTTGTGGCATCATTCGGTCGGGCGCGTCGTGTCACGTTGTGTGAGGTTGGCTGACCGGGCGTGTTTGGGTTGGGTCGTTTTGTTCAACGGCACCCGTATAATTTTTGCTAAGTTGTGACTGCCCAGGTGCCTTGTGCATGTTCGGGCAACCCGTTTGCCATTTTCCCCCCTGTGGCATCGTTTGCTATGTCACGCTGTGTGAGGTCACCTGACCGGGCGTGTTCGGGCTCGGTCGTTTCGTTCGAGGGTGCCTATATCAGTTTTGCTAAGTTGTGACCGCTCGGGTGCCTTGTGCACGTTCGGGCAGCCCATTTTCCATTTTCTCCCTTATGGCATTATTAAGTCGGGCGCATCGTGTCGCACCGTGTGAGGTCGCCTGATCAGGCGCGTTCAGGCTGGGCCATTTCGTTTGAGGGCGCCTGTATCAGTTTTGCTAAGTTGTGACCGCCCGGGTTCCTTGTGCATGTTCGGGCGGCCCATTTGCCATTTTCTCCCTTATGTCATCGTTCAGTCCAGCGCACCGTGTTGCGCCGTGTGAGGTGGCCCGATCGGGCGGGTTTGGGTCGAGCTGTTTCGTTCGAGGGTGCCCGTATCAGTTTTGTTAACTTGTGACTGCCCAAGTGCCTTGTGCATGTTTGGTCAGCCCGTTTTCTGTTTTCTCCCTTATGGCATCATTCATTTGGGTCCACCGTGTGAGGTTGCCCAACCGGGCATGTTCGGGTCGAGTCGTTTCATTTGAGGGCGCCTGTATCATTTTTGCTAAGTTGTGACCGCTCGGGTGCGTTGTGCATGTTTGGGCGGCCCGTTTGTCATTTTCTCCCTTGTGGTATCGTTTGGTCGGGTGCGCCATGTCGTGCCGTGTGAGGTCGCCTGACTAGGCGCGTTTGGGTCGGTTCATTTTGTTTGAGGGTGCCCATATCAGTTTTGATAAGTTGTGACCACCCGGGTGCCTTGTGCATGTTCGGGTGGCCCGTTTTCCATTTTTTTCCCTGTGGAATCGTTCACCGTGTTGCGCCGTGTGAGGTCGCCTAATCGGGCGCGTTCGGGTCGAGTCACTTCGTTCAAGGGCGCCTGTATTAGTTTTGCTAAGTTGTGACAACCCGGGTGCCTTGTGCACATTCGAGCAACCCATTTGTTGTTTGCTCCCTTGTGGCATCGTTCGGTCGGGCACGTCGTGTCGCACTATGTGAGGTTGCCCAATCAGGGGCATTCGGGTCAGGTCGTTTCGTTCGATGGCACTCGTATCAGTTTTGCTAAGTTGTGACTGCCCGTGTGCCTTATGCACGTTTGAGTAGCCCATTTTCCATTTTCTCCCTTGTGGCATCGTTCAGTCGGGTGCGGCGTGTTGCGCCTTTTGTGGTGGCCCAACTACGCATGTTTGGGTCGGGTCATTTCGTTTGAGGGCGCCTGTATCAGCTTTGTTAAGTTGTGACTACCCGGGTGCCTTATGCATGTTTGAGTGGCCCATTTTCCATTTTTTCCCTTCTGGAATCATTTGGTCAGGCACGTCGTGTCGCGTCGTGTGAGGGCACCTGACCAAGCGCGTTCGGGTCGGGTCGTTTCGTTCAAGGGCGCCCGTGTTAGTTTTGCTAAGTTATGACTACCCAGGTGCCTTGTGCACGTTCAGGTGGCCCATTTTCCGTGTGCTCCCTTGTGGCATCATTCGATCAGGGGCGCCGTGTCGCACCGTGTGAGAGCGCTCGACCAAGTGCGTTCGGGTCGGGTCGTTTCGTTCGAAGGCAATCGTATCAGTTTTGCTAATTTGTGACCACCCGAGTGCCTTGTGCACATTCATGCGGCCCATTTTCCATTTTTTCCCTTTTGGCATCATTCGGTCCAGCGCGTCGTGTCACGTCGTGTGAGGGCACCCGACCAAGTGCGTTCAAGTCGGGCTGTCTCATTCGAGGGCGCCCGTACCAGCTTTGCTAAGTTGTGATTGCCTAGGTGCCTTGTACACATTCAAGCAGCTCATTTTCCATTTTCTCCCTTGTGGCATCATTCGATAATTCAGCTATCCCTTTCGGGTCGGGTCAAGTCATGTTGTGTGAGGCCGCCCAATGAAACGCGTTCTGGCATGTCGAGTTGGGTCTGGTTGGGTCGTGTCATTCGAGGCTTCCAAAGGAAACACGTTCGTATGGGTCGGGTCAATTTGGGTTTGGTCGAGTCGTGTCGTGTGAGGCCTCCCAAGGAAACACGTTTGTATGGTTCAGGTAGAGTCATGTACTGACGGTGCTCAAGGAAATGTGTTCGGGCGAGTCAAGATGGGTTTGGTGATCGGGTCTTGTTGTGTGAGGCTATCCAAGGAAACACATTCGTGCGGGTTGGGTTGAGTCATGTCATGGCACCCAATTAGCTAGAAACGAGTTCAAGTTAGGCCAGGTCGGTTCATGCCATATTGTAATTAAGGGTGCCCAAGGAAACACGTTTGGGTGGGTCGGGTTGGGTTGGGTCGGGTTGGGTCGGGTCGGGTCAGGTCGTGCCGTGTGAGGCCACCCAAGGAAACGTGTTTGGGCGGGTTGAGTTGGGTCTGGTCGGGTCATGTCATGTGAGACCGCCCAAGGAAATGCGTTCGGGTGGGTCGAGTCGGGTTGGGTTGGGTCGTATGAGGGTGGTTGTATCAAAAATTCTAAGTTGTGACCGCCCATGTTTCTTGTGCACGTTTTTGCGATCCCTTTTCCATTTCCTCCCTCGTGGCCCTTTGTTCTGGCGGGTCAGGTCATGCCGTGTGAGGGGCGTGCCACAGGAAACTCGTTCATGTCAAATCATGTGAGGGAGATCATATAAAAAATTCTAAGTTGTGACCGCTCATGTACCTTGTGCACGTTCATGTGACCCATTTTTCATTTTATCCCTCATTCCTTTGACATTCAGGCAGGTCCAGTCGGCTTGGGTCATGTGATGTCGCCCAAGGAAATGCATTCAGGTCGGGTTGGTTCAGGTCATGTTGTACCATGAGGGCCCCCAAGGAAACATTTTCGAGAGGGTCGGGTTAGGTTGGGTCATGTGAGGGTGCCCAAGGAACATGTCCCACTGGGTCGGGTCATGTTAGGCTGTGTCATGAGGGTGCCCAGGGAAATTACGTGTTCGGGTGGGTCGAGTCGAGTCATGTGATGTCGCCCAGGGAAACGCGTTCGGGTTGGGTCAGGTCAGGTCATGTCATATTGTGAGGGCACCCAAGGAAACACGTTCGGGTGGGTCGGGTCGGGTCGGGTCTGGTCAGGTCATGTCATGTCATGAGGCCGCCCAAGGAAACACGTTCGAGCAAGTTGGTTTGGGTTGGGTTGGGTTGTGTGAGGGTGGTCATATAAAAATTGCTAAATTGTGATCACCTTAAAATCTAGTGCCTCCTCATAAAATCCTCTCCTCGTATAATCGACCACCATTATAGATGTTTACACCACATTTGATTTAGACATTTAGTAGGTAGGTAGGGTGCCCCTATCTTCCATCTCCACATAGAGTAATTTGGTCACATATTCTTTATTCTATGATACTGGTTCCTCTCTCTTAAGTCCTATCTCATGTCCTTCTTCTCTCTCCCTTTCTCTCCTTATACCTCCCTCTCTCTTCGCCAACATCTCTCTCTCTCTCTCTAACCTCCAATCCTCTCACTATATCCCTCCCTCTATCCTTCTTTCTTCCCCCCTTCCATCTTTTTGTCACTATCTCCCTCTCTTAACCTTCTGATCTACCTCTCTCACTCCTCTCCCTCTTTCTCTCTCTCCATTCCTTCTCTCCCCTCTCCTTTAGTTTATCTCCATCTCTCCCTGTGACTCCCCTTGTCTCGCCACCTCTATCAATCTATGTCTTTATTATTCCTTCTCATATATATCTAGAGTTAATATACATCATGACATATTGGGACCTACGATTGGGTTAATTCTGCCTTGTTGGCAAGGTTAAAATGGTTAATTTTCGATAGACAAAATGTAGATCAAATATTTCATCAAAAAGAGGGAACCATACCCTATCTTCCAGGCTATGCCTATCAGTCGCTTGGCCTCTTCTTGCTCTCACATGAATGTAGTCTTGCTTGACTGGTACAAAAGAAGGTTTCACATTATCATCTATTTGTTTGGGACAACTTTTAGTTGTTTCAACACTGCTACATTCTTCAAGCTTATCCTTTAAACCATCTTAGTCTTTTTTACTCTCTTCAACTTTGTAGTGCTTTCCATTCCTCTCAGTCACATATTTTTCCTTGGCCTGTTAAGGGACAAGGTTGACAACATTAGTATGTTTTTGCAATAAACAAGGGTATTTCCAGGACATAGTCAGGTGGGGCAAGAATATAAGAGCCAAATTTCTCATGAATGTGGGACACTCAAACTTAAGATTTTCTATAGTAGTCATGAGGTGCAGTCTAGTTATTAAGACTTCATCAGATGGCCATTCTCTGGACTTAAATTGTGTGACAACGTTGTGGCTGAGTTTGAAACTGGAGGTTGAACATACATTTGGTTTGATTGCAATAGACATTTTCATCAATAAATGTAAAGAAATGGCTAACAAATACTATAAATTAATAAATAAAGAAGACATGGCAACAAGCAAAAATACTTACAAAGTTGTTACATTGAGACGCAAAGAATAAGCAACTAATGTACACAAACAGAGACCAATGAAACTATTATCTTAACCCCTAACCCCTTAAACACTAATTCCCAAACCCTAACCCATTTAAACCCATAAAACTCTAAACCCCTAACCCATTTAACCTCTAAACCCCTAACCCCTAAACCATTTAACCCCCTAAACACCTAGTAAACCCCTAACCCATTTAACCCCTAAACCATAAAACTCTAAACCCTTAACCCATAACCCCTAAAACATTAAACCCTAACCCATTTAACCCCCTAAACCCCTAGTAAACCCATAACCCATTTAACCCCCTAAACCCTAAACCTATAAACCCTTAACCCCTAACCCCTTAAACCCTAAAACATTAAACCGGCCTTAACCCTAACCTCTTAAACCTAATTCCTGACCCCTAACCCATCTAGCCCCCTAAAACCTAACCCCATTAGCCCCTAACTTCTAACCCCTAAAATCCTTATCTGCTAAATCCCCTAACCCCCTAAACCCCTAACCCATTTAACCCCCTAAACCCTAAACTTATAACCCTTAACCCCTAACCCATTTAACCCCCTAAACCTCTAAACCCCTAACCCATTTAACCCTAAACCATAAACCTCTAAACCCTTAACCCCTAACCCATTTAACCCCCTAAACCCCTAGTAAACCCTTAACCCATTTAACCCCCTAAACCCTAAACCTATAAACCCTTAACCCTCAACCCCTTAAACCCTAAACCATTAAACCAACCTTAACCCTAACCCCTTAAACCCTAATTCTTGACCCCTAACCCATATAACCCCCTAAAACTTAACCCCATTAGCCCCTAACTTCTAACCCCTAAAATCCTTAACTGCTAAATCCCCTAACCCCCTTAACCCCTAACCCATTTAACCCCCTAAACCTCTAAACCCCTAACTCATTTAACCAATAAACCATAAGCCTCTAAACCCTTAACCCCTAACCCCTAAACCCTTAACCCCTAACCCATTTAACCCCCTAAACCCTAAACCTGTTAACCCTTGACCCCTAACCCCTTAACCCATAAACCATTAAACCCTTAACCCTAACCCCTTAAACCCTAATTCCCGACCCCTAACCCATCTAACCCCCTAAAACCAAACCCCATTATCTCCTAACTTCTAACCCCTAAAATCCTTAACTGCTAAATCCATTAACCCCCTAAAACCCTAAACCATTTAACCCCCTAAACCCTATAACTATAACCCCTTAACCCCTAACACATTAAACCTTAATTCCCAACCCCTAACCCATTTAACCCCATAAACCATAAACCTCTAAACCCCTAACCCATTTAACCTCTAAACCCTTAACCACTAACCCTTAAACCCTTAACCTGTAACCCATTTAACCCCCTAAACCCCTAAACCCCTAACCCATTTAACCCCCTAAACATCTAAAACCTTAACCCCTAACCCCTTAAACCCTATTTCCCAACCCTAACCCATTTAACCCCCTAAAACCCTAACTCATTTAACCCCCTACCCTAACCCATTTTCTAAGTTGTGACCGCATGGATGACTTGTGCACATTCATGCAACCTGTTTGCCATTTCATTTGAGGGCACCTGCCCAAACCCATTCGGGTCAGGTCATTTCGGTTGAGGGCGCTTGCCCAAACGTGTTCGGGTTGGGTCATCTCGAGTGAGGGTCCCCGCCGGCCCGAACGTGTTTGGGTCTGGTCGTTTCGGTTGAGGTCAGTACTCGTATCAAATATGCTAAGTTGTGACCACATGGGTGCCCTGTGCACGTTCGTGTGGACTATTTTTCGGTTGCTCCCTTGTGCCTTCGTTTGGTCATGCATGTCGTGTCGCGCACCGTGTTAGGGTACCCGCCCAAATGCGTTCGGGTCAGGTCATTTCGTTTAAGGGCAGCCATATCAAAATTGATAAGTTGTGACCACACAGGTGCCTTGTGCATGTTCGTGAAACCCGTTTTTCATTCGCCCCCTTGTGCCTTCGTTTGGTCGGGCGCGCCGTGTGAGGGTGCCTACCAAAACGCGTTTGGGTCGGGTCGTTTCGTTTGAGGGCAGCTGTATCAAATTTGCTAAGTTGTGACTGCATGGGTGCCTTATGCACATTCGTGCGGCCCATTTTCTTTTTGCTTCCTTGTCCTTTGTTCGGTCGGGCGCGCCATATTGTGAGGGCACCTGCCCAAACGCGTTAGGGTCAAGTCAGGTCGTTTCGTTTGAGGGTGGTCGTATCAAATTTGCTAAGTTGTGATCGCACGGGTGCCTTTTGCATGTTCGTGCGGCCCATTTTTTGTTTGCTTCCTTGTGCCTTTGTTCGGTCGTGCGCACCAGGTGATGGCACCTGCCCAAACGAATTCGGGTTGGGTCGTTTCGTTTGAGGGCGGCCGTATCAAATTTTCTAAGTTGTGACCACACAGGTGCCTTGTGCACTTTCGTGTGGCCCGTTTGTTGTTTTCGCCCTTGTGCCTTCGTTCGGTCGGGTGCGCCGTGTCGTTTCGTTTTAGGGCGCCCGCCCAAACCCGTTTGGGTCGGGTCGTTTCGGTTGAGTGCACCCGCCCAAACGTGTTCGGGTCGACCCCCCTAAGCCCCAAATCCCTAATCCCTTAAATACTAACTCATTTTTTGACCCGTAACCCCTAAATGCACCTATATCCCCTAACCCCTAACTCGTAATCCCCTAAGCCCTCCAAATTCAACGAATTAACTTTGAAAAAGTAATTGCTTTCTGCAATATGGTTCATAAGTTATTTAAATAGAGGTATCTTCTCTAGAGTTCTTTTTTAGATCCACAGTTTCATTTACTAATTTTTGAAAAAGGCGTATAACACTCTTGATGTCTATGGGATTTTTGTCTTGAAGCTCATTATCTATACGAGTATTTGCTACTTCAAGGGTTTCCTAACAGAGAAAATCGCAATACAGAGTTTAGGGCGCATTATTGCGTTATTTTTGCTTCAAGGGTTTGCTGAACAGACCCCAAATCGTTCATTTCCTTGCTACTTATCATGTTCTTACTTCTGTCTAATTCACTATATACTTAGATCATGAATGTGAGAAGGTTGTTTGCGGTTTATATTATTATTGTATCAACAGTGTAATTATTTTTGTGTTGTTATATCTTTCTAGTCAAAAACCTCATCTTTAGAAATATTTTCTTGTCATTTTCAAAATTGATTGCTTCATTGAGCACAACATGCAGCTTATCTAATACTTTATTGAAGCTAAGAGCTCCATCTTTGTGGCAAGCTTCTTTTCGGCTAACTCCACTACTTTTGATGTCAATTTTGCCAATTGCTTTCTTCTCTCATATGATACCTGAGCATATCATTCATACCATAAAATTACTTCTTCCCTTTTAACCACATAAAACTTATTTTTAAGTTACCATAATTCATCTTTAATATCACATAATTAGATTAAAAAATCAACCAAAATCCTTAGTTTATGAAATAAAAATTCAACAATTTTATATAATTAATAATTTAAATAAATGTCTTAGATTTAATCTTATTAATAATTATTTATAATCAACAATACCACTTATTTACCCAAACCAGTTTAAATTATTTAATTTATTAAGTTTTAATTTCTAAAGATATTTTTAAGGTGTTTAATTCATTTATGTATTCAAAAATTGTTTATAAACAATAAGAAATCACAATCTTGATATTGTCAGGTTTCAATCAAAAAAACCTTCCTTCTGTTGAGGAGGTAAATCCCCTCTGCGGACAGAGGCGATCCCTACTAGCCCAGCAGGGGTCTAGCAACAAACAAACAATGCTATGACACAAGCTCCTAGTTACGAATGAAAGACTTGGGATAAGAGCCTACCTGAATTCCAACGCTAGATCTGAAGAAGAAGATGTCCCCGTCCTTCAGCCCTGGCAGATCACAATCCTTCCACGATCTCCGTGGATGAACACCTGCACACAGAAGAAACGAACAGATACATGCATAGGAACCAGCATACGTAACTAAACATCGGTCAGAAAAGATATTACTCGCATTAACATGATGGAAAAAAGAGTGGAACCATAATCATAGTCATCTATTAAAATGATAAACGAATAGAAGTTACAACCAAGTTCTGACGTCGCAGCTTCCTTCGAACGGGTCTCCGGTCATCCACGTCTCGCAAAGCTCACCAAGGAAAGGGAAACCTCTCCAGAGTCTCGTAACAATGGTCTCCTCGCTTGAATGGGCCTTAAGGGAAAGAAGGGATTCTTTACAGCACAAAGGCACTTGGGAATAGAGAGATGCAAAGCTTCAGCACTTCAAGACTAGCGGCCCTTGACCCCTTCATCAATGGAAGATGGCTATATTTATAGAGGAGAGGAGGAGGTTGGGATCCCTACAATAGTGGAAGGAGGCCTTATCCCTTGGGAGGTTTCCCATAAGGTGGAAACAAGATTGCAAAGGAGGAAGGCCGTGGTTATTCAGTCGAAACCACTCCTCATGACTCATCCACGAAGTTGTTGTAATCGAAACTTTTCCTCTTTTTTTAAAAAACTTTCCATAAGCAGATTCGCGCGGGTGCTTAACTGGGATAGAGCACCAACTGGCGTGGGCTCAGTGTTAATTTTCCTCATTGGCGCAAGGACATAACGGGCTGGCGCAATGCAAAAACATGTGTTTTTAAGTGCATTGAAATGATAAACAGGAGAAATGTTGTCCTCATGGAAAGGTATGCAATGAAGGTATTTTCAAGGCTTGACATTGCTCACAGGTCACATAATGGGTCCTCCATTGTGCAGGACGGGGAATGGTAGGAACGGTACGGACGGTTACAAATTAGCATTAACAGATGCCCCCTAAAGCATGAGGCCCGAGAGAGAGAGAGGGGTGAAATGCTTTACGAGAACATGTTCAACTGAAGGCCCGCCATCGGAAAACCTGCACAGAAAGATACAACTGAAATCTCAAGTACATGATGTATATATATGGTATGGACGCAGCCATCCGAAACAGAGTATACGATAATCCGGATCTAGGGTATGGGCGCAGCCATCCAACTAAGATCAAACAAATAGACTCAGGTATGGTCGCAGCCATCCAATCAATGAGTCATGTACATAATGATAATAATCCACAATCGCAGCCTGGATTACAACAGACACAATCCAAGGTCTTGCGCTCCATCTCGACCCAACAAAGTACAAGTTCAAGCATGTGAATATGTGAGCTGAAGTCGAACATGCAAGAACATCGTCTGATTACCAGCCAATGATGAAAGCTGTTAACAGACGCGAGAGAAACCACCAATAATGACAATGGTCCTCAAGGTACTACAGGTACAATCTACGACGTGAGAATAAATGAGTTGATGTCGAACACCCGCAGAATCACTCGATCGGAGGTCAATGATGTAAACCTCTCGTCGAATGCGACGAACCTGCCATTGAGGCATGCAGGCTCCAAGGTACCATAAGGAGTCTCTAGACCAACTTCCTGGATAATGAGCTGAAGTCGACAGGAAGTGACCTTGATCGAAGGTGGGCCATAATGTTTCCCACATCATCGACACGAGACAGAGTAACATGATGTTTGTTGTGAATCAAGATCGTATGAGAAACAGAGGAAGGTTGATATCTGCAGAGGCCAACTTCTCTTGAACATATTGACGGCACGACAGTGAGTTTGGCAGTATTTGACATCAAAAGATCAGAGGTCATAGTGACGAGGCAAAGAGCAGATGAGAGGTCAAAAGAGATTACCCAAACCCATGGAAGCAAAGTGAAGCAGCGAGATGAGATGTCCCCAACCCGACACGAATGCAGACAAGTGCCATGTTCAAGAGCGACATACTGCCGACGACAACGACAATGGTTCCATTTTTCCCCCACCATTCCTGGCGAGTACCCCAATTATTTTTGATAACAAGCTTGAAGGGGATAGCATATGCTTGTGATATAAGTCCGCCCTTCGGGCGAATCCATCCTAGTGCATTTAACGAGTCCTAGGAAGGAGAAACTCGGAGAACGTCATTTCGACGAAATCCAATGTCATCGGGGTTTAACGAGTCTGACAAAGGAAGAACTCGGCGTCTTTTCATGTTTAGAGAGTTTGAAAAGACAGCAGAAAAGAAAACTCCACAGGTCCCTTTTCGTAAACAGTTCCCCGGACCCGAAAAGGTAGAAAACAATATCCGGGAAAACCTCCTAGTCGCGATAGGCTAGGGTATTCCTTTTTCGTAATCGATCCATCCCAGCCCGAAAAAGGGTTAAACTTATACTGGGTGGATGTCGATTCGTGTCCATTTTAACGAGATCGAAACGACAAGGGCCTCGGCGATCTTTTCATATTTAGAGAGTCAGAAAAGAGCTGAAAGGTGACTCCTCCTGGAGGAACGAGTGGTATAAAAGGGTAGCTACTGGTTCCGGTAATGGTGGAACTACTCTGAACAAATAAAGGTCGAGAGGCTGGCTAACAAGACCACTCATAGCAGCGGTTCCTCAGGAACGGGTAAAACAACCAAGTGAAGGCATATGATCGGCCAAGCAGATAATGACGATGGAGTGAGAAAACCAAGGCTCATCTGGCAAAAACAGGCTGATAAAAATGACAATCACAAGAGGTAAAATGGGGAAGGTTTCATTTTTACACAAGCTTGAAATCAGAAAACTCTGCTTGAAGTTGGTTTCATTTTTACACAAGCTTGAAACGGAAACAAACTATGCTTGAAAAAGTAAGCATGCCCCCAGCATGGTGACTCAATTCGAGGTACATGCCCCCCAAGCTTCAGTCCATATGGAAGGAAGATGGAGTGAAGGTTCAAGTTACGAGATCAAGAGAAAGACTCGACTGGGATTTTACGAGAACTTACCAAAGACTCGAATTGAACAGGAACGTGTTTCATTATTTTAAAGAGGTTGACACATTAAAATAACTATCCTCGGACACCCTTGTTTCATTTTTTAAGGAGCTTGACACAAGACAAGAAACTCTGCTCCGAACGACCTCATCATAATGAAAAAGAATTCATCGCTTCCAAGAGTTCCATTCCCGATGGAAGGAAAACATCCTGGAAGTCAGGACCCAATGCCCCCAGCACCTGATGCACGACGGCATCATCACTGAGCATAGACACGGGGTAGGTAGACACATAGTTGACCTGCGGTGGAGCAGATACAACGGGTGGATAGAAACCAGGAGGGGGTGATGGCGGACCAGATGCCATATTAGGACCAAAGAATGACAGCTGATCAATGGTCACAATCCGTCCTTCATGCGGAAAACAGACCACACGAAAGAGGGAGGATACGAGCGCTCCCATAGCATAGGTGTAATCTCGCCCCAAAAGTAGATTGAAATCCAAGGGGCCTGGAACAACCATCACGTCCATATGGACGGTTTTACCTCCCAAAGTAATCGGTAACCTTGGAAGGATCCCCAACGGTTGACTCGTCCTTCTATTGAAAGTCAACAGATTCTGCGTAACGGGCGCAAGAGGCGGCGAACCGAAAGCTTTCCAGGTAGTTGATGACAGAATACTAACAGAGGAACCTTCGTCTATAATGGTGCTGGGTACAACCAGACCAAGAGCCTGTACTGTGATCTCGAAAGGCACATAAGACGGGAGGCGAAATCCTGCAAATCGATTCCAGTCAAAGGAAGCGACCAAACTACTCGGAGGGGCTACCATCGACAAGAGAAGGTCTTCCCCTGATGTTACGGTAGAAGAAGCATCCTCCATAACCTCCATCTCGAAGGCGGGAGGGATATCCTCCGAAGCCTCAACCATGGGAGGCGGAGGAGGAGCCTCTTGAAGTACAGGGACAGGAGGATCTTTCTCCAAGTCTAAAGAATCTGAAGAGATCAGAAGGACATGGGGGTTGTGAGATCCACTCTCGACAGAAAAGACCTGGTGCACCGCGGACGGGGCCAGTTCGACCGATCCTACGACCAAAGGTTGGTCAGGGACGGATTCCTGAATCTGAATTTCTGGAGGAGTGGGATCGACCAAGGATGACCCTTGACCAATCACGGCATCAGCCGGTGGAAGACTCAAAGAAAGCTGTTTATAACCAGCCGGGAGGCGTGGTGTAGAAACAGTCAGGTTGTCCAAGACTCGCTTGGCTTCATCCATATAAGGAAAAAGGTGAATAGCATGGTGCCCTTCACACAACTTACAGGGATTGGTGATCTTACCCTGCTTCTTAGGAGCCTTACCAGTGCCCCCAACCTGACTCCCGGAAGCCAAAGACAACGGTGGGCGACCGTTGGACCATACTTTGAGTACCTTGGGAATGCCAGGGCAGTCTCGAAGAAGATGGTCTCCCGTGCACAACATGCAGGGGAACTTGACTTTCCGAGGAGGGTTGGAAGGGTTATCAAGAGGAGACGTTTCAGGAGCAATAGCAGCACTTTTAATCTCTCGCTTATCAGAATTCTTCTTCTTTGTCTTCTTCTTCTTCTTCTTAGCCACCCGGTTACTTGAATCCAGACTTGCACCAGGCGAAGTAGAAGAGGAGGACGCAGAAACAGGCGAAGAAGGGGAGAGGTCCACCTTGGAATCAACATGATGGTGTTCCGTCGGAGGAACTGATTGAACAGTAGTGGAGACATTCGGAACTACAGAGGTTGAGAACAACCAAACAGGCAACCCAACCGTTAATCCAGGAAGGGACAACGTCGCCATGTAAGGAGCACCAACATTTCCAAAAGGAGGAAAATGACCAGGATTCCCTTCTGAGGGGATTCCTTGGTTGTTAAACTCTGAAAAAGTTGCCATCAAACTCAAAACCACACACGGGCTGAAAACGAGTTAAGACACACGATCAAACGGTCAACAAGCAATGTTTAAACGGGTGTGTAATCGTGGGCGATTGATTTTACCACATTGGAAAATAAACAAATTCTACCGTTTCATGTTTTAAGAGTCGAGAAACGATAAAAAGATGACTCTATCTCTTTCAGAGTTGATACAAGCGTGAAAGGACAAGCGCTTGACGGTCTTTTCTAGTTTAGGGAGTCAGAAAAGACCAAATGACTGCTCAGGAAAAAACTAGGCACAAAGGGTGTACCAAATATCCGTGAACTGCAATATACACCTTGGTTTCAAATAATGAAACAGAAATCGACCAAGGACTTCCCGTACGTGCAGGTAGTCTCCCCGAATGCTGTGTTCGGTGTATCACGGGTATAGGGCGGCAGACTCGGCTTCCTGTGGATAAAGGATTGAAAACCTAGAGGGGTCTCCCTTTATATACGCGACGATACGGGGAGCGCAAGTCCGTACTAGCGCTGTCTAAAGCCAACAGGCGAACGACAGCTGCTAGGTTTAACGACGCCGGAACACGTCTCTAGCCTAGACCTTCTAAATGTGTTTCGTTAAGTTCCAATGCTGCCTTAGGTTAATTGAATAAATTTTACAGTTGATTTTCAATTAAGTTTCAATTTTCAGGCCCTATCGTATGTAGTGTCTCACAAGACTCCTAAATGCAAAGCTACATGAGAAAATAAATCTTTCAATTCGATGAATGCTATCTAGTTAAGGGAAGAGCTTCAAACAATGATGCAACAAACAGCAAAACTGAAAACGAAACTTTTCCAAACTAGATGACTTTCACTATCCAAAAGTATTCTAAACATTCAACGAAGCGAATTATGCAATGTAATCTATGCAAAATCCTTTTTTCGAAAACTATGCAATTGTAATCTATGCACACTTTCCTTTTTCTTTTCAAATAATAAGAATGCACTCAATGCATTTTTCGATAAAATGAGAATCTACTTAATGCATGCTTTTTACAAAAGAGAATGCACTCAAAGCGATTTTTAGTTTTCAATCACTAAACAATGTGATCTAAGTCCAATGATGAATCTCAAAAACACTTTTCGATGCAATGTGATCTAATGCATTTAAACGAAATGAAAACTATGAGACGAAAACTAAAAAAACGCAAATCTTCTTAATGAAAGATGAAAGCAAAAGGGATGCGAACAAACACTAAGAATGCAATCGTTGTTTCAAAATACTTTGTGACGAAATTCCTCAAAAGGTGACAAAACACAAAGAGGACTTCCAAAGAATGAAATCAAAACAAGGCATTCATCCCTTTTACATCAAACAATCATAGAAAGAAGACATTCCAAATAATGAGCAATGTAATCTATGCTCATACAGAGGAAAGACCCAAAGGGAAAGACACACTAGTGAAGGATTAAGGGAAAAAAAAACTCAATTTTCATACACCCTGAAAGTGGCCCGACTTGTACATTGACAACTAGCGCCACTTGGCGCGACTTTTACTTGAAAACTAGCGCCAATGGCCAAGTGGCGCGGGTTGCTAACTGACAACAAGCGCCACTGCCTGAAAATGAAAAAACAAAGAATTTCTCCCAACCAAAATCAGACTTCCCACTTCAAGCTGAATCTAAAACAAACCCAGAAGCAAAATACTGACCAAAAGAAACTTCCGAACAAGGATAACCCTACCACCTACAGGAAATGGCGCGACTGTCTGGCTGTAATCCGCGCCAGACAGGGGATGGCGCGAGTGATAAACTGGCAACCTGCGCCAACTGGCGCAACTGTCAGGGCTAAACTCGCGCCAATCAAGCCAACTATGAAAAGGTGAAAATTCGGAAAAGCAGAGGTCAGATCTGATCCTCTGGGGGCTGAACCAAAAGCCAAAACACAAAAAGAACCCAACCCAGAAGGTTCATCAAGCAAGGAAAAACGATCAAAGCGAAACAATCATAAATGAGACAAGGAAAACCGGACGATCCCCAGTGGAGTCGCCAATTTGTTGAGGAGGTAAATCCCCTCTGCGGACAGAGGCGATCCCTACTAGCCCAGCAGGGGTCTAGCAACAAACAAGCAATGCTATGACGCAAGCTCCTAGTTACGAATGAAAGACTTGGGATAAGAGCCTACCTGGATTCCAACGCTAGATCTGAAGAAGAGATGTCCCCGTCCTTCAGCCCTGGCAGATCACAATCCTTCCACGATCTCAGTGGATGAACACCTGCACACAGAAGAAACGAACAGATACATGCATAGGAACCAGCATACGTAACTAAACATCGGTCAGAAAAGATATTACTCGCATTAACATGATGGAAAGAGGAGTGGAACCATAATCATAGTCATCTATTAAAATGATAAACGAATAGAAGTTACAACCAAGTTCTGACGTCGCAGCTTCCTTCGAACGGGTCTCCGGTCGTCCACGTCTCGCAAAGCTCGCCAAGGAAAGGGAAACCTCTCCAGAGTCTCGTAGCAATGGTCTCCTCGCTTGAATGGGCCTTAAGGGAAAGAAGGGATTCTTTACAGCACAAAGGCACTTGGGAATAGGGAGATGCAAAGCTTCAGCACTTCAAGACTATCAGCCCTTCATCCCCTTCATCAATGGATGAAGGCTATATTTATAGAGGAGAGGAGGAGGTTGGGATCCCTACAATAGTGGAAGGGAGGCCTTATCCTTTGGGAGGTTCCCCATATGGTGGAAACAAGAGGCCAAAGGAGGAAGGTCGTGGTTATTCAGGCGAAACCACTCCCGATGACTCATCCACGAAGTTGTTGTAATCGAAACTTCGCCTCTTTTTTTAAAAAACTTTCCATAAACAGAGTGGCGCGGGTACAACACTGGGACAGAGCACCAATTGGCGCGGGCTCAGTGTTAATTTTCCCCCATTGGCGCGAGTACATAATGGGCTACCAGCGCCAATGCAAAAACATGTGTTTTTAGGGGTCTGTTCAGGAAATGATAAACAGGAGAAATGTTGTCCTCATGGAAAGGGATGCAATGAAGGTATTTTCAAGGTTTGACATTGATCACAGGTCACATAATGGGTCCTCCATTGTGCGGGACGGGGAATGGTAGGGATGGTTACAAATTACTGTGTAACACCTTCTCAAAAAGATATGTTTTATTTTTTTGATTGTAAATATTTATAAATAATAAAAATAAACAAACATTTAATTATTTAGAAATTATTTTAATTATTTAAAAATTGATATAATGGTTAAAAAATAATTTTTTTAAAATTAATTTGAGTGGCCTTAAAAAAACACGTGTTTCATTTCAAAATGTCAAAAATTTTCAAATATCAAAAGTTTTAATTTCCCTTGTTCATTTCCCTCTGGTTGCATGGTTTGTCCAGGGAAGGAGGGAGGATGCGGCCATACTGTCGCCGATTTTGAGGAAGGACACGACCATGCTATTGTAGGTTTGGAGGAAGGATGCGGCCATACTGTCGCAGGTTTGGAGGAAGGATGCGGTACGTAAAGAAATTGATCCTGAGTGCCTATTGCAGGTATGTTCTGATCCATTTGGTTGAAGTCTGGTGATTTATTTCCTTCTGCTATGATACATTAGGTTATGAATAACAAATCCTGTTTGGAGGGGAAGTTAATATCTGATCCAAATCTGAGATGGGTTGATAGCAAAAATGCGAGAGATCCTTCACATTCAGGGGGCCAATGTGGCAACCAGATCGGCTCCAAGTTCTGGGAAGTGGTCTGTGAAGAACACGGGATCGATCCTACTGGGAGATATTAGGGCACTTTAGATCTACAGCTTCAAAGGGTTAATGTTTACTACAATGAGGCGAGCTGTGGGAGATTTGTGCCCTGAGCCGTGCTCATGGATTTGGAACTTGGCACCATGGACAGTGTGAGGATCTCTGCATTGCTCTCAACTCCAAAAATAGGTACTCTTATTCTTCAATACAACAAGAATTTTGGTTGGCGTTTTAGCTTCTTTTTCAAGATCTTGTCTCATGGGCCTGCTTGTAATTTTTTCTATTGGGACTTCCTTTGGTGGTACATTCAGAGCATTAATAAAATGAAAATATGCAGATTTTTGGAGTATATACCCATTTTGGTTATCGGGGTCTTGGAAGGCTTTTCTGTATTGGGTGATTCTATCTGTATTTTTTTGTCAATTCTTCATTAAGGTTGTTTTAGAATCAAGGCTTACTTCATTGAGGGGCTTTGAAGCCATTATAGTAGTTTAGACAGACTCCAATGGTTTCCTAAAGTGAAGGTGAATCAGAGCTCTTCCATCTGATATTTCCTAAGTGCTGCTCACTTGATGGGAAGCCTTTACCTAGTTTACGGATCAGATGGATGTAGGGGCAAGGAGGTTGATGAATATTATGCAAACTGTATTCCCCAGGGGATTGGTGCCAAGAAGACACACTGTGCTAGCAAATAGGGAAACACTAGCGAAAGGAGCTTGGAGATAGATGGCACGGTGAGGTCAGACCAAGTGGTCTTGCTTTAGGCAAGACACAAAGGCTAATAGAACCAACATCACCTTATGACCTGTGTACAACAAGATTTCCAGGATTTTGAAGGGTTGTATGTCTGTGTGTCATAAAAAATCTTGGTTACTTTACTTTTTGATACTATAATGTTTATTTCAGTGACTATCTGAGTTTCAAGAACTGAAGATTTCTTTTCTGTATTAGGAGATATTATATTTTTGGTGTTAGATTAGAGCCTATGACCTCTGTGCAATCAGGATATTAGAGTTTGGAAGGTGTAGGGGAGAGAAAGAGAAGGTTACTTCATTTTCTGGCTTTATAATGTTCTTTGCAGTAACTATATCAGTTTAAGATTTCTCTTATGAATTGGGTGATTTCATTTGTATGTATTTCTTAATAATTTCCTAAGTGACTTTATAGGTTTAGAGTCAGAGCTGATGGCCTCTGCACAATCAGATTACCAAGGCGGAGAGAGAGAGAAACTCTGGGTGACATAATTTTTTTCTTTTTTAATGTTCTTTTCAGTGGCCATCAGTTTAAAGAATTGAATATTCCAGCCTTTGAACCATTAAAAGTTAAGTGTTCCTTTTTCTTGTTTGTTTTGGGTGGTTTGAGTTGCATGCATTTTAATGATCAGTTACTTTTTTATTTTTCCTCAAAAATTTCAAATTGTATATAAGGGAATCCCCATCCTCATTTCACACAACTATTTTATGATTTTTCTCTCTGAAAAAAGGGCGTAGTAAGATCCTCAACGAAGGGAGAGGCTTGAAGTCATCGCTAATGGGATGTTTTCTTCTAGGAAGAGGCCAAGGTAGTTAGGAATATTTGTTTGGTTTTTCTATTCTATCATGGGAGTCTAGATACTTATGAAAGAAAGCCACAGGAGTTGAAGGTTTTTCTAGGTAGTATGTATGAGCCTTCTAATCATTTAAGAACCGGATTCTTGAACAACAAATAAAACCAAGTTTGGGTGCAGTCTGATCTTATTTTCTTGCACTTGTTGAAGAATTTGAGGATGAATATTAATTAATTTTGTCCCATAACCATATTCATTTTATTCTCCTTGTCGTGTTGATTCTAATGGTAAGTGGCACATCATGTGGGTCCTCTTGGTTGAGGACATATGGATTCTTGAAGTTCAAACCCCAATTGTGGTCAAAAAGCCCCAAAGAAGATTCTACAAGCAACTTATGGATTGGTTTATTACTAGTGCCATTTTAATTCAATCAAAAATGAAATTATGATAGGCCTCTTAGTAAATTTCGTTTGCAAAATAAGTCATGGTCATGGGAAAAATAATTAATTAAATTTGGAAATTATGTCTACCTCCTAAACCAGTTTGTTTTTTGCTCCAAAAATTCAAATTTAAATTCAAATTTGAGGTTGGTTTCCCTCATTTTTTATTAAGTTGACTTAACAAGGAAATTTTCCCTTCTCCTCTATATATAGGGGCTCAAATCCTCCATAAGAGGCAAGATTTATGTTTAACATGAAGTTCTTGATTCATGGTAAACCTAAATTCATTAACTTTGGTCATAGTTGATATGTTCAAACATCTATCTAATGTTATAGGAAATGCTACCTAGTTCCAACTTGCGAATGTCCTTGAAATGCAAACATAAATATGTGGTGAAAAAATCTGTTGATGATTTTATGCGTTGCATTATCATTCAAATATTCCTAATATTTGGTGGTAATCCTTAAGCCTTTATTTTTATTTGAGGCTTTCTGAAATGCAAATATGAAAAAATGTCTTTTTCTGTCCTAATGAAATCGCATTATGTTGTTAGTAGTTACTTTTTGTTTAGTCTTATCCGAATACTTGTTTAGTCTTGGCATTTTACTGCTTAGGTTTGTAATCTATGATTCTGTAGTGATGTGTGTGTCTGTGCACTCGTATTGTTTAGTTTAGGTGCTATTTTAAGTTGCACTGAAATGGATATGCAGATGGAGACAAGGGGAGATAGGGAACTATGAATTTCAGAAAATACATATGAAATATGGTAGGGAAATGATAAATACCATATACATTTTCACACACACACTTTTTTCCAAGGATATTTTTGTGGGAAAACCTCCTGGGTGCTTCCCCGCATTTCTTGGATGGTAATTAGTGTAAATATGTTGGGCTGATAATGATGCCTGACTTGGCAGGGACATTGAGTAAGGCACACAACAGAGGTATCCAACCTAGGAGATTGATTCCAAGACCTCATGCATGAAGCTCAAAGCACTCAACCACTTGAGCTAGCCCACCAGGCTTAATTACCTAACATTACTTATATGATAAGGGGTATTTAAATAATATTTTTTGAATATACTCATCAGGATTGCACTCCATGCAGAGATAGGACATGGATTTTAATTTTGGAAATTTATATGTTATTGTCAGTTTTGGGGCCTGAACATGGACATTTTGGCTGGATAAATTTTATGATAGCTGAAATGTTGAGGAAATCTTCTCAAAATGGCTTTGCAGCCCTGAAATGACATTTTTGAGAATCTGATATGTCCCTGAAATGTTTCAAGGTTGTATCCCCTACGTGTTAGTATCTGAAACACTGAATGATGTTTCAAGCACCTCATCCTAATGTTTATTGTAACTCGGGGGCTACTCACTAAGTTGCATTTGTTGCGGAGCTGTAAAATAAGAGTTAGTAAGCATGTAGATCTTTTGGGGTATGTAATTTTCACTGAAGAAATAGAGGGCCTTGTTATTGCAGGGTTTGAAAGAAATTTTTTGATATTCATCAGTGTTATCTAATAGTGTTCATGGATTTTCTGCATTACTTGTTGACGTTACATTATGTTTTGTAGAATTGATGAGAAAAACATTGAATAATATCCTCTATCCTTATTCTTATGAGTTTTGTTTTTCCTTTGTACTTGGTGTTGTTTTGATCATTTTTTCTACATTTGTAATTGGTACCATGCCAGTCAATCATTGAAAATCTAAAATCCACAAAAAATGCATAACAACGATATCTCCAAATCAATGTTACCGAATTCCCTTTGATTTGAGTTGGATTCTCAAGTTTGACTCTTATCTGTTTGGAATCTAAGCCAACTTGTTTCTGGGTTGGACTCAGCCTCAAGCCATCCCATAAGGACTTGCAAATATGGCTTAGAAATGCAACTCAAACATGAGTTAGATTGATTTCGGTGAGTCAAATTTTTGAGTCTCATGAGTTAGACCTAGTCATTTGCCTATTAAAGACAGGTTAAAATTGTACTCATGTTTTTTTTTCTTGATTGATTTCACAACAAACAGCTACCAGAATTTGTCATATTAGACTATCCAGAGTCTATATAAATTTGTAATATGAAATGTTATCATCTATGTCATTTGAAGAAAAGTTATTATTGAAAATTTGCATTCCATTTCTTTTCAAGAAATAAATGTATCTTTTCCATTACAAAAAATAAAATTATACATTTAAGATAGTCCATTAAAATCCAGATTAGAGGTGAAGATGCCTTTCTGTGTCTACTTAATCATACAAAAACTTAGAATGAAACCCCACAACATTCTACTTGAATGCATCTTAAAGACAGCGAGGGTGATCCAAAAAACTATGAATATCTACGATTAGAAAACATCCCTAGGGGAAAGTACATCTTCCTTGCAATTAATGAAATTAGTGACCATGAGATATCTCAGTGGCATATCTCATCCTTTCTTGGATGGTATATTTTCAACCTTCTTGTTTCCATCGTAACTGTGTTAGCATTCTAGTTAAACCGTTAGGTATATTTTCAAACTTAATAGATTAATCGGATTAATAGTTAAATTGATCCATTAAGGAGGTGATTAATCCACATTAATAATTTCTACATGTGCTTTTCTGATTGTTTTTTTTTTTTTTTAATTTTAACCTTTTGTTGGTATTGCGATGTCTCATAAGCGTCGGAAAAGTGATGACTCTTTTAAAAAAAATATTTTTACACTTTCTTCAGAAGAGCGACGGCTCATTAGCATCAAAAGAGCGACGTTGCATTTTTTTAAATATTTTTAAACATGTGTCGGAAGAGCGATGTTGCATTTTTTTAAAATATTTTTAAACATGTGTTGGAAGAGCAACGTTTCATTAGCGTCAGAATAATGATGCTTTAAACATCTGAAGACATAGCGTCGTAATTGTGACGTTTGTTTGAAAACCTGATAAGCGTTGGAAGACCGATAGTTCGGTATCGTCGGAAGATCGAAAATTCAGTATCGTCAGAAGATCGACGCTTATAAAATGTCGGAATAGCGACAATTTGGATAATGTCAGAAGAGCAATGGAAGTCTGGAAACATCAGAACAAGTGTCGCTCTTCTGACGCTTTATTGAAGTGTCAGAATTGTGACGTAATGGCTAACCATGTTTTGTTCGGCCTCAAACCGTCGCTCTTGCCATGACTATGTGTCGAAATAGCGACGAAGTGGCCATCGGAAATTGGACCAAATTTACTAGTGTTTTAGACTCCGATAATGTGAAAAGATTGCAGAGCACTTGCCATTTCAAGCTCATTAAAGTAAATGAATTGATATCTACTCAGTATAAGTTTAACCCTTTTCCGGACTGAGATGGATTATTTACGAAAAAGGAATACCTTGGTTAAACATGACCAAATAGGTTCTCTCAGATGTCATTTTACAATTTTTTGGATCTGAGTGACAAATTTACGAAAAAGTACTTTTGGAGTTCTCTTTCGTCGTCTTTTTTCAAACTCTCTAAATATGAAAAAGGACCAGGCTATCACTATCGTTAAGCTCGTTAAAACATAAAATAGCGACGAGCTTATCAATCATGGCAAGAATCAAGTTTCATTCATCTCTAGACTCATTAAATTATTAAATAGTGATACTTTATTCACCCAAACGGTTGAATTATAGATCAGGAAAATGTTATCCTCCTCAAGCTTGTTAAAAAATAAAGAGGTACTGGTCGACAAATGACTGGGGAAAATTTGGGAAAATCAAGTAAAGTTTCTTTTTGGTAGCAAGTCACTCTTGAACATGACACTTCTTTCACTCCATGTCCGTGACTGTTTGGGTTGGGTAATCATCTTGACGGTTCATTCACACCTATGGTTCATCATACCTTCACTTCAGTTTTGGGTCAATTATGCCAACTCATTACAATGTTGCCGATATGTTCAAGAGAATTCATCTAGTGATTAAAAACTCATCCATCTGCAATACTCATAAACCTTCATTTTCATGACCGTCATCCTTGAAAATTGCTATATCAAGTCATACCCTTGTCTCCGAAATCAGTAACTCCTGTTTTGCAATAAGGTGACTTCCTGTCGACAAAAAATAAATATCCAGGAAGTTCACTTAGAAACATTAGATTCTAGTTTCATGAGGATTGTTACAACATCGACAAGATCCTCACTTCCAGACCTTTGACGAAAACATTTTGTTTGGCGTTCAACATCAAATCATCTATTCATGCCTTATGAAATGTACTGCAATACCTTGAGGGCCATTTTCATTAATGGTGGTTCTCTCACATTTGTTAATAGCTCACATTATTGGCTATTAATCAAACTATGTCTTTCCATGATTGACGAAAAATTATATATACGCATGGCTAGACTTGTACCCAAATGTTCGAGTGAATGAGATAAGAAGACCCCAGATCTAGTTTCATCCATTCGGGCTGCAATTTCAGTATTTTTTTACACATCATCTGTACGGTGAATTTACATACATATTGTCATCCAAACATGGGCCTATATCTGTAGGCATGTCTTCATCTGGGCAACATTCCAATGTAGACGACTTTCTGAATTATGTACATGTTATTAGATTGTTTTATGTGCTGACTATGGGAATGCCTACCCTCAGCAACTATGATCAATAGAGGATATATCATGATGAAATGTATTGTAATATTGATGCAGGTGACCATTCCGCTTCATTTCCAGGCTCGTCACAGTGTAAATCATCTCAATCAAATGTTCTTATTATTTGGATCTCATGCTTTAGGGGGCAATTGATATAGGTCAATTTGGGCACCGTTCCCAATGACCTAGTTAACTAGGCATCAACTCTAGGACCGATGATCAAGGGTCTATCATTCCCTATCATTTCAGTTGCTACATGCCCTAATACAAGAAACAAGACAAATCAAGCAAGACTTTCATCAAGAAAATGTTTCCATGGTTTGAAGCTTATTGTATAGCATATGAGAGCTCACCAACGCAAGCTCTAAGGGGCCTAAGTGAGTTGCATATGCAGGTAGCCCCATGCAAGGCTGCTCTAAAAAGCACTTCCTGACATTCACAGGTGTGTTGGTCACACTGGGAGTGAAATTCTCATTGTTCCAGAATCTCCACTTGGCCAGTGCCTTCTAGAAGAGTTCACATGTGTCAAGCTTTGGATCCAAGTGTCCATTTGACATCTACAGGAATGGAAACATGTCTTGCCTATTTTTGGAAAGCTATTGATTGCAAAACAACCTATAGTTCATCTATAAATTGAAAACAGATCTAAGTGTCTGAGAAGGAAGAATTTGAGTAGAGAAATGCTCGAGAATTTTCAATTGAGAGCTTGGTTTGTAAAGCTACTGTTGGAGAGATTTATGCTATGATGAGACTTGGAAACTTTGATGGAAGGTCACTTCAAATCAGTCACTAGGTTGTAACCTCCCCTTCTATCATCAATAAAGAGTACTTCTTGTTTTTCCCTACATGCATCTCTGTTAACTTTGATTTTCCATATTGTAAGATCTTGATTGATGAATGTAGTTTATGCTTAACTGATTTAGCTAACTAGCTTGAATAGATATCTATATTATTTTATCTTATGTTTTTTCAGTGTTCTTTCTTGCAGGAAGCATTCAACCAACGAACCACTTGAATTTGAAGCTACAACAGAAGCGACAGAAGGAGCCATTTGGAAGCGACTGAAAAATTAAGCCTCCAATCCTCTCTGTTTATCTATTCTGAGTTAGAAGAAATGGTAGTATAGTATTTCACCTATTGTTCTAGACTAACACTTGTCTAGGGAAGCGTAATTTATCCGTAGATTACAATTCTAGCCCAAAAATAGTCCCAGAAACAGAACCATTTGTTGGCTTGAGGGGCCCTGACCCAAGTTCGGAGTTTATGGATAAACCAACAAACCCTCCAACTACTGGCCCTTTTGGAAATGATCTGATTGCGCAGACCAAAGTCTCACCCGAAGCAGTATGGGGGGGTGCTGGAAATAGATTTCCACACCCTGAGAGATAATTTAATGAATTTGTCTTGGAAAAACCTTAAGTGATCTTCTACAGCTGTGCATTGTCAGTTTATAGAAGAATTACAGATCTTGTACAATCATTAACAAAATAACACAAAAATACTTTTCTTACTTAGCGCAGAAAATAAATCATAACATGATCTAGATATTAATCAAAGTAAAACACTTAACAGTTCATCAATAACCATCCATAATCATATCAAATAAATTTGCACAAATAGTAATCAGTAAACAGATAATGCGATCTGAATCAAAGCATAAATAGTAATCATAAACAGATAACACAGAGAGTTTGCTAAAACTATTCCTTCTATTAATTCTTCATATATGTCAATACATCAACTTTCCTTCAAAACCCCTAACAAAACCATTACAATCCCTTCCGTGCACACATCCATCGGAGTCCACACACAGCTAGAACTAGGTCTCCGCGCACACAGCCAACAGGAGCCTTTTACCCAACCCAAAACCCTTACATACACAAAATTATATTGATATATAATAACATTCATAAACTTATCTCTTCCTTGAACTACTTGACTTAGGAAAACTTTATCAATTTATAATATGCCTAGCGCATAGATACTATGGTATCAAACCATGGTTTTAGGCCCAAAATTTGCATTTAAGCTTAATTATATCGAAAATTGGGGCAAAAATCCCTTTGACTACATCTGCGCAACGCACACATACAAATATACAAAAAATATATCCTTTGGAACTTGTGCCTCAAGGGACCCCACTCCAACAGGCCCCCAACACAAACATGTGACTTGTCCTGAGTCACTGAGGCACTGTCGATGTCTCCTTGGTTTTGTCTCTGAGCGCCTTGACAGAAGTCTAGAGAGGGAGCACTAATGCGAGGCTCTGTGCTGCTGCACCCTACGCTTGCTAAACCATTTTATCTGTCATAGGCCCTTTAGCAGCCATCTCTACACTATGTTGGGTCTATTGAATAATCATGAGGGTGTTGTCTAATGTCTAAGAGAGTTACAACACTTCCTCTTCCCACAATTACATATGTTCTTTGAGCACCTGCTCCTTGCGGCACAATGATTCCTCAAACATGGGATCCAATCCTAACATAAACGAAACAAAGGTAATGAAAAATAAGGAGCTTAGAGCATAAAACTTTCTCAGAATGCAAAGGGCACTATTGCAATCTCGTAGGGCATATTTATACTTGTGCCACGTCCTTAATGACTCCTTTTGCAATAATGAGGTTCCATTACTGAAAAAATGGTCCAAAACCTAGAAAAATACCCTCATTAAATGCATCTGGGACACTCCTAAAAATGGTAATAATTATGTCTTATCCAGTTTTACTGTTCCAACGGCTAGTTTTTGAAAACTCTCCACACTAGTTTATCCCCTCGCGCAGATACCACATGTGTTCTGCACCTTAATCCGCATTCACCCTCTTTGCTGCACAAATTTGATAGTCCCAACAATGGAACCATTTGTTGGCTTGAGGGGTCTTGACCCAGGTTCAGAGTTTATGGATAAACCAACAAACCATCCAACTACTGGCCCTTTCAGCAATGATCTACTTGGGCAGACCAAAGTCTCACCCGAAGTAGTATGGGGGGGTGATGGAACCAGGTTTTCGCACCTTGAGAGATAATTTAATGAAGTGGTCCTAGGAAAAACCCTAAGCGATCTTCTACAGATGCACGTAGTCAATTTATAATAGAATTGAAAATCTTGCTCAATCATTAAGATAATAACATAGAAAGATTTGTTTTACTTAGCATATACAATTAATTAGAGCCCGATCTAGATATTAGTATCTAGATATCTTCATGCAAATAGTAATCAGTAAATAGACAATGCAATTTGAATCAAAGCATAAACAGTAAGCATAAACACATAACACAGAGAGTTCACCAAAACTATTCCTTCTATTAATTCTTCAGACCTGTCAATGCATTAGCTTTCCTTCAAAAACCCTTAAAAAACCCTTACAATCCATTATTCGCACACAACTAGTGGAGTCCGCACACAGCCAGGACTAGGTCTCTGCGCACACAGCCAACGGGAGCCTTTCACCCAACCCAAAACCATTACAAACACAAAATTCTATCAATATCTCGTAACATTCATAAACTTATCTCTTCCTTGAACTAATTGACTTAGACAAACTCTATTTATTTATAATATGCCTAGCGCACAGATACTATGGTCTCAAACCATGGTTTGAGGCCCAAAGTTTACATTTAAGCTTAATTATATCCAAAATTGGGGCAAAAATCCCTTTGACTACATCTATGCAGTGCGCACATACAAACATACAAAAAATATATCCTTTGGAACTTGTGCCTTAGGGGACCCCACTCCAACACTTGCCAACAAGATGCACCCCTGGGGACCATTATTTACTATATTATTGCTTGCATGCATACTTTAATTTTATATTATTATTGCTTGCATGCATACTCTAGGTGCAACCACACTTCCCCCAAGCACGGTGCACAGGGAAGACGAGGTTTGAACCTGTGACCTACCCAATGGCATGAATGTCTTAATAGTATGTTTTATTGCCAACAAGCCACGCCCTTGGGGGCCATTTTTTACTATATTATTTCTTGCATGTGTAATTTAATTTTAGATTATTATTTCTTATATCATTTATATTATTTCTTGCTTATTTATATTTGAATTTGTAATTTTTTTGAGGAAGTATTTATTCTTAATTATTAGGTAATATATATATATATATATATATATATATATATATATATATATATATATATATATATATATATATATATATATATATATATATATATATATATGCTATTGATGATTTTAGCGCCTTAAAAAAAATTTGGAATATATGTAATGTGCATATCACAAAGCCTAAAATTACTATTCTAAACAATTCCCACATATTTTTAAATAAAATCCATCAGAAAATATGATTTTTTTTTAAACATCTAATTATGCTAAAAAGCATGGTGAGGATTTAACTTCCACGAAATATTCTAAAATGTTCATAGTAGTATCACAAATCAAAGGTTGGGAATTATCTCCAAAGTAGTGATACATTTTTTTCCTTTTAATTAAATTGATTAATTAAAAAAGTCATAGTCTAAAAAACCCACAGAATAACCCAGAAATTCCGGTAAGATTATGAAAATTTCCAGCAATTTTTTTTGAAAATTTGGGTTACAGTAGTTAAACTTTAGTACTTTGGGTGCCCTAAGGGCTTTTCATGGTGTTGAATCCATTTCCACCATCAAAAATTCAATTCAAACACTTCAAGTCCCTGTTTTTTTAAATTTTTACCAGATTTCGGCAAAAACCTATCGTCTGAGCTATTCTGTTGCATTGGTAGACAACTCCATTAAAAAAATATTATATGAACAAGTTTCAATTGAAATGTATTATGATTTTTTGGGTACGTGGTATTGAAAAGCTATGGTATTGTAGCAAATCCTATATATATATATATATATATATATATATATATATATATATATATATATATATATATATATATTAGCAACATGAGATGTATTAATATGTGCAATTGATGTCGATTGAATTTTACCAACCATTTAATTTAAATTACTACACTAATAAACTAAACAACCTTAATTTATCAAAACTTTAATAACCATTTTTTATAAACAAAACTCCCCCCATAAAAACGAAACTCAAAATTTTAACATAATAATACTAATAATAATAATAATATGACACTTTAAGTCTCCTATATCCCACACTAAAACACTGATCCTTGTTGGAAACACTGAAAGCGGGGGGGGGGGGGAGAGAATCAATATTTCAGGAATGATTACAAATGTGTATTTTCAGTTGAATTCAAACATTCAATTATTAATGCATCATCAAGAAACATATAAACAAGTCATAAACATCATACACAAGAACATAAAGATTTTGGGTGGAAACCCATAAAGGGAGAAAATCACCGTTCAATTCTCTTCTTAAATCTTTCTTTGCATTTGTTCATTCCCACTAACCAATACGAAGCACTGACCCTTGAAAAATTTTGTTGGCACCCAAAAACAGGAAGTATCCACTCCCTTTCACTATTTTGCTGACACCCACCAACAGGAAGCACTCACGCCCTTGCATTGTTTCATTGGAACCCACTAGTAGGAAGAACCTACTCCCTCACATTGGTTTGTTGGGATTAATTTGTTGGCACCAACTAGCTGGAGGCACCGACCCAAAAAAACATTATTGACCTCCCTTTCATCCATTTTAAAAATATATCCACTAATTTTAGGCACAATTTCAAAATCATATTCAAATCAATTTATACCTTCTCTATGAACACACTCATTGAATTATCAACAACACATTATATCTATTAAACAATTCAATTTCTCTATCATCAATAATAAACAATAATTCTGAACATCCGTCAATAAGTCTCATCATGCATCACAACCATACACTCTATGGTCACCAACACACTATCTCAACAAAAATACTGATCACTGCAAAAATTATCTTCATAAGCATATCATACTAACATTTTCCCCTGTCATTAGCAACATCTCACCAACATACAATCACTATTATTTCTCTAAGTCAATAAAAAAACAGTAGAAAACAATTTCAAGCAACAACAAGGATAAATAACCAAAAAAAAATTCAATTATCAACATATCACCAATATATAGCTCACCAACATATTTGTACAATATAATGTATCAAAAAACAAATCAAACCCTAATTCTGGTCTTCAACATCAATAATAGCAAAGCTCTAACTCATAGCAACACTTCATCTATCTGAGTTTTTGCAACCATCATTAATTGTCATGCCTAAATGCTATACCTTCACTATCTCAACAATATGAGGTCTTCATGACCTATCCCTTAAATACAAACCTTATTTATACACAAGAAACAAAAACCCTATATGATCCCACTATACACTCTTTGCAACAATAATTAACCAATTCTAGATTTCAAGGAGTATTTATTCAAGATATGACATCAATCATATACATACTTTGTCATTAGTATAGCATCATGATCAACAAGGTATCTAAAAAATAAAGAGCTCAAACCCTAGCTTGCAACAAAATTCCTCATGAAAAATTTTGATCAAAATTGTCATCAACTACACAAAAATGATACTAAGCATTATTCAAAACTTTGTAATAACTACCAACAAACAATAATCTCACTTGTGAAATGTTAGGTCCCTATATTACTAGTATAGTACCTTATTGTTGTTAGTGTAACCCCTTTATTTTTATTATTGTACCCTTGTAACCCCCATTTTGTTATTATTGTGCCCTTAAATTATTATTGTTAGGTCGGCTAGGATTACATTGTGGCCCACTAGGATTACATTATGGCCCCATGGACTCCTATATATAGAAAGGAGGTTTTGTAAATTGAATCATCCAAGAATTGTTCATTTATGTAATGTATTGGAGGTTTCCCCCTTGAAGTGGCATATTTCTAAGGCGTTTATATCTCTTTTCTTCTATTTTTGGAGCTGGTTACACAACATTTGGTATCAGAGGCTTTGGATTCTAGGGTTTCGCTGCTCCAAACAGGTCATCGTGGAATTTTCGATATAACTTTTTTTCTACGAAGGTTCAGATGCTGAAATTTTAGGGTGTGAAGCCGAAATCCTAGGGAATATTTTCTAAAAATTTCAGAGCTTGGTTTGCAATATTTTTGGAGATATGATCTGTGGAAGGTAGTGCTTTTTCAGGCTCCTGAATTGCATCTCAAAGAGGTGATCGTGGGAAAATTTCAATAACTCTCTCTCTGGGCATCGGATTGGAGTGCCGTAAAAATTGGTTACAAGTACACAGACTTTAGTTTCTTGTATATCAATTTCAGAGACAAAAGACGAAACAGTGACACGTGGCAAGTCGTACAAGTTCACTCTACTGAACCAGTTCATAATTAGGTTATTGTGGGATATTGGACACAACTTTGTCTTGGAAAATCAAAATCAGGTCGGACCTATGGCATTCAAAAGAGAATTCAGAGGGCTACTTCAGTGCTAAATTTCAGATATTGAAGATTTGTAATCACAGAGATAATACAATTTCAATATCGAGCTCCTCAAAGCTAGTAAAAGGGGTGTATTTTTTTTTCCGAATTGCATAAGTCTTGTTTGAAGAATCAAGTTGAATTGATTGCAAGGGCCTATTGTAGAATAGATATCAATATTGGAGTCCGAAATGGCCCCTAAAAATAATTCAACACCCATTAAGCCTTTAGAAGGCTCTACTATTACTCATGAAGATGAAGAATGGCAACATGACATATCAAAATTACAAGAGCAAATGCAACAAATTTTGCTCTCGCAAAGAACAACAAAAAATGAAATGGAAGTTTTGAAGAAAGGCATGGAAACTAAGGTGGATGGTTTGAAGAAAGGCATGGAAGCTAAGATGAATGGTTTGGAAGCTAAGATGGATGGCATGGAAGTCGGCATGGAAGCTAAGATGGATGACATGAAGAATGATCTAAAAGCATACATGGAAGGCTTGATGACAAGTTTAAAACCAGAAATGATTCCTAATGGCGAAAATATAGTAGAAGAACCTCATGATGAGAACAAAATAAATGTTAATCATGATTTCATAAACTCTAATGTTGGCGGTAAGAACCACCATATTCCAAAAATGGATATAAGGAAGTTTGATGGAAAGGATCCTGTAACATGGATACTACAAATGGAGCAATATTTTGATCTCCATAATGTGCAAAACACACAAAAGGTACGCATTGCAAATTTACATTTAGAACAAAATACATTTGTATGGTATCGATGGCTTTGCTCCCGTAAAAAAATTGTCACTTGGTCAATTTTTACGGAGGAAATGATAGCACATTAAGAGGATACAAAGAGCAACACCTTCTTTAGCCAATTGATAAATCTCAAACAAAAGGGTTTAGTGGGGCAGCACATTGAGGACTTCCAAAAATTGAATATATGGGTAACTAATATTCCAGAGGAACACAGGATTGATCTCTTCTTAGGTACTCTAAAGGATAACATCCAACATGAAGTTCGTGTTTTGGAACCTGATTCATTGGAGAAGGCATTCAGGTTGGCAAGAAAAGTCGAATGTAAAATTATGGCGACAAGGAAGCCTACCACTCAATTCTATAAAGAAGGAAGTGTTGCTACGCCTAGATTTCCACAACCTACAAGGTTGACACCACAAAAATTGGAAGAAAAAAGAGCAAAAGGGATTTGCTACAGTTGTGATAGCAAATACACTAAAAGGTCATAAGTGTGCTGAGAAGAAATTATTTTACATAGATTGTGAAGAGGAAGAAGAAAATGAACAAGAAGAGGATATACACCAGGAACCAGCCATAGAAGGGGAAGAAATGAATTCGACCATATTGTGTAATTCACTGGCAGGAATTACCACTCAGACTCTCAAGATAGAAGGACATATCAAGAAGAAAAAGGTAATAGTGTTGATTGATTCAGGTAGCACCCATAATTTTATTCATTGTAAGGTAGCCAAGGAATTAAATTGTTTCCTATACCCAGCACCAGAATGTCAAGTGATGGTTGCAAATGGAGGAACTATAAACTACTCTGGAAAATGCCATAATATTAAGCTAACCATGGGGGAATATGTATTGACTAGTCCAATGCTTTCCATTCCTATGGAGGTGCTGATGTTGTACTAGGAGTACAATGGTTACAATCTTTGGGGACGGTAGCTTTTAATTTTCAAGAACTTTTCTTGAAATTTTTTTCAGAAGGAAAGGAAGTCGAATTACTGGGTATTGCGGGGAAGCCAGGAAGGATAATAAGCTCTAATGTCATGACAAAGCTTCTAAAGAAAGAACAGCGAGGCGTAATTGCACAATTATGCTCACTAGAAGTTCCAACATCAAAATCATCTATTTCTGCAGATCTCCAACAAGTCTTGGACAATCATTCCAAGGTGTTTGAAACTCCCAAAGGACTCCCACCGATTCGTGATCATGATCATGCTATTCATTTAATTCCAGGAAGTGTTCCTCCAAACATTAGGCCTTATAGATATCCTTACTTCCAAAAGAGCGAAATTGAACGTATGATTGCAGAAATGTTAGAGGCAGGTATAATTCAACCTAGTCAAAGTTCTTTCTCTGCTCTCGTAGTATTGGTACACAAGAAGGATGGATCATGGCGAATGTGTCCGGATTATAGGGAGCTCAATAAGCTCACCATTAAAGATAAATTTCCCATTCCTGTGATTGATGAATTATTGGATGAATTACATGGAGCAATTTATTTACCAAGTTGGATCTTCGTTTAGGATATCATCAAATTAGAATGAAGACTGAAGATATTCCAAAAACAACATTTCGAACTCATGAGGGTCATTATGAATTTTTGGTCATGCCTTTTGGCCTTACCAATGCACCTCTACATTTCAAGGGTTGATGAATTCCATTTTCAAACCCTTCCTTAGAAAATTTGTGCTAGTATTTTTTGATGATATACTAATCTATAGCAGGTCTTGGAAGGATCATGTTGAACATGTCGACAGGGTGCTCAAACTATTGCAGGAGAAACAATTATATGCAAAAACATCCAAATGTTTCTTTGGAGTACAAGAGGTGGAATATCTGGGTCATATTGTATCTCACGAGGGTGTTAAAGTAGACCCTAACAAAACTAAATCCATTAAGGAATGGAAAGTCCCCACAACCATAAAGCAGTTGCGAGGATTTCTCGGGTTAACAGGGTATTATCGCAAGTTTGTTAAGAATTATGGGAGAATAGTAGCACCTCTAACAACATTATTGGAGAAAGATGCATTTTCATGGACTCCTGAAGCAACTAAGGCCTTTGAACATCTTAAAGAGGCAATGTGCCTAGCACCGGTCTTAGCTACGCCAGACTTCACAAAAACCTTTATTGTGGAATGTGATGCCTAAGGAAATGGAATTGGTGCAGTTTTAATGCAGGAAGGAAGACCCATTGCTTTTGAAAGTCGTCCAATCAAAGGAAAGTATTTACAAAAACCTATTTATGAGAAGGAAATGTTAGCACTACTGCATGCACTAAAGAAATGGCGAACTTACCTAATGGGAAGACACTTCAAGGTAAAAACTGATCATGATAGTCTTAAACACTTTTTGGAACAAAGACTATCTTCAGAAGAGCAGCAAAAATGGGTCACAAAGATGTTGGGTTAAGACTTTGAAATAATCTACAAAAAAGGAAAGCTTAATGTTGTTGCAGATGCACTCTCAAGAAAGAATGAAGAGGTGGAAGCATTGCTTTGTGCCATTTCTATTATCCAACCAGATTGGATAACTGAAGCAAGAGATGAATGGAAGAAGGTCAAAGATGTATGGACACTCATTCAAAAGTTGCAGCAAGATCCTAGTACATCTGATACATTTAGTTGGAAAAATGATTCCTTATGGTACAAAGATCGCTTATATCTTTGTAAGGATTCCCAATTAAAACAAAATATTCCTATGGAATTGCACACTTCTCCTTTAGGAGGACACTCAGGATTTTTAAAAACTTACCACAGGGTGAAGAAAGAATTTTTTTGGGATGTCCTTAAATCTGATATTCAAAAGTTTGTGGCAGAATGTTTGGTTTGCCAGCAGAATAAAGTGGAGACAATTAAGACCCCGGGACTTCTACAACCTTTATCCATTCCAAGTCAACGCTGGGAGGAGATTTCAATGGATTTTATCACAGGTTTACCTAAGTCCGAAGGAAAGAATGTCATCATGGTGGTAGTTGATAGACTTACCAAGTATGCACACTTTTGGGCATTATCTCATCCATTTAAAGCAAGTACAGTTGCTACTACATTTATGGACAGAATTCAAAAGCTACATGGAAGCCCAAGGGTTATTGTGAGTGATAGAGATCCCATTTTTACTGGAAATTTTTGGACGGAGTTATTTTCTTGTTTGGGTACTCAATTAGCTCATAGCTCATCTTATCATCCTCAATCCGATGGTCAAACCGAGATAGTAAATAAATGTTTGGAAGGATATCTTCGTTGTTTTGTATCTGATAAACAAACACAATGGGTCAAGTGGTTACCTCTCGCCGAATGGTGGTATAACACTTCCTTCCATACTGCAGCAAAAATGACCCCATTTATGGCACTTTATGGATATCATCCACCATCCATCACATCATCTTTAAGGGAAAATTCGAAGGTTCAAGCAGTGGAAGATCACATCGAGCATCAGCAAGAAGTTCTCCAACTCTTAAAGGATAACCCGAATTTGGCACAAAATCGAATGAAACAACAGGCAGATCAACATCGCAGCGAGAGAAGTTTTGATGTAGGAGATTGGGTATTTTTACAGCTACAACCATACAAACAAATGTCCCTCAAGCAAACTAAGAAGGATAATAAATTATCGCCAAAGTACTATGGTCCTTACAAGGTGTTGCAAAAGATTGGTACTATGGCATACAAATTGGAGCTTCCTGCTTCTTCGCGAGTACATCCACTTTTCCATGTTTCATGCTTAAAGAAGGTTATAGGTGAAAATCTTCCAGTTCAAACAATATTGCCAGAACTTGATGAGGAAGGAAAAATGATATTGGAACCTGAAGCGGTCACGGAAACAAGAACTCGAAAATTATGGAATCGATCAATTTCAGAGTATCTCATCAAGTGGAAGAACTTACCCACTGAAGATTCTACATGGGAGGATGAGAATTTTATACAGAAGCACCCAGAGCTACTCAAGCATTGAGGATAACACTTTTTTGAAGGAGAGGGGCATGTTAGGTCCCTATATTACTAGTATAGTCCCTTATTGTTGTTAGTGTAACCCCCTTATTGTTATTATTGTACCCTTGTAACCCCCATTTTGCCCTTAAATTATTATTGTTAGGTCGGCTAGGATTACATTGTGGCCCACTAGGATTACATTATGGCCCCATGGACTCCTATATATAGAAAGGAGGTTTTGTAAATTGAATCATCCAAGAATTGTTCATTTATGTAATGTATTGGAGGTTGCCCCCTCGAAGTGGCCTATTTCTAAGGCGTTCATATCTCTTTTCTTCTATTTTTGGAGCTGGTTACACAACATTAAACCTTGTTATTCAGTATTATCATGTAACGCATCCCTCAAGACACAAATAATATGATACACATGAACTGTCAAAAACAATACTTTGGAAACAAATTGTTTACCTTTGTGTATACTAGCTCAGTCACAAGAAAGATATGGCAACACAAATTAACTCAAACCCTAATTTTGAACACCAAATATTCATCAAAAACAACCCATAGGTTAGTACATAACTTGTAACTAATTCCCTCAGGCATGCTAATTCTTAATAGCATCAGTAGAAATCAAGAGCTTGATGAATATATATAGGCAAAATTGTCATACAAACCTCCAATAAACATCAAACAACTATGGATAGAGGTTATAAATCATAGAGAATTCACACAAATGTCTAACAATTAGTGGCTTAGCTTCAACAATTTAGAATTACCACAGTCATCAAATATCAGCAATACATCAATTCTCATTAATAGAAAAAGTATGGTCTCTAGAACAACTTTATTAGTTTTCCCTAGCAACTCAATTCTTGAAACAACAAACTTTGTTATCACAACAAATAAGTTCATAGCATATCTAAGTATTTATTGCATGAACAATCCCAACATACAATCAACGAGTAAACTTTTCAAAAACCTTGTAAAACACACTCTGATGTGCAAGTAGATTTTCCCCTAAATAGAAATCAAATAAGTTCTTTGGTTTATATAACATATTCTCCATAAATATTGTAAATCAAAATTTGTTCTAAAGGTTGTTACTTCAAATTTCTATTTGTTCTAATTTCATGTCTCCAAGATGAAGCAAAAATCAAAGCCAATCAATTGCATTCCTTTTTGAATGAGGTCAAATCCAATAAATTTCATGGATTTAAACACAATTCCATCAAAAAAATCAGATCATTATCAATTTGCATTCCTCGACATATTAACTAATAATTTCAACGCACACTCAAATTAAACTTTAATTGCTTAACTTGATTGCACTATAACACCACCACAATGTATCATAAAAGAGAAAACTTACTAGAATTAACTAGATCACGCTAGACCACATAATTTTTCACATACACCCTTTGATTATATTGATTTATACTCATGCTTTTCACTCTCAGTTAGAGACTCCGATCAAACACCTTCATTGCACTCTTTCCATATCGTAACTAGATTGGCACTCAACTCATCGATCCTGTTAGTGTCAGTCTTGTCATACTTCCATCAGTGATAAAAATCTGGTCTTTTACATTTGCATAGTAGGAGTCTCATACTATAACTTTTATCACTCCATTAGGTCATGGATTCGCTAATGGTTGGGTTCATTTCATCAGTTTTCCCTCGTGAAAATACTTGTTGGTTCTCCTCTCTATCGTCTTCAGTCATGATTCACTTTCACTCTACAGTTCATTTTATTAGGTCATAGGGTTGGTCTCATTAGGTTTTAGGGTTCCACCATGGTCAAATTAATGATGAAAATGTCAATAAATATCAGCAATGACATGAGGATGCCAAATATACTCAAAGCATAGTATCTAGAAAAGTCAAAGAGTTGTTCTTTTAAGCTTGATGTAATCTTCACCTCAAAACATGTTTTGAGGTGAAAACAGGGTACTTTGTTTTTATTATCATTTCTTATGTAATTTTATGTTTCCATATGTAATAAGTTGAACTTCAGAAGCTGTTATCTCCATAAAGCCACTATTATTCTTCTGTAGCCCGTCACCAAGGGTTAAAGGGGCTTTTTCTCTGCCTGGTTTTCAAAGGTGTTATCCATAGGATTTTTAGTGTAAATCATATTCTAAGTATGTTCATCATAAGGAGATATAAAATATCTTTCCAACGGTATATCGCACTCCCAAAATCACCTTCTGGATTGGAAAATATGCCCAAATGAATAAAAGGTCTCAAAAGCATAATCTTGCCCCTTTTTTCTATTATTCTACTAGCCCTTTAAACTTTATAATTTTTTCCTTTACCACAAAGTATTTACATTTTCATCTCCTAAAAACCGCGATGCAATGGCTCATCACTGATGTGATTGCATCGCACCATCGCATCGCAATATCGCATCCCCGCCTACACTTTACTCCGCACATCTGTTTTCACCGATGCGATAAGTCTTTCATCGCATCGCGCGATCATTGCATTCCCGCAGCACTTTGCTCCCAATTTCCTGTTCCCTACCGATGCAATAATCAAAAATCGCATATTGAGATTCCCGCTGTGCCGAAACTTCCATCTCCCTTTCGCTGATGCGATAGCCTTTTATTGCATTGCGCGATCGACAATTCCCGTGGCGCTTAACTCCAAAACCGCCATTTCTCTTTCCCCGATGAGACCATTCCTCCATCTCTACTTCGCTTCATTTCCATTTCTTTGGATCATTCCTCCACCACCGATCGCACCATCGCTCCATCGCATATTGTGATTTCCTATGCCATAAGTTATACCCGCTCCTCTTCCGATTTGCGATTGCGATTCTCGGTCCCACCAAAGTCTTTCCACTCTTTTCAAAGGGAAAAGGATTTTCCCCGTTAAAAAAGCTCCACATTCATTTTATTGGTTTTAAAATGGATTTATTCGATAACCCTCCATCACTCCCTCATCGCATCGGCATTTTCTCCCATCGCTCACTCCATCGCGTCAGACGATTCATCCTATCACTCATCACTCCACCTCCCATTGTATTGCTTGTCACTCCATTGCTCATCACACCATCGCTCCATCGCATATCGTGATTTCTTCCGCCAAGGTATTCCCGCTTCTTCCACTTCCGATTTGTGATTGCAATTTCCGGGCCCGCCACTTTCCTTTCGCTCTTTTCAAAGAAAAAGGGGGTTTTCTCTCCATTAAAAGAGGAAAATTCAATTTTATTGGTTTAAAATGGTTTTCTCCGGAAAAAAGGTTAAAAGGAAAAATACATTATATTAAGGCCGTGAGCTAATGGTAAAAGCAGAGATAATTATGGAATTTAGCCACGAAACGATAGCAAATGATAAATGAGGGGGTAGGCAGTGTTCCAGATCTGTTTTTCTTCCCATTTTTTGGAGTAAATCTAATATAAAATCTTCCAGATGGTCATAATATACTGCCTCCTCTCTTTTAGAAGCATATTGTTGGGTTTTTCTATCTTCAAGTTTTGGTTTTGGGGCAGGTGAAACATCCCCTCTTTATACGGATTCGCCCCCTTAAGATTGTCTATTTAATGTAATTTTTTCATTCATTTGTAAGTGTGGAAAAATATTGGAATCACTGGGATGCTCCGAGCTTGATTGTACATATTTGTAACCAGTTTGGCAAGAAATCAATAAAGACTTGCAAAATTTTTTTATGTGATCCCTATGGTATGGAATTTTAGCACAGTCTCTTATTTTGTAATCATTTGTTAAATTTTATGTATGCCATCATTCATTCCATTCATTTATGTTGAATGTTTTCAAGATAGATAGGTAGAATCCATTGTTTACAGTGCTCTGCCTTGGGAAATCATTAAATATTTTATGTTTTTCTACTGTTTGAGAAGGATTCATCTCATATGCCCTCCTCAGCTCCTCACCAGTCTTTAACATTTCACATCATTAAACCAAATGTGTTAAAGTCCATGCCTAACTTGCCCCATAGAATACTCTGCATTTCTGATTTAATTTCCCATACTTAAACTGCCCAGCTCCATCTGATCCAACAAAAAACACCATAAAATCTATTAAAACCCTTTCGAGCTACTATACCTAGCGTAAAATCATTTTTTCAGTCATTCTTGACTGAGATTTCTTACGGAGAGAGCCCTTTCCCTACCTTGTAGGGCTAGCTACAAGGTTAAGCATGGTTTGTGGTTACCCTGGTTTGTCTTCCTTCAGCCTGAGGTCAATCCAGGTGATAGCATAGTGGTAACCATAGTGGGGAAAATCTAAAACGAAAGACTAATCACCCCGGTAATATCTTCCATATAAATTCTTGAACTTTAGATGACGAGTTTTAGAATTTGTTAGGTTGAAATAAAATTTTGCAAAGTACAAATTTCGAAATTCAATCACACTGGCTTCAAGGAAATACACGAGGGCTAATCCTGATCCAAATCCTCCTCCTATATTTGAAAATCCTAACCTTATTCCATGAATAATAATAATATGACAAAGTTCAGTAAGCCCTAGACCTATTTTCAGATCCCATTCCTAGCCCAGTGAGTGGTTGTTTGTTGAAGACCTCTCTTTTGATGAATGTTTTGAGCTTTCTCTGTTCAGAACAAAATATGAAACTGCACTTGATGACACAGTTCTAGACCTGAATTTTCTTGTATATCTTGAAGTTCAAAAGGAAAACAGATCAATTGACGATTATATCTTAAAATCTTCTCAAACATCTGTCACTACTACCAATATCCCTGAGCCTTCAGAATCATCAAAATCAGCATCTGCTACCCTCAATTCATCAGTATTCCCATCAATTTCTGAAACCAATTCTCAACTTTGGTTTATGCCTACCCTTCCCCTCCAGCTTATCACCCCTACTTCTCCATCAAAAGCTCCCTTGAATCCTAGTAGTTCAAACGTTGTTTTGAATCCACCTTGAGTCATGGCTACCCGGTATGCACCCCTAGTTTTACATCGAAATTTAAATGATATGCCTGCTGATTACCAGAGTAAAATTCCTCTTTTTGATGCCACTCAAAGCATTACATCCCAGCAACATGTTGATAAGATGAATGACTTCTTTGACCTGCATGAGGTAGAGGCAGAAAATGTGACTGTGAAATTGTTTGTCCAAAGCTTTGGAGGTGAAGTTCAAAAATGGTTCAGAGCCTTACCAGCAGCCTCTATCCACACTTTTCCAGAGCTACATAGACAATTCTTAGACTGATGGGAGGTAAATAAAAACCCACTCCAACTTTTGTCTGAGTATGAAAATATCAAAAGGAATGTGGGTGAAAGTGTACAATATTATTGTGTGAGGTTTAATGTAGTGTATAATGCTATTCTAGCCAACCTCAAACCCCCCATGGGGTTAGCTTTGCTCAAATTTGCAGATGGTTTCGATGCTGACATGGCATATCAGTTACGATAACGAGATCCTACCACACTTGAAGATATGCAGAAAACCACTCTAAGCGTAGAAGCAAATTTGCTGGCTAAAAGAGCACAGACGAGAGCTGAAAAGAAAGTAACTGTAAAAGAGGAAGCATCTCCTTCAGATACTAAGATGGATACTTTGATCTAAATAGTGGAGAAGATGGTTGATTGGTTGAATATTTCGGATAGACCTGAAGCACCAATCAAGAATCCAAATTTCAGAGAACAGTAGCAGCCCCAATTCCGAATCAAGAAAAGGCAACATAAAATGCAGGACCAAACAACACAACAGTAGCAGATCAGAACTCCTTTGCAGAAAAATTATGTTCAGGGAATGGAAACAGATGATGATGATGATCTGGTGTTTGAAGCTAATCATTTTTTCACTACCGATGGTACACCCATTTTTCTGACAAAAGATGAAGAATATGCAGTGATTCCAGACACTTGAAGAGATGAATATTTCGTATTGGCCAATGACGTAGTTCTAGAGGAAGAGTCTGATTATTATCAACGAGGATATATGAATGCTTTGTCATCACAATAGAAGCAGTATTCTTTGAGGAGAAGAGATGTGCCAATCAATCCCATTCAGAAAAGGAAAGAGCTGCTATCAAAGAATGACTCTTCAAATACTCAGAGGAAAGGAAAATAATGTGTCGATCCGTCTTCCAGCAAATCACCCTTGACAAATAACATTGCAAATGAGAATAATAATCAGCCAAGTGCAGGGAAGGATCAAGTGAAGAAGAAAGATCTTCCCGTCAAAGAGGTAGAAAAAGTTTCATCTTTTAATTTAGAAAATGAAATTGCTAAGTTGAAGGTGTCCATTCCCTTAGCTGAGTTGGTGAAGAAAATTATTTATAAAAATCAGGTATCTAGAGTTTTGGAAATAGACTCTATGCCAGATATGGTAAATGTTGAAGATGATCATCGTGAAATAATTTTTGGTCCTGCCATAAAAGGTCAGTCTGAAGATAGTGAAGTCCCTCCCTTTTACCTGAGTCTTAGATTGCACGAGTACATTTTACACAATGCTACGTTGGATTTCAGAGCTTCTCACAATTTGATGCCTAAAGAAATTATGGAGAAGTTGGGTCTTGATATTACCTGCAAATACCATGATCTGTATTCCTTTGATTCCAGTAGGGTCCATTGTATTGGTCTTATAAAAGACTTGGTAGTATCTTTAGATCAAATCCCAGCCAAGAATTTTTTAATGGATGTGGTTGTTACTGATGTTCCACCACGGTTTGGTATGCTTTTGTCCAGATCGTGGGGTGAAAAACTGAAGGGAACCATACAAATTGATTTCTCTTATGCTACCATCCTCGTGTTCGGTCAATTGAGAAAACTATACAGGGAGAAGAAAATGAAATATATGATCACTAGCAAAGAGAAGCCACTTAATCATCCAATTAATGCTATCCATACATATTTAGAGTCATTTGAATTATATTCAGATAGTGGTTTGAATGATGAATATGTTCAGTTGGTAGAAATGGATGAGGTACCAGAAATTTCAGAGAATTTTAGGGAAGTCCTTAAACAAGAAAAAGAAAAAGAAGCAAGCCTTTCTGAGCTTTCCGCCTGCCAACAGCAAAAGGTTAGTGAATAGAAAAAGAATGAAGAGATTATTCAAGGTAAGGCAGAGAAAGAAACAAAATTTCAGTATCTAGAAGAGGAGGAATGTTGTGAAACCAGCTCTAAAAAGAGAATAAAAGAGGTATCAACGCCTTAGAAATAAGCCACTTCGAGGGGGAAACCTCCAATACATTACATGAATGAACAATTCTTGGATGATTCAAATTAAAAAACCTCCTTTCTATATATAGGAGTCCATGGGGCCATAATGTATTCCTGGTGGGGCCACAATGTAATCCTAGCTGACCTAACAATAATAATTTAAGGGCACAATAATAACAATATGGGGGTTACAAGGGTACAATAATAACAATAATGGGGTTACACTAACAACAATAAGGGACTATACTAGTAATATAGGGACCTAACATGCCCTTCTCCTTCAAAAAAGTGTTGTCCTCAACGCTTGAGTAGCTCTGGGTGCTTCTGTATAAAATTCTCATCCTCCCATGTAGAATCTTCAGTGGGTAAGTTCTTCCACTTGATGAGATACTCTGAAATTGATCGATTTCGTAGCCGTCGAGTTCTTGTTTCCGTGACTGCTTCAGGTTCCAATATGATTTTTCCTTCCTCATCAAGTTCTGGCAATATTGTTTGAACTGGAAGATTTTCACCTATAACCTTCTTTAAGCATGAAACATGGAAATTGGATGCACTCGTGAAGAAGCAGGAAGCTCCAATTTGTATGCCATAGTACCAATATTTTGCAACACCTTGTAAGGACCATAGTACTTTGGCGATAATTTATTATCCTTCTTAGCTTGCTTGAGGGACATTTGTTTGTATGGTTGTAGCCGTAAAAATACCCAATCTCCTACATCAAAACTTCTCTCGCTGCGATGTTGATATGCCCGTTGTTTCATTCGATTTTGTGCCAAATTCAGGTTATCCTTTAAGAGTTGGAGAACTTCTTGCTGATGCTCGATGTGATCTTCCACTGCTTGAACCTTCGAATTTTCCCTTAAAGATGATGTGATGGATGGTGGATGATATTCATAAAGTGCCATAAATGGGGTCATTTTTGCTGCAGTATGGAAGGAAGTGTTATACCACCATTCAGCGAGAGGTAACCACTTGAACCATTATGTTTGTTTATCAAATACAAAACAACGAAGATATCCTTCCAAACATTTATTTACTATCTCAGTTTGACCATCAGATTGAGGATGATAAGATGAGCTATGAGCTAATTGAGTACCCAAACAAGAAAATAACTCCGTCCAAAAATTTCCAGTAAAAATGGGATCTCTTTTGCTCACAATAACCCTTGGGTTTCCATGTAGCTTTTGAATTGTGTCCATAAATGTAGTAGCAACTGTACTTGCTTTAAATGGATGAGATAATGCACAAAAGTGTGCATACTTGGTAAGTCTATCAACTACCACCATGATGACACTCTTTCCTTCGGACTTAGGTAAACCTGTGATAAAATCCATTGAAATCTCCTCCAAACATTGACTTGGAATGGATAAAGGTTGTAGAAGTCCTGGGGTCTTAATTGTTTCCACTTTATTCTGCTGGCAAACCAAACATTCCGCCACAAACTTTTGAATATCAGATTTAAGGCCATCCCAAAAAAATTCTTTCTTCACCCTGTGGTAAGTTTTTAAAAATCCTGAGTGTCCTCCTAAAGGAGAAGTGTGCAATTCAAAAAGAATCTTTTGTTTTAGTTGGGAATTCTTACAAAGATATAAGCGATCTTTGTACCATAAGGAATCATTTTTCCAACTAAATGTATCATATGTATTAGGATCTTGCTGCAACTTTTGAATGAGTGTCCACACTTCTTTGTCCTTCTTCCATTCATCTCTTGCTTCGGTTATCCAATCTAGTTGGATAATAGAAATGGCACAAAGAAATGCTTCCACCTCTTCATTGTTTCTTGAGAGTGCATCTGCAACAACATTTAGCTTCCCTTTTTTGTATATTATTTCAAAGTCATAACCCAACATCTTTGTGACCCATTTTTGTTGCTCTTCCGAAGATAGTCTTTGTTCCAAAAAATGTTTAAGACTATCATGATCATTTTTTACATTGAAGTGTCTTCCGATTAGGTAAGTTCTCCATTAGTCTTTGTTCCAAAAAATGTTTAAGACTATCATGATATTTTTTTACATTGAAGTGTCTCCATTTCTTTAGTGCATGTAGTACTGCTAACATTTCCTTCTCATAAATAGGTTTCTGTAAATACTTTCCTTTGATTGGACGACTTTCAAAAGAAATGGGTCTTCCTTATTGCATTAAAACAACACCAATTCCATTTCCTGAGGCATCACATTCCACAATAAAGGTTTTTGTGAAATCTCGCGTAGCTAAGACTGGTGCTAGGCACATTGCCTCTTTAAGATGTTCAAAGGCCTTAGTTGCTTCAGGAGTCCATGAAAATGCATCTTTCTTCAATAATGTTGTTAGAGGTGTTGTTATTCTCCCACAATTCTTAACAAACTTTTGATAATACCCTGTTAACCCGAGAAATCCTCGCAACTGCTTTATGGTTGTGGGGAATTTCCATTCCTTAATGGCTTTTATTTTGTTAGGGTCTACCTTAACACCCTCGTGAGATACAATATGACCCAGATATTCCACCTCTTGTACTCCAAAGAAAAAATTGGATGTTTTTGCATATAATTGTTTCTCTTGCAATAGTTTGAGCACCCTGTCAACATGTTGAACATGATCCTTCCAAGACCTGCTATAGATTAGTATATCATCAAAAAATACTAGCACAAATTTTCAAAGGAAGGGTTTGAAAATGGAATTAATCAACCCTTGAAATGTAGAAGGTGCATTGGTAAGGCCAAAAGGCATGACCAAAAATTCATAATGACCCTCATGAGTTCGAAATGTTGTTTTCGGAATATCTTCAGTCTTCATTCTAATTTGATGATACCTTGAACGAAGATCCAATTTGGTAAAATAAATTGCTCCATGTAATTCATCCAATAATTCATCAATCACAGGAATGGGAAATTTATCTTTAATGGTGAGCTTATCGAGCTCCCTATAATCCGGACACATTCGCCATGATCCATCCTTCTTGTGTACCAATACTACAGGAGCAGAGAAAGAACTTTGACTAGGTTGAATTATACCCGCCTCTAACAGTTCTGCAATCATACGTTCAATTTCGCTCTTTTGGAAGTAAGGATATCTATAAGGCCTGATGTTTGGAGGAACACTTCCTGGAATCAAATGAATAGCATGATCATGATCACGAATAGGCGGGAGTCCTTTGGGAGTTTCAAACACCTTGGAATGATTGTCCAAGACTTGTTGGAGATCTGTAGAAATAGATGATTTTGATGTTGGAACTTCTAGTGAGCATAATTGTGCAATTACGCCTCGCTATTCTTTCTTTAGAAGCTTTGTCATGACATTAGAGCTTATTATCCTTCCTGGCTTCCCCGCAATACCCCGTAATTCGAATTCCTTTCCTTCTGAAAAAAATTTCAAGAAAAGTTCTTGAAAATTAAAAGCTACCATCCCCAAAGATTGTAACCATTGTACTTCTAGTACAACATCAACACCTCCCATAGGAATGGAAAGCATTGGACTATTCAATACATATTCCCCCATGGTTAGCTTGATATTATGGAATTTTCTAGAGCATTTTATAGTTCCTCCATTTGCAACCATCACTTGACATTCTGGTGCTGGGTATAGGAAACAATTTAATTCCTTGGCTACCTTACAATGAATAAAATTATGGGTGCTACCTGAATCAATCAACACTATTACCTTTTTCTTCTTGATATGTCCTTCTATCTTGAGAGTTTGAGGAGTGGTAATTCTTTCCAATGCATTACACGATATGGTCAGACTCATTTCTTCCTCTTCTAGGGTTGGTTCCTGGTGTATATCCTCTTCTTGTTCATTTTCTTCTTCCTCTTCACAATCTATGTAAAATAATTTCTTCTCCGCACACTTATGACCTTTAGTGTATTTGCTATCACAACTGTAGCAAAGCCCTTTTGCTCTTTTTTCTTCCAATTTTTGTGGTGTCAACCTTGTAGGTTGTGGAAATCTAGGAGTATCAACACTTCCCTCTTTATAGAAGTGAGTGGTAGGCTTCCTTGTTGCCATAATTTTACATTCAATTTTTCTTGCCAACCTGAATGCCTTCTCCAATGAATCAGGTTCCAAAACATGAAATTCATGTTGGATGTTATCCTTTAAAGTGCCTATGAAGAGATCAATCCTATGTTCCTCTGGAATATCAGTTACCCTTATATTCAATTTTTGGAAGTCCTCAATGTGCTGCCCCACTAAACGCTTTTGTTTGAGATTTATCAATTGGCTAAAGAAGGTGTTGCTCTTTGTATCCTCATAATGTGCTATCATTTCTTCCGTAAAAATTGACCAAGTGACAATTTTTTTGTGGGAGCAAAGCCATCGATACCATACAAATGTATTTTTTTCTAAATGTAAAGTTGCAATGCGTACCTTTTGTGTGTTTTGCACATTATGGAGATCAAAATATTGCTCCATATGTAGTATCCATGTTACAGGATCCTTTCCATCAAACTTCCTCATATCCATTTTTGGAATATGGTGGTTCTTCCCGCAAACATTAGATTTTATGAAATCATGATTAACATTTATTTTGTTCTCATCATGAGTTTCCTCTACTATCATTTTACCATTGGGAAACATTTCTTGTATTAACTTTGTCAAACCTTCCATGTCTGCTTTTAGATCATTCTTCATGTTTTCCATTTTAGATTCCATGCAAGCTTCCATGCCATCTATCTTAGATTCCATGCCATTCTTCAAACCATCCATCTTATATTCCATGCCTTTCTTCAAACCATCCATCTCATTTTTTGTTGCTCTTTGCGAGAGCGAAATTTGTTGCATTTGCTCTTGTAATTTTGATATGTCATATTGGCATTCTTCGTCTTCATGAGTCATAGTAGAGTTTTATAAAGGATTAATGGGTGTTAAATTCTTTTTAAAGGACATTTTAGAATCCAATACTGATATCTATTCTACAATATTCCCTTGGAATCAATTCAACTAGATTCTTCAAACAAGACTTATGCAATTCAGAAAAATAAAAAATACACACCTTTTACTTGATTTTGAGGAGCTCGATATTGAAATTGAATTATATCTATAATTTTGGATCCTAAATATCTAAAATTAAGCCCTATAGTAGCTCTCTGAAGCTTCTTTCAAATTCCATAGGTTTGATCTGATTTGGATTCTTCAAGGCAAAGTTATGTCCAATCTCCCACAATGACCCAATTTTGGACTGGTTCAACAGAGCAAACTTGTATGACTTTCCACATGTCACTCTTTCCTCCTTTGGCTCTAAAATTGATTGATCAAAACCTACAGTCTGTGAAATTATGGCCACTTTTTATAGTATTCCTATCCGGTGATTAGAGAGAGAGCTATGAGGATTTTCCCATGATCACCTCTTTGAGATGAAATTCATAAGCCTCAAAAATTCCTAACTTCCACAGATCATATCTATGAAAACATTGCGAACCAATATCTGAAATATTTTGACAATGTTCCTTAGCATTGTGGCTTCGCACTATAAAAATTTTAGATTCTGAACCTTCTTATAAAAAAAGTTATTACGAAATTACCACGATGACCTACTTAGGTTAAATTCAGGAGCCTGCAAAATGACCTAACTTGAACAGATCATATCTCTGAAAATATTATGAACCAAGCTCTGAAATTGTTTGACGATGTTCCTCGGGATTTTGGCTTCGCACTCTAAAAATTTCAGATTCTGAACCTTCGTAGAAAAAATTTTATAGCGAAAATTCCACGCTGACCTGTTTGGAGCAGCAAAACCCTAGAATCTCAAAGCTCTGATACCAAATGTTGTGAAACTAGCTCCAAAAAGAGAATAAAAGAGATATCAACGCCTTAGAAATAAGCCACTTCGAGGGGGTAACCTCCAATACATTACATGAATGAAAAATTCTTGGATGATTCAAATTATAAAACCTCTTTTCTATATATAGGAGTCCATGGGGCCACAATGTAATCCTATCCAACCTAACAATAATAATTTAAGGGCACAATAATAACAATATGGGGGTTAAAAGGGTACAATAATAACAATAATGGGATTACACTAACAACAATAAGGGACTATACTAGTAATATAGGGACCTAACAAGGAAGGCCTTTGGAGCATGGATTTATACGGAGCTGTTGGTAAGGACAGTGCTGGTATAGGAATTTGGATTCAGAGCCCTGTTTTCTAGTCTAACAGAGTTCCTAGTAATGTTAGAGTATGTGCTTATAAGTTGGCTTTTGACTGCTCTAACAATGAAGCAGAGTATGAAGCTTTGGTTGCAAGTCTGAAAATTTTGAAGAAGTTAAATGCAAAAGGGATTTCTGTCTATGGAGATTCAGAGTTGGTGATCAAAAATGTAAAGGGAGAGTATCAAGAAAAGAATCCACGATTGAGATCCTATAGAAATGCGGTCCTAGACATCTTGAGAATTTTTTCTGAATATACTTTGACAGCAGTACCCTGAATGCAGAATCTTATTGCAGATTCACTTGCCACTACTGCAAGAAATTTGAAGATTCCAATAAACTCCAACAACAAATTTGAAATTCATGTCAAAAATTTGCCTGTTGTTCTAAATAATTTAATGTATTGGCAAGTGTTTTGGGATGACAACGAAATCAATGTTTTTTTGCAGAATGAAGGAAAATTCAAGGATACTTCTATAGATGGTGATTATGATATCGATGAACAAGAGATTGAAGAAAATCATATGGACATGTTACAGCTGAAAGATAATGTTATTCCTAGAGGTCTCATACCTTTAGAGGAGTTTTTTTATCAAGATGATGTTGCAAGAAAGCCAAGCTTGGTGCCTAATGATAAAGGTGTTGAAAATGTAAATCTTGGAATAGTTGATAAGCCTAAGTTTGTGAAGTTATCAAAAGCATTGTCTCCTCAGGTAAAGGCCCAGTATGTTAAATTACTTTCTAAATTTTCTGATGTGTTTGTGTGGGATTATTCAAATTTGAAGGTATATGACAAAAATATATTTCAACATACTATTCCCATCAAGCTGGATCAGAAGCCATTTAGATAGAAGCTGAGAAGGAACAATCCAAGGCTGCTTCCTTCCATTGAAAAAGAGGTAAAAATATTGTACAAACCTGGTATCATTATTCCAATTAGATTTTCTAATTGGGTTTTGAATTTAGTCCTGGTACGCAAAAAGACAGGAGAAATAAGGTTGTCCATAGATTTCCAGAATCTCAATAAAGTATCATTAAAGGATAACTATCCACTTCCGACGATGGATCATATTCTACAAAGAGTAGTTGGAGCATCATGTATGTCACTACTCGATGGTTACTTCGGCTATAATCAGATCTTGGTGCATGAAAAAGGCGAAGACAAAACTGCTTTTATGACACCTTGGGGAACTTTTCAGTACGCCAAAATGCCATTTGGATTGAAGAATGTTGGAGCCACTTTCCAGCGAGCAATGGACATCGCTTTTTCTAATGAGAAGGATGTTTTTCTGGTTGTTTATTTAGATTATTTGACAGTGTTTTCTGGTTCTGATGATGAACACCTTCACCACTTGAGGATTGTATTTCAGAGATGCAGAAAGTTTGGGATTTCTCTCAACTCGAAGAAAAGTCTTTTTGCTATGGATGAGGGTAAGTTGCTTGGTCATATCATTTCTAAAGACAGTATCCACATTGATCCTTCAAGAGTGGAGGCAATTCAACACATAGACTTCCCACGTAACAAAAAGGAGATTTAGGAATTCAATGGTAAGATGAACTTCTTACGCAGATTTATACCCAATTTGGCTAAACATTTACGAGAAATGACTAATATGTTGAAAAAGGACAGCACTGTCAAATGGAGCAAGGATGCTATAAAGTCATTTAATCTGGTAAATTTTTCTCTGTCTAATGCCCCAGTCTTGATTAGTCATGATTACACTCAAGATTTCTTTATATTTTCATTTGCATCGAAGCATACCATGGCTACAGTATTGATGCAAAAGAGAGATCAGATTGAACAACCCATTGCCTTTTTTAGTAGGACCATTCAAGATGCTGCCTTGCGATATAATATCATTAAAAAATAAGCATTGGCTCTTATAAAAGCATTAAAGGATTTTAGAATGTACATTCTGCATTCACATACCATAGCATATGTTCCTAATGTAGCAGTAAAATATGTCCTGGTGAAAACTGATCCGGAGGGAAGAAGAGGTAAGTGGATAGCAGCAATGTTGGAATATGATTTGGAGATTAAACCCACAAAGTTAATCAAGGGACAAGGCTTGGAAAAACTAATGGCACAATCAAACTTGCGTGCCCTAGACATAAATCTCATAGCAACAATGTCGGAGGATGAGGATGATGGTTCCCTTGTTCCAGTTTCAGAAATTTTTCTCCAATCACCATGGTATTCAAACATATTTTATGTTCTTCAGCATCTTTCCCCACCTCCAGGGATGTCTAAAAGAAAAGGTAGATCACTAAAACTCAAGTCTGCTAAATTCTGTATTCTAAACAGTGCTCTTTATTGGAAATATCTAGGAGGCATTCTACTTAATTTTTTGGTTTAATATGAGGCTCAACAGGTGATGCATGACTTTCATAAAGGTGATGGTGGTGGTCATTTGTTTTGGAAAACAAAAACTAACAAAGTACCGAGAGTAGGATATTATTGGCCGACTCTATTTTCAGATTTTTATAAAATAGTGATGAGTTGCCATGAGTGTCAAATTTTTCAAGGAAAAAGGAAATTGCTTCCTCTTCCTTTGAAACCAGTTCAAGTAAATGCACCTTTCCAGCAGTGGGGACTTGATTTCATTTGGGGAAATCCATCCCACATCATCATCACAACATCGATGGATCTTGATAGCTACCGATTATTTCACCAAATAGATTGAGGCCATTCCAGCAAGGCAAGCCATGGATACGGTAATTATTCAATTTTTAGAATCAAATATCTTATCTCGTTTTGGTTGCCCTTACAAGATCATAAAAGATAATGCAGCGGCATTTAAATCCAAGAATATGGAGGAGTTCTTCAATAAGTACAATATTATATTGGGCCATTCGACAACATACTACCCACAGGGCAACGAATTGGCAGAATCATGAAATAAGACTTTGGTGAATATAATTAAGAAAATTTTGGAAGCAAACAAGAGGAAATGGCATCGAAAACTTGTCAACGCATTATGGGCCGACATAGTTAGTAGCAAGAAATCCATAGGTATGTCACCATTTGAATTAGTTTATGGCACTGATTTTGTATTTCCTACATCACTTACAGTTCCGATCATGAGATTACTACAAGAAACTGGCAATGAAGAGGATGATAATCAGCGAAGGATCAATCAAATGATCCACCGTCAGTAAACAAGGGAAGAATTTTCTCAAAACACTTTCCAGTTGCAGGAAAAAATAAAGAAAATCTATGACCGCAAAACCAAAGCAGAAAAATTTCAGTTAGAAGATGTGGTTCTGATATGGGATGCACGAAATGAGGACAAAGGAAAGCATGGTAAGTTCTATAACCTATGGAAAGGACCGTATAAGATTTCAATATACATAGGACAAAATGCCTTTCTGCTCATAGAGATGGATGGTTAAGATTGCCCAGGACCAGTGAATGGTAGGCTCTTGAAGCACTACTACTTTTAAGATGATTCTCTGAAATTATGTCACAGCCATTGTACATACCATATTCATTGTTGGTAATATTTCAAGTACACAGTCATTGAAGCTTGGGGCCCATAGTGAAGGCTATAAAAATTGAATGATATGTGTAAGGTTTGTAGGTTTTGATTTATTTTTCAGTCATGGTTTGAGTCACGAGTAAATTTGCATTGTGTTAGTTTTCAGTCTTTGAATTATTTTAACTGTATTTCCCAATGGATAAGGCTACTAGCTACGGTGTTCTTGGTACCTCCAAGGAGCTACCATCCCCATTGGAGCCAATGTTAGTGTCAGTCTTGTCATACTTCCATCAGTGATCAAAATCTGCTCTTTTGCATTTTCATAGTAGGAGTCTCATACTATAACTTTTATCACTCCATTAGGTCATGGATTTTTTGATGGTTGGGGTCACTTCATCAGTTTTCCCTCATGAAAATACTTGTTGGTTCTCCTCTCTATCATCTTCAGTCATGATTCACTTTCACTCTACAGTTCATTTTATTAGGTCATAGGGTTGGTATCACTAGGTTTTAAGGTTCCACCATGGTCAAATTAATGATGAAAATGTCAATAAATATCAGCAAGGACATGAGGATGCCAAATAAACTCAAAGCATAGTATCTGGAAAATTCAAAGAGTTGTCCTTTTAAGCTTGATGTAATCTTCACCTCAAAACATGTTTTGAGGTCAAAACAGGGTACCTTGTTTTTATTATCATTTCTTATGTAATTTTTTGTTTCCATATGTAATAAGTTGAACTTCAGAAGCTGCTATCTCCATAAAGCCACTATTAGTCTTTTGCAGCCCATCACCAAGGGTCAAAGGGGCTTTTCCTCTGCCTAGTTTTCAAAGGTGTTCTCCACATGATTTTCAGTGTAAATCATATTCTAAGTATCTTCATCAGAAGGAGCTCGAAAAGAGCTTTCGAATGTTATATCGCACTCCCAAAATCACTTTATGGATTGGAAAATATGCCCAAATGAATAAAAGGTCCCAAAACCATAATCCTGCCCTTTTTTCTATTATTCTGCTAGCCCTTTAAACTTTATAATTTTTTCCTTTACCGCAAAGTCTTTACATTTCCATCTCCTACAAACCCTAATGCGATGGCTCATCACCGATGTGATTGCATCACACCATCGCATCGTAACATCGCATCCCCGCCTGCATTTTAATTTGCACATCCATTTTCGCCAATGTGATAAGTATTTCATCGCATCGCGCGACCATTGCATTCCCGTAGCACTTTGCTCCCACTTTCCTGTTCCCCGTCGATGCGATAATCGCACATCACATATCGCAATTCCCGCTGTGTTGAAACTTCCATCTCCTTTCCGTCGATGCAATAGCCTTTCATTGCATCGCGCGATCGACAATTCCCGCGGCGCTTAACTCCGAAACCACCATCTCAATTTCCCCGATGAGACCATTCCTCTGTCGCTACTCTGCTTCATTTCTATCACTTCGGATCATTCCTCCATCACCGATCACACCATCACTCCATCACATATCACTATTTCCTCCACCATAAGTTATACCTGCTCCTCTTTCGATTTTCAATTGCGATTCTTGGTCCCACCAAAGTCTTTCCTCTCTTTTCAAAGGGAAAAGGATTTTCCCTGTGCAAAAAGTGCCAGATTCATTTTATTGGTTTTAAAAGGTATTTCTTCAATAACCCTCCATCACTCCCTCATCGCATCATCTTATCCTCAATCCCTCATCGCATCGGCCTTTTCTCCCATCGCTCCCTCCATCGCGTCGAACCATTGATCCTATCGCTCATCGCTCCACCTCCCATTGTATCGCTCGTCGCTCCATCGATCATCACACCTTCGCTCCATCGCATATCGCGATTTATTCTGCCAAGGTATTCCCACTCCTTCTGCTTCTGATTTGCGATTGTGATTTCCAGGCCTACCACTTTCCTTTTGCTCTTGTCAAAGAAAAAGGGGGTTTTTTCTCCATTAAAAGAGGCAAATTCGATTTTATTGGTTTAAAAGGGTTTTCTCCAGCAAAAAGGTTAAAAGGAAAAAGACATTCTGTTAAGGCTGTGAGCTAATGGTAAAAGAAGAGATCATTATGGAATTTAGCCATGAAATGACAGAAAATGATAAATGAGGGGGTAGGCAGGGTTCCAGATTTGTTTTTCTTCCCATTTGTTGGAGTAAATCTAACAGAAAATCTTCCAGATGGTCATAATATATTGCCTCCTCTCTTTCAAAGGCATATTGTTGGGGTTTTCTATCTTTAGGTTTTGGTTTTGGGGCAGGTGAAACAACCCCTATTTCTATGGATTCGCCCCTTGAATCTTGTCTATTTAATGCAATTTTTTCAATCATTTGTAAGTGTGTAAAAATATTGGAATCACTGGGATGCTTCGAGCTTGATTGTACATATTTGTAACCAGTTTGGCAGGAAATTAATAAATACTTGCAGCAATTTTTTATGGGATCCATGTGGTATGGAATTTTAGCACAATATCTTCTTTTGTAATCATTTGTTAAATGTTATGTATTCCATCATTAATTCCATTCATTTTTGTTGAATGTTTTCAAGATAGATAAGTAGAATCCATTGTTTACAGTGCTTTGCCTTGGGAATTCATTTAATATTTTATGTTTTTCTACTATTTGAGAAGGATTCATCTCATATGCCCTCCTCATCTCCTCACCAGTCTTGAACATTTCACATCATTAAACCAAAGCTGTTAAAGTCCATGCCTACATTTCCCCATAGAATACTTTGCATTTCTGATTTAATTTCCCAGACTTAAACTGTCCATCTCCATCTGATCCAATAAACAACACCAGAAAATCTATTAAAACCCTTTCGAGCTAGTATACCTAGCCTAAAATCATTTTTGCAGTCATTCTTGACTGAGATTTCTTACGGAGAGAGCCCTCTCCCTGCCTTGTAGGGCTAGCTACAAGGTTAAACATGGTCTATGGTTACCCTGGTTTGCCTTCCTTCATCCTGAGGTCAATCTAGGTGATAACAGATCCAACTCAGGCTGTAGACAAGTTCAACCTCTCACACAGGTCCTTATTTATAGACAATTCCATCACAATTAATTCAAGTGCAACACCCTTAAGAGTCTTCATGCTTCAATCAATTGCAATGGTATTTTTAGAGATGTCATGCAATTCTGCATTCCATTTTAAGGTTCTAACAACCTATGGTAACATAGAAAAATAAATCACATTTCAAGAAGACATTATATTTTTATTGAACACATCATCATTTGGAAAAATTCTATTTTGCCTTTCACACTATAAAAACGTGGATAAAATTCCCAATAGAATAGAGAGAATAGTTCAGACCATATCACATGCTACTCTAGATCAATGAATCATACACCTGTGTTATAACAAAATAAAATTACCGCTCAATCATATCATAAGAAATCTTAGTTCCACGGCCCTTGAACAGAGCACTGGATCACCACCACACCCTCTAAGATCACCAAATTCCCATTAAGTATAAATACACTTGGAGGTTTCAAGACAATTTCATATACCATGGTATTTACCATTGGAAATTTGATGGTAAATTTCGATGACCAAATCAAGAAAAATTACCATGGGCATAATATTTGAAGGTATTGAGCCGATGTGAGGAGAAACATGTGGTTTTCATGCGCTATATGGAGGGTAAATATTTTTCAATCCTTGGAAACATCGACACGGGCCTTAGACATGAATCATGTGTAAGTTACCTAGTATGTACATGATCAACCTACATAAATATCGATAAGTATGCATAAACAATGATTCAAGACTTATACCTTATGCTCATTCAAAAAATAATTTACCCTGCCATCAGCCATACATTATGGCAACTTACCCTACATCAACGATACATAATATCACCAATGATCCATGCTACCATCATTGAAATTGATGCCAACAATATCCCCCTTTGGCATTGATGGAAAACTCCTACTACAACCAAACTTGTGACTGATGTCAGTTCTCTCCCGATTTGACATCAATGAAAAATGGAAATCATATTTGAATATTTTTTGTGATCCCATTATACATCCACATACCAATTCCATCTACAAAAATAACATTTTCTCAAATATTTTCCGTCTAATAATTATGGCTGCTCCATCTGCTGATATAGATGGTTACTAATGACAATGGTTACCAATCAAAATAATTTCTCCTCCTGATAATGTGACACACCTGCAAATCACTCATTAGAAACCATGTAGTTAATTCTTGTGGCTTCTATAAAACAACGTGACATCAATTTCAAACAATTCCAAACCATTGTTGATCCATTCTTTTATTGGGTATGATCCCCCTAAGCTTATAGGCCACTCTAATATGCTCATCTAGTATGTTGAAATTTGGGAATCTATGGGATGAATTTCCCCATAGCCCCAAATGAAGCCCATTATGCAATAGAAGATAAATTATAATGGTCATATTAATATTAATGTACTGAGAACTCTTATTATTTATGTGGAAAATCAAGGCATGGGAGCATATTTTTAACATCATTTTTGAACTAAATTTGAATTGATCATTTCCCTCCAAATAAAGGTCATGTCGGCTTGCACCTTCTTACATATGATAGCTTCTATATATATGTTATATTTCAATTTGGGCATCATCCCCCAAGACCTGGTCAAATTGGACATCATCCCCAAGACCAATGAATAGGGTCTATCATCCCCTTATGTTTCAGTTGCTATATGCCATAAGTGAAGACATTTAATTCATGGCTTCTATTGTGAGACTTCCAAGGTTTGAAGTATGTGTTATATGACCCATTAACTCACCAATTCTCATCTGTAAGGGACTAACTATGTTACAATGCCAATTCCTCCATGCAAAGGTGCATTGTAGTGCACTTCTCGACATTGAAGAGTGCATTGGTCACTTGGGAGCGGAATTCTCATTGTTTTGAGAATATCCACATGGCCAGTGCCTTATAGAAGAGTCCATAGGTGTCATACTTTGAATACAAGTGTCCATATAACACCTATAAACTTGGAAACATGTATTTCCTATTATTAGAAAGTCATTAATTGAGAAACTACCATCAGTTTCACTATAAATTGAGCACTCATCCTAGTACTAGGGAGGAAGAAATTTGTGCAAAGTTATGATGTTGGATTCTCATTTGATAAGAGAGTGAAAGTACTAATATGTTGCTAAGATGATGCTAGATGTGATGAGGTCGGAACGAAGTTGGTGCAGGTTAACGAAAAATTGATCCATTGGTTGTAATCTTCTCCTCCTACTTTTTAATAAATATTGTTGTTCATTTTCCCATACATATGTCTCTATTTATTGTGCAATGTATTCTTGAACGATGTATGTATTTCATATCTAATTGGTTTTATTTGAGTAATATAAGTAGATATATGTATATTTTATGTTGTTTTTTGTTCTCTGTTTGTGTTTGTAGGAATCGATCTAGCAACTTCATTTGGATTAAGAGTGACGACAACAACGATAGAAGGAGAAGGAGAGTGAAAAGAAATCACAAGTAGGCTCTCTATCATTTTTGTATATCTTCCTGTTTTAGAGAAAACAATAGTTATTCTTTCCTCTATTGTTCTAAGTGATAAACACCACACTCAGGGAATTTTATTTATCCGTAGATTAAAATTCCGTATAACAAATTGGTGACTCTTTAGGGGAGTATCCTATCATTCCTGATGTTTTTTTCCTTTGTTTATCTTCATCAGTAGCATCTACTTTCTATTATCAGTCATTTGAATGAAAAAATTGAATTATAAGTGTGTCTAGCTACTTTCTTTTCAATCTTAGTTGCGCCCAATGCAATGTTGGTCAAGACAAAGTGCACCGCAGTGCACTGTCCCAAATGAGGGTGCTCTGCAACACACTGTCTCCCCTTAAAGACTGAGTTTCCCCCTCAGCCAACCAAATTCCATCAAAATTTGTCATTGATTTCAGTTTCAACCACGTTTTTGTTGTATTCTCATATTTCTGATACCTCTTAGAGACCAGTAAACTTTCTTGTTCTTCCTCCTTTGAAAAGTAATTTGTTCAATGTTTCATTAATGTTTTTCTTTATCACTGGAAGATCAAATTCAAAGTATATTATTTCAGCATTATATCAATTTTGTTTTCGAAAAGGAAATTTTTGTTTCATTCCTCGTTTCCTGTAGGAAAATTGTAGTTCCATTCTTCATTTTTCCTAAGATAAATTGTTGTTTCATTCCTCATTTCTCATGAGAAAACACTTGTTTGATTGATTTATGCATATATTTTCCTTTCTTTCATTCACATTAAAGGGAGCTGAAAATAAAAACATGCATGTGCATATAGTGAATTGTGTGTGTTGCATAGGAAAAATTTAGGAAAGTTTCATTTAGTTCGTTCTCTTTGTTATTTGCTCAAAAACTGATTGATCTCTCCCTTAGTAGCTAGGATTTTCATTGAAAAAGCTAAACTGAAAAGTTTTCTTATCATTTAGTTTTAATTTTTAGGAATTTCCATTACATCACACGAGGAACCTCAAAGAAAAACTTTTAAACAAATATCAACATAACATTTACATAAATCAACCTAAGAAAGCATTGAAACATTAACGATAACATTTAGAAGGTCTAGGCTAGATACATGTTTCAGCATCATTAGATGTAGAAATTGTCGTTAACTTTTCTGCGATACATTTCAAGTGTGATACCTCACTTCACATGCGTAAGTATATCGGAGCTTTTCCACGTAAATGTGGAGATATAGGGCGGTGTTCTAGTACAAAAAGTATAAAGGGGTTCTCTCACTATGCGGTTTCGCATTAGACATCGCTAATACAGGCTTGGGCCTCCATGTACCTTTGGGTATATTTGGGAGGAAAAATTTAGGTTGCCTTGTAACTTGTCATACATTGAACACAAAATTCAGGGAGATTGCCTACCTATACTTCTTGGTTCACCAGGAGGTATTCTACAATTCACAATTAAGTGGTAAACCTTTTACCTAGAATTACCCTTTTATTTTATTTATTTTTTTTGTCATAAAATCCATCAGTCATCGTGGAATAAGAACATCCCTTTCCCCCTTTTTCGCGTAGAATAGCACTTAAACCACCTTTACCACCGAAGCCATTTCTAGTCGACGGAGGCAACATCGTACTAGTGAAACTAGTACTATCAGTACTTCTAGTGCAACATCATCCTCACATATACCAAAGTAATCTCGAGTTGTTTCTACAGATCCTGGTTCATCCACTATTGTTGAGACAGAGCCTTCATAGCTACTTGTGGTCACGATCCATCCAATCAGTGAGACCATACCTCCTGAACCCAAATTTTTTGAACTGGACATTGATCTGGTTCGTGTCATTCTTTTACCAGAACATCCAGATCTCTAAGTCGAACAAACAGAAGTTTTTCCTGGATCAGTCGCTCCACAGTAGATTGTAGCCATTGAGTTTCCCATATCGCACAGTCAACCACTTGAAATATATCTTGGGCCTGACAGCGAAATCCTTCCACCTAGTTTGATTTCGATTGAAGAAATACCACAAGACGAAACACCTTCAACTCCAACTCATTTTAGGGAGGAGATTTATCTTTATGAGTCTTTTCCTCAATCACCTTGCACTTATTTTTTTGATTCTGTATCAATTCGAGTCCCTGTATATCATGTAGGGTATAAATTGGGTCGTATGACCATGGCTGAGTCAAAATCTCCGGTTGTACCATTTCTTACATTCGCAACAACATCTACTATTGCTACCCCATCGATGTTCACCACATCACCAGAGTCACATCTATATGGTGACCCTTATGTCCCACCTGATTACCAATATTTATATGGAACCTTCTCTGGTGCATCCTCAAACCCATGGACTTCACCCATGTCATCATATGGTATTCTATCTAGTACGTCTCTAAGGAGTACTGAATGACTTGATATTTTATATACATCATTAGGGAAATATCAAGTTGGTCCATTTGGGTATATTCCATTCAGTACAATCTCAACTGGAGTCCCAACATTTGGAGAACAATATATTCCATCTTATTATACTCCTCATTCCGGGGTAAACCTATGGTCACCCATTTTGACAGTACTCCATCCCTTTATGGTCATCCTAATGTTGGAATGAATTTTTATCAGTGGAAACCTATTGTTTGGTCAATTTAGTGTGTCCTAAATTGCTGCATTTAATTTGTCAATCCGGGAATCGTAAGCTGATGAAGTGCGGCGCACTATATGTGCAAGATAACCTATTTCTTAACTGTTTGTCGTTTTTGGTTTTTCTAAGGTGAAATGGAAATTCTAAAATGAAAACAAGTTTGGTTATATTTGTTCAAGGAAGTGATATCCCCTATAATGATTTACCAACTTGAAACTTTAAAAGCAAATTGAAAATTACAATGACAAGACTTGAAAGAAAGTAAAAGTGTACTGCTGAAATGAAAAGGTGCTGCTAATCTAATGAATCGAAACAGTAAACTAGTGAACATGAAAACCAAACTATTCTTGCTGCCAACTAAACACAAAAGAAACTATGCTTAAGGAAATTCAAAATTGCAACAAAATAAATCTAAATCAGATTACATCAGTTCATTTTCTGACCCTTCATCATTAGACCAGCTATGATTTTCGGAAGTAATCATAAACAACTTGTGTAACTGATATTTAATTTGCAGAAAGTAAACTAATACTAAACCATACACTCATGATTCAATCCCTCGCCATCAGTCCAGCTGTGGCTTTCGGAGGCAACCGAAGATTTCATGCATGATTTAATATATCTAAATTTGCAGAAAAGAAACTAATACTAAACTACACATTTCATAATGCAATCCCTCACCATCAGTCCAGCTGTGGCTTTCGGAGGCAACTGAAGATGCTATGAGCATCTTAATATATCTAAATTTGCAGAAAAGAAACTAATACTAAACTACACATTTCATAATGCAGTCCCTCACCATCAGTCCAGCTGTGGCTTTCGGAGGCAACTGAAGATGCTATGAGCAGCTTAATATATCTACATTTAACTACTAAAGCAGATAAGCAAAACTGAAATGAACAAAGCAAGACTGAATTTAAATAAAAACTATGAAAAGCAAACTAGCAGCAGAACAATGTTAGATTCATGTCATTAGTCAAAAAGCTATAAAAATGCCCGGGCTGTCTATCTAAAACCTGCAATCAAGAAAACTGATCAGTGATTAACAATCATAAAACATGAAAGACAGAAATGAAATGGAAATTATGGAAATGTATAAACAGAAATGAAACAACTGAAAAGTATGAACATATGGATGGATTATGATACAATGATTTTTAAAGAAATGAAATGAGAAATATACACTAATACACAAAACCTTAGCTGAGCAGGGGCCCTCTACACAGCCTTGGTAACGATCCTCAAACACGAATTAAGTTGAAAAACAGAGTCTTCTCATATTAACAAGCAGTTCATTACATAATTGTAGTGTTACGGCTCAAGGGCTGCGTAATCACTACAAAGCAAACTAACAGATAACAGAGTACATTCACAAACATCAACTATCAACTAACAACTAACTTTATGTGCGTATGCAAACGCTCTATATATAACAATAAACTGTAACTGTCTCCTAAAGTTCATGATGGCAGAGAGCACGTAGACCACTACGCCCACGGATATAGGAGTATGGCCGTGTTGGAAAGTGAATCTACGAAAGGTGGATGCTTGAATTCAACTCCAGAGCTCTGCACAGATGTCGATTTAACCTCCGCAGGCTTAGAAACGGCCGTATGGATGTTTATGTGCCACGAAACAGAGTCCGACCGACATGAAACTCCATAGTTGACTTCCATGTGGACGCCTTTGACCGCGGCTTCTTTGGACGAGTTTGCTTGAACCAATAGGACACGAACCATGTCCACATCATTCCTAGCCTGCCCATGTGGCTCGTTTCCCTTGTAGACACCTGTAGCATAGAGTTCCACAAAATAGCTGCGGAAAGTTGCAGCAGCTGCGGAAAGTGGCAAGATTCCGCAGCTAAATGAACAAAATCTAGATCAAATAGAAAACACAAAAATATAATTAAAAACCATGTTAGATACCCTTTTTCACATGATATTGACAATTTGGGAGGTTTAGGTGAGTGAAAAAGGTATGGAAAAGTGTATGGAAAAGATGCAAATTTGGGACTCAACATACCCCCATTGTGAAGGTGTTGCATGTCCTCATGCAACCAAAATTTTGATACTCTTTGTTCAGTTCATGTGCCTTGATACTTCAGCCAGCACATCCAACCCCCTTCTTTTCTTCTTTGGTACTGTCATCATTCTGGGTTTCTTCATTAAGCACCTAAATTTGATATTCACAAGTGCTCTGCTCAATTTCTGGCATTTCCTTTTTAATTTCTTATTCTTCTTTTGCCAAATTCCCAAATGTAACATAGTATTATCATGGATGATCTTGTCCAGTTTGCCTTGTTCTTTCAATGTTTCATTTTCATTTTTGATGTGCCGATTTAAAAGCTCCAGCTCAAAAATTTCCTGTTTTAATGACTGAACTAAATCATCCTGCAATGTATGAGGCTGAATGGAAAAGGTACTTGGACCTGTGGCTGCCTTTTCCAAGGATTCTATATAGTCATATACCTCCTGCTGCTTGGGGTCTACTTCCGGTGTCATTTTCATTGGGCTGTCCCCAAAATGCTGTAAAGGAGAATTATGTTCAAAATCTGGCCGAGGAGGGCTTACATCAATATTTTGCTGAGAATAAGATGGAGTATGCTCATTGTCTGATTGGGAATGAAAGGAATCAAGTTCACTAACTGACTGAAATGGACTATGGTCAGTTGGAGACTGTTCAGATGTCTCCTCACCCAAATCAATGAAATGAGGACCCTTAATTTGTGTTTTTCTCAATTTTCCTTTAAGCCTGCTGCTTCTCCTCACATGCTGTGGTACACTACCCTTTTGTTCTTGTTTTCTTGTCTCTGCCTTCTTGGATATAGATGACTGTTTTTGAAGATAAACTAATCTTTCAGATAGTATTTGATGATCTTCTTCTTCAGAAGAAGGAGTTTTATGGACAGCCTCAATAATTTCTTTCCCTTTTGGTAGTATTGGCTTCTTAGCCTTGATTTCCTTCTTCTTCCTTTTTACCAATCTCTTTTCCCTATCAGTTCTTTCCATAGTAATAGTAGGAGTGTTTTGGATTTCCTCAATTGTTCTTTTCCTCCTACTTCTTTTTGTTGTGCTAGCTGCGGGAATTTCCTTAGCAAGAGTAATTTGGGTTTCAACATTCATTCTTTTTCTTCTACTCCTTCTAATTGAACTACCTTCAGGAATTTCCTGAGGTTCTTCAAAGAAGTTTCTAACTAGGAATTATTCCCATGTATCTTTTCTTTCCTTTAGCTCCTTTTCAATCAGAATTTTTATAAGGCCGTGGTGATAAAGATGAGGCTCTACATCTCCCAAGTGTTTTTTGAACAGTCACAGCCATTTTCTTTAAGCTATTGAATAGAAAATAAGGGAGATTGAGAGTTTGGTTTTCAAGAAAATTCATCAATATCCTGGTATGGTACATGTACATAGACCCAAAACGGCCTTCACATGTAATAAATTTCTGAACAATTAGTAGTAAAGCGGCCCATTCTTCTTTTATTGCATGCACAGGAATTCCTCTTTTGAAAACAGTGATATCCATACCTTGATTTCGTAGGATTGCTCTCCATGCCTCATCACTGATACTTTTATTTTTGAACCAACGTTCTCCCTCCTGAAGAAGTTCTGTGGCTGTTGCTATTGATGCTTCATTGACCGAAAACTTGAGGTCTCCAACTTCTTCTTCCGAGCCATCAAATGACCTTGCAAACGCTTTCGTAACTTCTTTGTGGTAACCTCTGAATTTCTGAATAAAACGCAGCCATTTAGCTTTCCTCAACATCTCTTTTGCTTGCGGATATCCCTCTATAAACTTCGGTCCTTCCGGCTCTGCCCTTAATAATTTTCCCATTTCACTTCTCTGTGCTTCACAAGTTTGCCTCTGTGAGGGTTTAAGTGGAAATGGAACGAATGAATACACAAGATCGAGCACAATGACTGTGGGAATGTATCATAGAATGGAAATGAGCACCATAAACGGAATGGAGTAAGACTGTGGGTAGATATACGGGAGTGAGAATGAGCAAAAGGAACGAAATGGAGTGAAACAGGGAGTGAGAATGAGTAGAGTGGGGTTTTGTAAACACAACAGAGACACGACAAAGAGGTTAACAAAGTATAATATATTCGGCCGCGTTTTGAATTTTTGGTGGCTGTGTAATAAATATGAACACGTTTCAATCAACGGTTATGAAGTTATGCGGCTTGTAAGAGTCCTTTGTCAACTCAAATACGTCTCATTATCTACGGTGGGATATTGGAACATGAGTGAGAATCGGAATTTCAATGATGAAACCGTTTATGAAGGAATGCAAGAGGATAACATGGAGATTGTGACCGGTTACGGAACTGTCAATATAATAATTGCGCGTAATGGGTAGAGCTCATGATTTAAAATTATATAAAAATGTGTTTTTCAATACTATTTGAAATAAACTTTATTCATACCTTTGGAATCCTTGCTTTTTCCCTTGGTCTTCAACTGATTGATCTCCATTGGTGTCTTGAATGTTCCATTGATCCTCTCTCCTGCATTTTATTTCATAATTATGAAAATAACAACTGACTATACATTCTCTTTGAAAACAGAGTAGTAGCTGCGGAATCTGCTTCTGGCTGCGGAAACTGGAGTCAGCTGCGGAAACAGATGTCAGCTGCGGAAACTGACACAGCTATTACTTGGTTGAATAGAAATGAAAAAATGACAGATGACCAGGTGGAAATGGTCATAAAAAAGATTTTTATTGATGGAATGGATGAAATGAAGTGGAGTGAAGTGAAATGAAATGAAATGAAATGAAATGAAGTGGAATGAAATGGAGTGGGTGGTGAAATGAAATGAAATGAAAGACGGATTTTTTTTTGGAAAATATAGAGTGTCAGGTGTCCCTGATTTTCACCCCATATTTTCTGTATAAGACTGCCAATCAATGATTGGTTTTCAGGCTTATACCATTTTTTTTTTTTCTTTTTTTTCTTTTTTTTTTTTAACTTGAAAAACAAAAGCTAGGCTGGTGGAGAAGAAGAATTCTTCTGTACCAGCCTGATTGCATAACTTTCTTGAAACAACTTGACAAAATCCTCTTTTGAGAGTGGCTTATGATAAACTTTCAATCTATGGCCATTCACAATAAGAGGAGTTTGAAACTCATCAATGGTCTTGATTCTTACAGCTCCATTGCTAAAGATCTCGTCAATCTCATATGGCCCAAGCCAATGAGTCTGAAATTTCCCTTGAAAATCTTTAAACTTGGAATCAAATAACAATGCCCAATCTCCTTCTTGAAACTTCTTTTCTTTGATATATTTTTCATGCCATTTAGTTCTTTGATATTGAACTAGATCGGTTCTTAGAATTGCTTCTTGTCTGATCTCATCTAGCTCATTCAACTGCTCCATTCTATGCTTTTGGGCTTCTGATAAGTCCATCCCCAACTGAACTGCTATCTTGAAGGTCTTGACTTGGAACTAAATGGGGAGCAAGACTTCTTTCCCATAAACAAGTTCATAGGGAGAATGTCCTGTTGTATTCCTCCATGTAGTTCTGTAGGCCCACAAGGCTTCTGGAAGCCTTTCTGCCCAATCTCTTCTATGTAGATGAACTGTTTTGGTGATGATACTTTCAAGAACTTTGTTTGTGGACTCCACTTGACCATTTGCTTGTGGATGGTAAGGAGTAGATCTTCTGTGCTTGATTTTGTATTCTTCCATCAACTTCTCCACCAAATTTGATGTGAATTAGCTCCCCTGATCTGTTACAATTTCTCTTGGAACACCAAAGCGAGTAAAAATATCCTCATAAAGAAAATGAACAACTGAATTTTCAGTAGCAGATACTAATGCTTTAGCTTCTACCCATTTAGTAACATAATCGGTGCAAACCAATATATACTTCTTTTGCTTAGATGGTGGATTAATAGGTCCAATGAAATCTAAAGCCCATTTTTCAAAGGGTTCAATGAGTACCTGTGTTTGCAATGGCATTTCATTTGAAAAGGTAGGTTTCCCTACTCTTTGGCAGCTATCACACCTTTTGACATATTGTTTTGCATCTTTGAAGAGAGAAGGCCAATAATATCCCAAGGAAAGGATTTTATAGGCCGTCCTTTTGTCCGCAAAGTGTCTGCCACATGGTTCATCATGACATGCCTTAAGAATATCGGGCATTTCATCTTCCCTGACACATCTTCTGATCACAAGATCTGGCCCTGTTTTAAACAATTCGTTAGAAATCCATGAATATCTTGAACTCTCCTGAATAATTTTTCGTTTTTCTCTTGGAAATAAATGTGAAGGTAGTTTCCCTGTAACCAAATAGTTAGCAATATCTGCATACCAAGGGGTCTTAGTAGTTACTGCAAACAAATATTCATCAGGAAACTTATCTTCTACAGGAGAATCTTCTTTAGTATTCTGAATCCTAGACAAGAAATCAGCTACTGTATTCTGTTTTCCTGGTCTATCCAACACGGTAATATTGAATTCTTGCAAAAGTAAAAGCCATCTTGTCACTCTGCCATTAGTAACAGGTTTGTTCATTAAATATCTAATTGCAGAATGGTCAGTATGAATAAAAGTTTCATAGCCTGTTATGTAATGTCTAAACTTATTAATTGCATGAACAACGGCTAAGAACTCTTTTTCAGTCACAGTATAATTCAACTCTGTGGGAGTCAAATTTTTACTGGTGTAATAAATGGCATAAGGAATTAAATCTTTTTGACCCAACACGGCTCCAAGAGCTGTATCTGAAGCATCTGTAGAGATATGGAAAGGAAGTTTACGCGAAAATTAGCTGAATAAATCACTTATTCACTGAAGATTAACCCGATCATACATCAATTTCGAATTGCATACATAACACATAACCTTCTTCTACAATTAATTGTCACATGCGGAAATAACAGAAGCAATCTCACATCAAATCAATCACACATTAACTCAGTATGTATGGGGAAAGCCTATAGCTGAAAACCCCGCAGCTATTGTGTATATTATAATGGAGAAATCATGTAACAATCATAGTACAAAAACTCTTCACAAGCTCTCATGCACTACCTCCCATGCTACACACTATCAAGCTAGATCTAGCAAATCTCTTGCTCCAATCCTTAGCCACTTGATAGCCAACCTTGATTGCGTATTTTAATGCTAGGTGATGGCCTCCTTATATAGATAAACCACCAGCCTAAACTTTGCAATACTCATAGCTTACTCCACCTATCTATGTGTTGCAAATAGCAACGGTATAGTTACAACTGATAGCTAACTCTACCCTTTCATCTATCTCTTTCACTGGTCTTCACTGAACTGATCATGCACTGTAGTGAACTGAAGTGTTCTTGAGTTGACTAATGAGTTAATATTTAGTAAATTAAATATTATTTAATTTACTCCACTCATATCTAGTTGATTAGCTAGTTAACTAATCTCAACTAGTTCAGTAAAAATAAATAGAACACAACTCCACTATTTGTCCCGTTAACTCCTCCAAAACTTCTGCCACTGAAGTCTAACTGAAGCCAACCATGCAAGATGCCATCAAACCCTAGGAACCACGTGATTCCTTGTGTCGGTTGCATGAGCCACCTCCATGACTCAAACTGAAGTGCGCCAAGAGAGTAAACTGCTGTTTATAGTCAAAATATTATTAAGGGTAAATAATATTTGACTTCCATATTTTTAGGAGATCAGTCTAAAAATAGCACGGGTCCTAAAAATAAGGGTCTCATCTATTTTTACCGACATGTCGCATACTTTAAGAATCTCCAAGTAGAATTCCCAAATTATGCTCCGTATGTCTAAAAATAGACATAGTCTAAAAAATAGACTTTGCGCCAGAATTTGCCTGCGGGCCCACTTAGTGAAGGCGACTTCATTTCACTAAGCTCCATCATCTTGCTGCATTTTCAACACTCCCTCTCAGCAAGATATGGATTATCTGCAACCCCTATCCTGCCTCTGTGGAATTCGAACTTGCTCTGGTGAGCGCCTTCGTCAGGATGTCGACATCCTGATCCTCCGTGGGAACATATGAAAGCATCATGATTCTCCGCTGAACACAATCTCTGATATGATGGTACCTGATGTCGATGTGTTTGGACCTATCATGAAATACTGGATTAGCTGAGAGTTTAATGCAACTCTGGTTATCACAGTAGATCACTGTAGGCTCCAAATGCAACCTAAACAAACCTGCGAGGATCTTCCTCATCCAAATAGCCTCACATGCAGCCAAGCTTGCTGCCATGTACTCGGCCTCTGCTGAACTGAGTGCCACGGATCTCTGCTTCCTGCTGTACCAGGAAACTGCTGTCGACCCAATGCTGAAAACTCCTCCAGAAGTGCTCTTCCGGTCTGTCGGGCTCCCTGCCCAATCTGCATCAGTGAAACCAGAAAGCTTCACTCCATCCTCCTGTCTGTACCATAGACCATATCCCGATGTGCCTGTGATATAGCGCAATACATGCTTGCCCGCCTTCCAAAAGAGCTTGGTAGGCTTAACCATAGCTTGCGAAAGCTGGTTAACTGCATAGCATATATCGGGCCGAGTATTGACCAAATACATCAACGACCCCACCAACTGTCGATAGACAGTGGCATCCACTACCTCCTCCGAAGTAGCATCTCCCTTCCTCCATCCTCCGGGAAGAGGGGTATCAACAGGCTTGCAGCCTTGCATGTTGAACCTCTCCAGAATCTCCCGGGCATACTTGCCCTGAGAAACAAACAGTCCTCCACTGCGTTGCCAAATCTCCAATCCCAGGAAATAATGAAGGATGCCCAGGTCCTTCATCTCAAACTCTCGTGCAAGATCCTCCTTGCATGAAAGTATCAACTGCTCGTCGCCAGTCAAAATCGGATCATCTACATACAGTACGATGATCAACAGCTTCCCCTCCACCACAATCTGGTACAGGTTTGGATCTGCCTCACTCTTGGAGAATCCAAGCCCGGTGAAGTAGCTGTCTATCCGAGTGTACCAAGCACGAGGTGCTTGCTTCGGCCCGTACAATGCTCTCTTGAGTCGGCACACATGCGACTCACTGTTGAAGATCTCAAAACCTTCAGGCTGCTCTATGTACACCTCTTCCTCAATAACTCCATTGAGGAACGCGGTCTTCACATCCATCTGATGAATGTGCCACCCCATCTGCGCTGAGAGAGCAAGGATCGTCCGTATGGAAGAGTACCTTGCGACAGGTGCAAAAGTCTCCTCATAGTCAATCCCCTCGATCTGCGAGAAGCCACGGGCGACAAATCTCGCCTTGTACTTCTCCACACTCCCGTCAGCCGCCTGCTTCACCTTGTAGATCCATCGCGAACCTACAACTGATTTCCCAACCGGTCTTGGGACAATCTCCCATGCAATGTTCCTGATGATCGAATCATATTCTTCGATCATGGCATCAACCCATGCGGGTTCCTCCACAGCTTCCTCAAAAGAGGATGGCTCTGTCACAACACATTGACTCATAAGAGCCATGTATCCAGTGTACCGATCCGGTGACTGTCTCTGTCTGCGCTGTGCTGTAGGTGGTCCTACAACCTTCTCTGCATCCCGAGCCAGTCGCTCGGCTTCTGTAGTGCGCATGCGCCCTCTGATGGTTGGCGCTGCCTGGGTGGTTTCTTCCACCTCCTGAACCTCCTCTTGTGGCTGATCCACATCCGGAAGCTCCTCCTTAGGAAGTAACAGCTCCTCATCTGCATGCAAGTGTAGCTCCCTCTCAAGCGAACACTGCATGGCTTTCTCCTCCTGAAATTTTATATCCCGTCGCACAACAGTCTTTCGACTGTCTGAAAAATACACCCGATAGTTGTGAGGTGTATCGGTGTACCCCACAAATATTCCAACCTCAGCAGTTGGATCCAGCTTCCTTCTCGCATCCTTCGTCACATGCATGTAGACAGGAGAACCAAAAATCCGCAAATGGGAAATATCAGGCCTCTTGCCAGAATAAGCCTCCTTCGGTGTACTCATGCCAAGAACCTTGTGAGGACAACGGTTCTGCACATACACTGTTGTATTGCATGCCTCAGCCCACAAGTGAAGGGGTAGGCCCTGATCATGCAACATCGCCCGTGCAGCACCCACGATCATTCTGTTCTTCCGCTCAGCCACCCCGTTCTGCTATGGGTTATGGGGTGCGATGAGCTCTCTCCGAATCCCTTCTGCACTGCAGAACTCCTTGAATTCAGCCGAGATGAATTCACCACCGTTATCACTCCTTAGAGCAATCACCTTCTTCCCCAACTCCTTCTCGACCAGTGCTTTAAACTCATAGAACTTCGCGAATGTATCGCTCTTCTTCTGCATGAAGAAGATCCAGCACTTTCGAGAGAAATCATCAACAAAGATCACATAATACCTGTGCTTTGCTGTCGAAGCAACAGAGAAAGGACCACACACGTCTGTGTGAACTCTCTCGAGGATCGTCGTGGCGCGACTATCCTTCTCGTGAAAGGTGGCTTTCACATACTTCCCTAAAGTACACCCCTTGCACTGATCTGACTGCGCAAGGGTGCCCTTAGGAAGTCCCGTAGAAATCTGCTGCAGAATCTTCAAAGCTCCATGGTGAAGATGGCCCAATCTCCTGTGCCATAGTTCGCCCTCATCATCCCGGCTCACCACATCTCCAGCCTTGCATGCCATAGCTGCGCAGTCATCTACCTGCAACTGATAAAGGTTATGAGTTCGAACCCTATCTTCCGGGTCTCTCCAGTAGTCTTACTGCGCAGGAAAGCTTTTCCTTCGCTGAAGACCACATCATAACCCTTATCCTCCAACATCGCTACTGAAATCAGGTTCTTCTTCAATCCAGGTACATGCATGACATCCTTTAAGACAAAGGGTTTACCGGACTCCCTCTGAAAGGATACGGTACCGATACCAGTCGCACTGTATCTACCGTCATCGCCCATCTCGATGTGCATACCCAAATCCTTGTCCTCCAGATCTGAGAACAACTCCCGATCTCCCGTCATATGAAATGACGTACCGCTGTCCAAGAACCACACCGATCCCGGCATACTTGAAACTAAGCATGCAATCAGTGAAACTTTGACAGCCACCCCCACACTTCCCAGCTCATCTCTGCACTGAGTGAACTTCGTGAGGTATTCGGCGATGCTGTCGCCCTTCTCCATCTTGATGTTCCTGAGCTTGTCTTTGAGTGCCAGCTTCCTTTGGTCACTCTTACTCTGGAATAGATCCGTCAAAGCTTTCCACATTAAATGTGGAGTAGCCTTTCCATGCAGGCTGGATACAATATGATCCTTGACGCCCTCCAACAGGATCCTTCGACATTTCGCGATCTTCTTTTGCCATGCATCGACCAGAGCTGCATCAGTGGGCTTTGGGACATCAGCATCCACGAACTCCTTCAGACCATTATCTTCTAACACTGCTTCCATTCGATCTTTCCATGCAATATAGTTCGAACTGCCTTCAAGAGCATATTCGAGTCGCAATCCATTGAAAGAAGACATCTTTCAACACCGGCACCAAGAAGAACAACCTTCTGCAAAATTCGAATTCCAAACTCCAAGCTCTATCGCTTCCGATCTACACTTGAAAACAAATTATTTCCAAATCAGAGATTGACTGCAAAGGGCATTCACGAGATCTTTCACCTTACAAAGAAGGATGAATATTCCGGAGGCTACCTGGCCCGCATGCAGACTCTGTCCGAGGAAATAAGTTTGCAATCACCGTAATAGACTTCGACAATTAATTTCGCTCCGATACCATGTAGAAATTAGCTGAATAAATCACTTATTCAATGAAGATTAACCCGATCATACATCAATTTCGAATTGCATGCATAACACATAACCTTCTTCCACAATTAATTGTCACATGCGGGAATAATATAGAAGCAATCTCACATCAATTCAATCACACATTAACTCGGTATGTATGGGGAAAGCCTATAGCTGAAAACCACTTGGGCCCCTATTGTGTATATTATAATGGAGAAATCATGTAACAATCATAGTACAAAAACTCTTCAAGCTCTCTCATGCACCTACCTCCCATACACACTATCAAGCTAGATCTAGCAAATCACTTGCTCCAATCCTTAGCCACTTGATAGCCAACCTTGATTGCGTATTTTAATGCTAGGTGATGGCCTCCTTATATAGATAAACCACCAGCCTAAACTTTGCAATACTCATAGCTTACTCCACCTATCTATGTGTTGCAAATGTAACGATATAGTTACAGCGATAGCTTTACTCACCCTTTCATCTACCTCTTCCACTGGTCTCCACTGAACTGATCATGCACTGTAGTGAACTGGAGTGTTCTTGAGTTGACTAATGAGTTAATATTTAGTGAATTAAATATTATTTAATTCACTTCACTCATATCTAGTTGATTAGTTAGTTAACTAATCCCAACTAGTTCAACTAAAACAAACAGAACACAACTCCACTATCTGTCCCGTTAACTCCTCCAAAACTTATGCCACTGAAGTCTAACTGAAGCCAACCATGCAAGATGCCATCAAACCCTAGGAACCACGTGATTCCTTGTGTCAGTTGCATGAGCCACCTCCATGACTCAAACTGAAGTGCGCCAAGAGAGTAAACTGCTGTTTATAGTCAAAATATTATTAAGGGTAAATAATATTTGACTTCCATATTTTTAGGAGATCGGTCTAAAAATAGCCTGGGTCCTAAAAATTAGGGTCTCATCTATTTTTACCGACATGTCGCATACTCCAAGAATCTCCAAGTAGAATTCCCAAATTATGCTCCGTATGTCTAAAAATAGACATAGTCTAAAAATAGACTTTGCGCGAGAATTTGCCTGCGGGCCCACTTAGTGAAGGCGACTTCATTTCACTAAGCTCCATCATCTTGCTGCATTCTCAACGGTTTCCAATTTGGTCCTCTCAAGATAGGTGCTTCAGATATTCTTGTTTTCAAAGTTTCAAAAGGTGATTGACAATCAGGATCCCATTTAAATTCACAGTCTTTTGTAAGCAATTTGAAGAGTGGAGATGCTATTTTAGTGAAGTTTTCTATAAATCTTCTATAGTAACTAGTAAATCCTAGAAAACTTCTAACATCTCTTTGACAATTTGGAATAGGTAACTTGGAGATGACTTCAACTTTTGATCTATCAACCTTAATCCCATCTCCTGAAATATGATGTCCTAAAACAATCCCTTCGGTAAACATCATAAAGCATTTTTCATGGCTTAATGAAAGGTTTGTTTCTTTACATCTTATAAGAACTTTTTCCAAATTTTCTAATGCCTCTTCAAATGAATTACCATAAACTGTAAAATCATCCATGTAAACCTCTACACAATCATGAATTAGATCAGAAAAAATTCCTAGTACTGCTCTTTGGAATGTTGCTGGTGCATTACATAACCCAAAAGGAAGCACTCGGTAGGCAAAAGTTCCCCATGGACAAGTAAATGTGGTCTTATCTTGATCTTCAGGTGCTACCTGAATTTGATTATAGCCACTAAATCCATCCAAAAATGAAAAGTACTTTTTACCTGCTAATGTATCTAATACCTGATCAATAAAAGGCAAAGGAAAGTGATCCTTTAAAGTTGCTTTGTTCAATTCCTTGTAATCAATGCATACCCTCCATTTACCATTCTTTTTAGGTACTATAACCAAAGGAGAAACCCATCGGCTATCTGAAATTGGATAAATGAAGTTTACATTGAGAAGTTTTTGGAGCTCTTCTTTCACTATCTCCCTAAGATTTGGATTCATCCTTCTTTGAGGTTGTCTGATTGGTCTACTGTTTTCCTCAATATAGATATGATGGATGCAAGTCTTAGTATCAATACCCTTCATGTCAGTATACTCCCATGCAAATGCAGTAGAATGTTTTTGTAAGATTCTGGTTAGTTCTTCTTGTTGTGATTTCTCCAAATGTTTGTTGATATTCAATGTCTTTTCTGGAAAAATCTCAATAGGAGAATTACCAAACTCTTCCATAGAGTAAAGAGACATTTGTCTTGATGATAAATATTCTATGTCAGATTCCAACTGAAATTGTGTGGGGTCATATTCTGAAGTTATCTCAAAATTTTCTAATGTGTTCAGAATTTGACTATCCTCACTAATTTCAGAAATGGTAAAGACGGGTTGTATAGTGTTCTCATCATCGACCCATTCATTGTCTCCTATTTCTGTAATTGCTCTTGCAGGAGGATACAAATTGAATTTCTTTGTCGAATTACCATTAGAAATGTACATGTCTCCGGATCTACAACTAATAAAAGCATCAGCTGTGGCCAGCCAAGGTCTTCCTAAGATAATTGGATGTCCTCCTAGATTACTTTTGGGAGTCAAAATCATAAAGTCTACTGGATATTCCCAAGAATCTAAGGAGACCGAAATATCTTCTAATACACCATCTGGTTTAATAACCGATCGATCTGCAAGTTGCAATAAGGTAGGTGTAAAAAGAAGGTTAGGAAGTTTTAACTGTTCCATAGTTTGTCTACTCATAATGTTGATAGCAGCCCCTAAGTCAATCAATGTGTTTGGAATTTATATCCCATTTATATGTGTCTTGACAATTGGACTTCCTGGATCTACATACTTCTGCATAGTAATTTTTCCCATCATAATGTCTGCAATCTTTCCTACCAGGTGGATTCTTCTTGTGTCTTTTAGTTTCCTTCCTGGTCTTTTAAAACTCAACTCCTTTATGGTTTTTGCTAGAATAGGAATCTCTCGAATGGCTTGTAGCAAGGGAATCTTGATACAAACATTCTTCAATTCATCTAGAAAGTCATAGTTGGGCAACAAGATTTGTTTTTCCACCCCCTTGTCAATTTGTAGTCTTTCAGGAAAAGGGGGTGTAGATGAAGATGCAGGTTGCTCAACTATAGGAGTTGTGGGTGTTAACTTTTCTTTTTCTTTTTGAATGTTTGAATTTTGAAGAGATTCTTCCTCGGAACCCTTATTGACCTTAAGAGAGTCCTCCTCAGAGGTATCTTGCTCTTGAATATCTATAGAAGGTTTTTCTAAAACTCTACCAGATCTGAGTTGTACATCGTTGAGAGGAACAATCATATAGGTAAGAAATTGTTGTCCTTCTACCATATAAGTAGTTTGAGGATTCTTATTGTTAGGATTTGGCAATGGCTGAGTTGGAAGTTGATTTGTCTTCTGTTGGTATGGGAGCATGAGTTGAGGATTTGTATTTTGTTGAGAAGGTTGTTGTTGTGGAAATGGCAATGAAAGTTGTGGATTTGGGCTTGGAAATTGTGGAGCTTGTTGATTTTGAAAAGATGGAGGATATTGATAAAATTGAGGAAATCTCCCATAAGGATTTTGCATCCCTTGTACCCATGGCTGATATGAATTCTGATGTTGGGGCCAAGGTTGTTGCCAAGGATTCCAATTTGGTGGGGTTTGAAGATTCATAGGGTTATTAAACCCTTGAGATTGTTGTCCTTGCCAAGGTCTCCTTGCGACAAAACAGAGAGATTCTACTGAATTTGGATCTTCTTGAAAAACAGCTTTGAGTCCAGGGATTGAAGGACAATCCTTGATCTCATGATTTTCTAAGCAAATCATACATGTTTCTACAACTTTTGCATCCAAGGGACATTCCCTTAAAGCATGTTTCTTCCTACATTTCGGACAAAAGATGGCTAAAGCATCTGTTTCTGCTTTCTGCTTGTTTTGGATTTTAAGGGTGTCTAATTGTTCACTAAGGCTCCCTAAGATATCAGTTTTGAATTCATCAAGCATATTACCAATCTCTGCCCTACTTACTGATCCAGTTGCAGATTTGTTAGCCCTAATAAGAGAAGGATCCCTAGGCCCTTTTCCGGTTTTAGATTTTCCTCTTGAGAGATGGACACATAGTTCTGTTATATCACGAAGTGGGAGTTGAGAAATGTCTCCTTTCCCCATCATGTTTAAAATATCTATCCATTCATCTCTAATGGCTTTTAATATGAGGGCTTTCAAGGTTTTATCATCTAAGTTGCTCATCTTTGCTCTTTTCAAGTTGTATTGAAATCTTTCAAGTAAGTCTTCCAAATTTTCATCTTCTTTTTGCATCATTTTGAATACCTCATCCTTGTGATTGGTAGGCATACAATAGTCCAAGTATCTATCCAAAAATGTTTGTTTCATATCATTCCAAGTTCTGATAGATTGAGTGGCTAATCCCATGAACCATTTCAAAGCAGATCCCTTCAATGTTGAAGGAAACAGTTTGAGTTTTTGAGAATCTTCCATATAATCATAAGTTCGGCACACTACTTCAAACTCAAATAGAAATGTTTCAGGATCTTCACTTCGCAATCCATAAAAGTTAGGGAGAACAGATGGTGAGATATTTTTCATTGTTGCATGAGTCTCCTCATCAACTATAGGGAATCCAAGCAAATTGTCCCTATTTCTACCATCATTTCCTTCACCATTTTTATCTCCATTATCTCCTCCTCTTCTACCTCCACCTCTATTTATTACTTCCTCTGCCATGATAGTTTCTTTAGAGTCCTTATAGTCCTCTAGTTCTTCTACCAAGGAAGGATGAGAGAAAGTTTCTTTGTTTTCTAAGTGAGTTTTAGTAGGTGGTATAGGAGAATCCTCTAATTCAGCTGTTCTTTGACTTCCAAAAATCTTAAGGCTAGGGGTAGATGGTGGTGAATCTGGTCTATGCCTTGAAGAAGATGGAGTTGTGAAAATCGAACTCTTGGCTTTAGCTATAAACCTTCCCCTAGAATCTCTTGCTCTATGCATGTCATTTTTTATTTTATTTTTTTTATATTTTTGAAAAGTTGGGCTAATAATTCTCTTTCTGATCTTCCAGGTCACACTAGGTGCAAGAAGAGAGCATACTTAAGAAATTACTAAACCAATAACTCTCTTTTCTGATCCTCCAGATCACACTAGGTGCAAGAGGAGAGCATACTTCAGGAAGTTATCAAGTTTTCCCTTCTTTTATGATTTTATGTTTTTTTTTTAAGAAATTGGCTACCTAGTTACACTTCCCCGGCAACGGCGCCAAAATGTTTGGTCAATTCAGTGTGTCCTAAATTGCTGCATTTAATTTGTCAATCCGGGAATCGTAAGCTGATGAAGTGCGGCGCACTATATGTGCAAGATAACCTATTTCTTAACTTTGTGTCGTTTTTGGTTTTCTAAGGTGAAATGGAAATTCTAAGATGAAAACAAGTTTGGTTATGTTTGTTCAAGGAAGTGATATCCCCTATAATGATTTACCAACTTGAAACTTTAAAAGAAAATTGAAAATTACAATGACAAGACTTGAAAGAAAGTAAAAGTGTACTGCTGAAATGAAAAGGTGCTGCTAATCTAATGAATCAAAACAGTAAACTAGTGAACATGAAAACCAAACTATTCTTGTTGCCAACTAAACACAAAAGAAACTATGCTTAAGGAAATTCAAAATTGCAACAAAATAAATCTAAATCAGATTACATCAATTCATTTTCTGACCCTTCATCATTAGACCAGCTATGATTTTCGGAAGTAATCATAAACAACTTGAGTAACTGATATTTAATTTGCAGAAAGTAAACTAATACTAAACCATACACTCATGATTCAATCCCTCACCATCAGTCCAGCTGTGGCTTTCGGAGGCAACTGAAGATGTCACGCATGATTTAATATATCTAAATTTGCAGAAAAGAAACTAATACTAAACTACACATTTCATAATGCAATCCCTCACCATCAGTCCAGCTGTGGCTTTCGGAGGCAACTGAAGATGCTATGAGCAGCTTAATATATCTAAATTTGCAGAAAAGAAACTAATACTAAACTACAAATTTCATAATGCAGTCCCTCACCATCAGTCCAGCTGTGGCTTTCGGAGGCAACTGAAGACGCTATGAGCAGCTTAATATATCTAAATTTAACTACTGAATCAGATAAGCAAAACTGAAATGTACAAAGCAAAACTGAAGTTAAACAAAAGCTATGAAAAGCAAACTAGCAGCAGAACAATGTTAGTTTCATGTCATTAGTCAAAATTCTATAAAAATGCCCGGGCTGTCTACCTAAAACCTGCATAAGAAAACTGATCAGTGATTAACAATCATAAAAACATGAAAGATAGAAATGAAATGGAAATTATGGAAATGTATAAACAGAAATGAAACAACTACAAAGTATGAACATATGATGGATTATGATACAATGACTTTTAAAAGAAATGAAATGAGAAATGTACACTAATACAAAAAACCTTAGCTGAGCAGGGGCCCTCTACACAGCTTTGGTAACGATCCTCAAACACGAATTAAGTTGAAAAACAGAGTCTTCTCATATTAACAAGCAGTTCATTACAGAATGGTAGTGTTACGGCTCAAGGGCAGCGTAATCACTACAAAGCAAACTAACAGATAACAGAGTACATTCACGAACATCAACTATCAACTAACAACTTAACAACTAACTTTATGTGCGTATGCAAACGCTCTATATATAACAATAAACTGTAACTGTCTCCTAAAGTTCATGATGGCAGAGAGCACGTAGACCACTACGTCCACGGATATAGGAGTATGGCCGTGTTGGAAAGTGAATCTACGGAAGGTGGATGCTTGAATTCAACTCTAGAGCTCTGCACAGATGTCGATTTAACCTCCGCAAGCTTAGAAACAGCCGTATGGATGTTTATGTGCCACGAAACAGAGTCCGGCCGAGATGAAACTCCATAGTTGACTTCCATGTGGACGCCTTTGACCGCGGCTTCTTTGGACGAGTTTGCTTGAACCAATAGGACACGAACCATGTCCACGTCATTCCTAGCCTTCCCATGTGGCTCGTTTCCCTTGTAGACACCTGTAGCATAGAGTTCCACAAAATAGCTGTGGAAAGTTGCAGCAGCTACGGAAAGTGGCAAGATTCCGCAGCTGAATGAACAAAATCTAGATCAAATAGAAAACACAAAAATATAATTAAAAACCATGTTAGATACCCTTTTGCACATGATATTGACAATTTGGGAGGTTTAGGTGAGTGAAAAAGGTATGCAAAAGTGTATGGAAAAGATGCAAATTTGGGACTCAACACCTATCCTGCCCATTCAACCACAAATGGTTGTGCATTCATATCAACTGGTTCAACCTATTTCACCCACATATACTCCACTTGCTAATACATCATTACCCCTATTACAGGCTCAAAGTGTTGTACCTAAACCATCTCAGGTGGGTCCTTCAACCCAATACTCTCAAGTATTGGGCCCTTAGACTCCAACTCTTTCGGTCAACCACCTATATCCGAAATTATTTATTCACAAGTTGGATTACCTTATTATGGGATGTCACAGGCACAACCGGGTCTTACCTATTCATAATCGGGTCCAAGCTATTTTATTTTGGGCTAAAATCTTGGTGGATAGAAACCTTGGTAGCCAAAAGCACAAATTCCACAATAATCATTCCAAAAACAAGTATCTTACCCAGGTTTTGGTCAACAACATCCTCAAGTGTTTTCTTATCAAAAGAACCCCTACCTAGGTTACCAGCAACAAATTCCTTATGCTGGTGCTTAAAGGCATGTTGCCCAAGGAATTACATCATACCCTGGCTATGCTCAACCTGACTTAAATCGAAAGTTACCCTTTGTTGCAACTTTTGAATTACCCGATTTAAACCAGCTTACCATTGACCCAATCAGCTATGCTCCTTGGTGGCTGGTGATACCACGTAAATTACCCTTAGATATTCCTAAGTATAATGGAAACCCTGGAGAAGACCCATCAACGCATGTTATAAATTATCATTTGTGGTGTTCATACAACTCCTAAATGATGACTCCGTTCGACTATGTCTTTTCCAGCATACGCTCACTAGTTCATCCGCGAAGTGGTACATTGAGTTACCATGAGATTCATTTGATAATTTCACTACTTTAGATACTACCTTTTTGACCCACTTCGAGTTACTCATATGATATGAAACTAGAATGAAACTCCTAACCAATTTTAAACATACTAATGCTACTCACATTTCTGATCATATTCATGAGTGGCATTGTCGTTGTAGAATGGTCAAAACATTTTTTCCTAATTAGCTCCTTGTTGAGTGGTTCATTAATTCCTTTTTGCCATCTATCAATGAGGATGTGCCTAAGGGTGGTTTTGTCACTAAATAGAAGGTCATTGCTCATGCCCAATACTTATATTTTATTTATACTCAATCTAGCACGCTCTATGAGAAAATACTCAACACGTCGTGTTCTAATTTTATTGTTCCTCCTCCATCTAAGGACTCTTATGTTGGCGACGGTATGATTAGTACTGCAAGCACACATCACTCTACTACATCTGATCCTACACCTTCTTCCGAAATTCATGTTGTGTCATTTGTCAAAGGAAAAAGTGACAAGCAACAAGGAAGTAAGAAAAATGGGAAAGCGAAGAAAAAAGAAAAATTCAACCCCGCAAGAATGATCATTTGATAAAGAAGCTGGAAAAAATTAGAAACATCATTACCCTTGCATAATATGTAATGAGGAGTAGTTTTTTCGCGACTGTCCTCACCATGCCAAAGTCTCAAAATTTCTTAATACCTAGACTGCACTGTTGTGTTGACAGATCCATTTCCAAATCCAGACACAAATTTGGTTGCTACGGATCCAAGTTCTAGTTCCCAAGTTCTTATGTTATCTGTCACGAAGCCAAAAACTAATGTCTTGGTGTCAACGTGAAATAAATATTACGGTAGTTAGACTACTGATCAACCTACTACCTCGACCACAAATCTGTCTATGGAATCTATCCTGCCAACTGCCATTCCTGAGTTAACAATAAAGCTATCGAAGGGAGTCATCCATAAATAGACATTCAATCCTTGATCCTGAGCTGCTCAAAATTATAATATAGTTGAAGTTTTGGTTCAATCCCCTTCATCTATGTCGATGCTTGAGGTACTTCAAAATTGTCCCTCCCAAAAACAGGCTTTGTTTTCGGAAATTGGTGGAATCGATCCAACAGATTCCAATCTTGTAGTCTTTAATCATACGGGCTATGTGCCAAAATTACCAACAGAATTGGAATTCTCCATCCAAGTAAATTTTCTCAATCACCCCGTTCATCGTACTATTATTGATGAGGGAGAATCTTCTTGCATTATGTCTTTAAACTGCTGGAAGTCACTTGGCTCACTATGCCTATCCCAATCACCTACGACGTTGAAATATTTTGATGGTCATACATATAAGCCTTGCGGTATCATCAATAACCTACATGTCAAACTAGGGGGAAAATAGTAACTATTGAATATGAGGTCATTGACAGGCCCTTGACTACAACATTTTACTTAGAAGGCCATGGGTTTATGCTATGACTGCGATCATCTCTACTTATTTTAAAATGATCACCTTTACTCATAAAGGTGTCATTACAATCATCAATCAACTCTCTTTCTTTTCCTCTAGTTTCTAGGAAACTGGAAGCGCTCTGTTAGTTCACAAGCCCTAGCTAGCACTTCAAAACATTGGTGTAGGACTCTTAAAGGATTCTTCCCTAATGGGAACCTTTGCATTACCACCGCCTGTGAAGTTGGTAGAAATTTAAATAATAGAGACTTGCTACATGATATATTCCACTCCATCTGCCTTAACTAAGATTATAGATGATTATGAAGTTGTTACGCTGGATGAATTCTTGTCGCCCAACCCAATTGAGTTGGCATAGAAATCAATCTACATGACTTAGGCGGTGAATTAGAAATCATCATCGCCAATCGTTTGGGTCAATCATTCATTATATTTCGGTACTCCATTTGATCCTTTTTCATCCACATTCTTGACTGATGAGAGCATTGTGGAATCCATGATACGAGAAGGAGAACCATGGGAATATCATCATCGTCGTTCCCATCTTTAGGATTACGAAGAAGATAATCTTATTGAACTATATCATGCATTAATGAAAACTTTATTTTCGAATTCTTTTGCCATTAATGCAATCCAATCCAAGTGAAACTTATCAAATATTGAAGAAACCGTTTCTATCGATATTTCGACCAAACCCAACGTTGTAGAAAATATTCATGTCGGCATGTCTTGTTCTCCATTAGAACTCGAAACTTATCGATCTCTCTTTCATGAATTCTGAGATATATTTGCTTGGTATTATGAGGAAATGACAGGCATAGATACAAGTATCATTCAACACACCATTAAAATGTTCCCTGATGTCAGAATGGTATGTCAACGCCTTCATCCTATTCATTCGAAGAAGGCTTCTGCCATTAAAGAAAAAGTTTAAAAACTTTTGCGTATTAGTTTCATTTACCTTGTTCCACTTACTGATTGGGTTTCCAATATTGTTTCTGTCATGAAGAAACAAGGGACAATCAGAGTGTGCATCGATTATCGGGAGGTCAATCTTGCTTGTCCAAAATAAAACTATCCTACTCCCTTTATCGACCAGATTATCGACGATTGTGTCATATGTGAAATATTTTTGTTCATGGATGGATTTTTTGGCTACAATCAAATCAATATCCGCCCAGAGGACCAATATAAGATAACATTCATCTGTCCCTAGGGAACATTCGCTTATCATAAACTCTAATTTGGTTTAAACAATGTTGGGGAAACATTTAAAATAGAATTGGATTATTCTTTAAATGAAATCAAGCACATTGTTCAACCATATCTAGATGATTTACTTGTGCATTCACGAAATCAGACTGATCACCCGATGCATTTGAGAGCAATATTTTTACATTTTTTACATTAAAAAATATGCCTCAATTCACACAAATGTGTGTTTTATGTTTGTTTTGGTCATTTTCTAGGATTCGTCATCTCAAAAGAAGGAATTTGAATCGACCCATTGAAGGTCCATGCCATTCTTGATTTGCCTATGCCATCAAATTTACTTCAGTTACATAAACTTCAAGCAAAGGTTAACTTCCTAAGGTGGTTCATACCCAACTACGCTGAAATGGCTAAAGGATTTACTCGTCTCTTCAAAAAGGGGATTCCCTTCCATTGGGATAAGGTTACGCAAGCTTTTTTTGATGTTTTCAAGGACACACTTGTCCGAGTGTCATTGATGTATCCCCCCCAATTATTAGAGTAATTATTTCTTATATATCGCCACGGCTGATATGACCATTGCTATGGTATTGGTCCAAGAAGAAGATGGGATGAAACATCCGATTTATTATTTTAGTCGTAATCTCAATGATATGGAAGTGAAGTATTCATACGTCGAAATTCTCGCCTTGGCGACCGTTCAAGCTATCAAAATATTTCACCATTATATCCTCTTCTGGAAGACCATTTTCATTTCGGATTGCAACCCCATGAATTACATTCTATCATGTCAAATTCTGGGGGGGGGATATTCAAAATGGATCGTCATTTTACAAAAATTTGATTTGTAATTCATCAAATCCAAGTCAAAGAAGTCTTTAGTTTTGGTTGAGCTTCTCTGAAACCTTCCCTCTGATAGTACATCTACTACATCAAAACCATCAATTCCTGATGATTCTCTATTTCTGATCAGATCATGTAATCCTTGATATCAAGATTTTATCATTTATCTCCAAACCCAGAGTTTTCGACTAGATACCTCTCGCTCTCAACATCGACGTATTCGATACCAAGCCAAATATTATCTGATCGTCGGAGATACACTTTATCATCGTGGTGTTGAAATGATTTTAAGGAGGTGCCTCACTCATGAGGAGGTCGAGAAGGTTCTAAATGATTGTCATGTTGGGGCTTGTGGTGGAAACTTATCTAGAATACTCCATGCTGGTTACTTTTTTCCTACCATATTTCGCGACTGCATCCTCGTGGTCAGAAGTTGTCATGTGTGCTAGATATTTGATCGTAAAATCCACAAACCACTAGTGCCAATGCATCATGTTATCTCTATGGGACCATTTGCAAAATGGGGCATTGAATTCATGACCTGAAACCCTCGTTCGTCTGGGGAACATGGTTACATTATTGTCGCAGTAGACTACTTTACCAAGTGAGCCAAAGCGATGCCTACATTCAATAACACAGGCGAAAAAACTGCATTATTCATTTTCAATCATGTCATCTCATCATTTGGTTTTCCACAAGCTATAGTCATAGATCATGGTAAGGATTTTCACAATCACATGATGAATGAGTTGACTGCCAAATTAGGACTGTCGCATGATAGTTATACTCCTTATTATCCACAATCCAATGGAAAAATTGAAGTTATTAACAAGATTCTTAAGCGAATGATTCAACAAATGATAGGAGTTCATAAACGAAATTGGCATTTGATCCTCTACTCGGCTTTGTGGGCATACAAAACCTCAATGAGAAATGCAACCAGATTTACCCCCTTTCAATTGGTGTATGGTCTAGAAGTTATATTGCCTATCTAATGTGAAATATCATCATTAAAAATCGTTGTTGACTTGTTACCTGACACCTCTATTGAAGTAGTGCATCTTTTTAACCTCATCCATCTTGATGAAATTCATCATGAAGCCGCATTGGCCAATGAAGCACATAAGAGACAAATCAAGGTGCAATATGACCAAAATGTCTAGCCTCGCATCTTCTTAGAGGGTGACCTAGTATTACTTTATGATCAGGAAGCTGATGTAATAGGTACAGGAAAATTTGAGCCTTTATGGCATGGCCCCTATATTGTCAAAATAGTTCTTGCTAAGGGCACCTACGAGTTGGTAGATTATGATGGAATTCCATTGGCACAGCCTCGAAATGGGTTGTATCTGAAACGTTACTATGATTAAACATGAACCTAGTAAAATTTTGCATTATATTATATATATTATTTTGATTTGAATTTACTGTCTTAGTTTGTTTTTCTAGAGTTTTCTTGAAGTTAGTAATCCGCTTTACATTTCATCATAGATGTTCGAATCTTTGGAACCATTCGTTGGGTATGTTGATGGTCCTAGTCGTAGTACGCAGAAACTATCCTTTGTAGCGTGGCCCATTTTTTCTCTGAGTGTTGAGCTAGTGAGTTTTCAAGAGATTTGTATCGGTCAATCTACAAACAATATCTCTAAGTATAGCGTGTTGATCGAACTTCTCTTTGATGTCATTTCATTTGGTATTAACCGCATCATCATTAGGTTAGACCCACAACTTGTTGTACTGTAACTTACTAGCATTTATACTATTTGAAATCCATCACTGCATTGTATGTTCCTAAGAGTTCGAATTTTGGAAAGGCATTTTGATTTTATTCAATATCAACACATTTCTGGAAATTTGAACACATTAACTGATTCATTAGCGAATTATGTTTTAAACAAACATTTAGAACACATGTAAAGGCATATTTTCAATTCACATCACATAATTGAATAGGATTTCACAATAAACATAGGAAAACATTGAAAACAAATAGATAGATAGCTACAGTTTCTTACAAAATTTGTGCCCAAGACACATTGGTCATATGACCTCAAAATGTATGCAAAATGTAAAAGTAAACTAGTGATGCTCATGATAACAAGCTACTGATTTATCTTTTCTATGCAATAACCACATCCAATGGTTACGAATGCCAATAGCGTGGCGTTGCAGTCTCATAGGTAACTCTTCGATCTGGAAATCCAGAATCCCGAGAGTCAATCCCTCCATGTGTTGTTGTAGCTCAACAAGAGTCTAGGTCATATCTAAATCCTGAATGACTTCTCTCCCAACAGCCCTATTTGTTGGCTCATCTACTCCCTGCTCTAGTTGACCCACTGGTCGGACTCGACCCACATTTTCATACATCAAAACTTTAGTTTAGTCATTGAAAACATCAAAATACAAAAACATGTAGAAACCTTAGAAAAAATAAAAAAACATGGTCAAAACATTTTTACCAGTTGCATCCCATTGAGCGTCGTCTGGTAGAATCAAGTCAGGATCTCCTAGGAAATCTACGTCTACGTATGCATACTGATCTATGGTGATCATCTGTGGTCTGAACCAGGTGAAGAATGTAGTAGATAATATGATGGTCAATTGACTAGCATGTGTATACATCAATTCAACCCATCTCTGCATATGTGGATCTCTAGGGCTAGATATTCCTAGTGTAACATGTTGTGGTTGCATCAATGGAATCCACTTTAAGGCAAAGGAAATCAGGATCGAGCGTTAGTTGAAATTATTCTTCCTTCCTCTCTTTGCTTTTGTCAGCTCTTCTTTCATCTAAAAGAGAACATTTTCAGCCCAGTTAAAAAATGTTGGTTCTAAACACTCCAGTGCATACTGAATGTATGATCTATTTGCCACATGTAGTGTAGTATAACTGGCAAGTTTTGTGATAGTAAACAGGATGGTCCTCAAAGGAAAATCACGTACATCACGGATGTTTATTTTCCCATCCTTGCTTGGTTCAATCCCTGGATGGAAATGCTGTAGTATGTAATCTCTCACTGTCTCTCCTCCAAGAGAAAATTCATAAAGAGAAGGTTCATAGCTCCAACCTGGATTGAACTACAAGAGATCGTGCACAGAATATGTCGCAATCAACCACTGAAGTTCAGGGAAAAAATGGTTTAGATCTCCTAATTTTCAAATGGTAACTTTGGAATGGTAAAAACTCTTTTAATTAGTCAATTTGATTATTTTGAATCATATTTAATGCTGTGACTATGGTTTTTATTCATTTTTTCTATGAAACATGTATTTTTAGTCTGTTTGATGGTTTTTTGAACATGTTTTACAGTTGATACAGTGATATTAGTCATGCACACTTATTCAAGAATGATTTGACTACAAAGCATACTTTTATCCTTATTTTTCGAGCTTTGATAAAAATGAAAATGGATTTGAAGTGCACTTTTATCTCTTTTTCGAGCTTCGATAACTACGAAAAAGGAACCCTTGAAGTATTATTTTAACTCTTTTTAGACTCTGATAATGTGAAAATATTGTTGAGCACTTGTATTTTCGAGCTCGTAAAATTAAATCAAATGAAATATACTCAGTATAAGTTTAACCCTTTTTTGGGCTGAGATAGATTATTTACGAAAAAGGAAAACCTTAGTCGAACATGGCTAAGAGGTTTTCTCAGGTATCATTTTACACTTTTTCAGACCTGAGCGACAAATTTATGAAAAATGACTCATGGAGGTTTCTATTGTCCTCTTTTTGAAACTCTCTAAATATGAAAAAGGACTGGATTATCACTGTCGTTAAACTAGTTAAAAAATAAAATAGCGACAAACTTGTTGATCATGGCAAGATCAAGTTTGATTTTTCACTAGACTCATTAAATTATTAAATAGATGGATTCGCTCGAAGGGTTTAATTATAGATCAAGCATATGTTACCCTCCTCAAGCTTGTTAAAAAATAAAGAGGTACTGGTTGAGAAATGATCGGGGACATTTTGGGAAAAATAACAGAACACTTTATGGTAGCAGGTCGCTCTTCAACATGACACTTTCACTCCATCATCGTAACTTTTGGGTTGGGTAATCTTCTTGATGGTTAATCATACCTATGGTTCATCATACCTTCACTTTGGTTTTGGTTCAATGTTGCCAACTCATTTTAATTATGTTGATATGTTCAAGAGAAGTCATCCAGTAAAAATCCCCATCCTTTCGCAATACTCATAAAGCTTCATTTTCATGATAGTCATGCATGAACATTGCTATATCAAGTCACATTTTGTCTCTGAAATCAGTAACTCCCATTTCACAATAAATTTTCTTCCTGTACATCAGCTCATCATCAAGGAAGTTTACTTAGAAATATCTTCCAGTACCCTGAGGCTTGTTACATCATCAACATGTTTCTCACTTCCGGACCTTTGAAAAAAAGATTTTGTTTGGTGTTTGACATCAAATCATCTATTCACGCCTTGAAAAATGTACTACAATACCTTGAGAGTCATTAGCATCAATGGTGGTTTTCTCCTATCTGTTAACAACTCACATCATTGGCTGGTAATCAGACGATGTCTTCCCATGTTTGACTTCAAATAATATATTTGCATAGTTAGACTTGTACCTGAATGATCAAGTGAATGAGATAAGAATACCCTAGATCTAGTTTCATCCATCCAGGCTACAATTTCAGGATTGTTGTACACATCATCTATATGATGGCTTTACATATAGATCATCATTCGAACATGGGCCTATATCTGTAGGCATGTCTAGATTAGGAAACATTCCAATGTAGATGACTTTCTGAATTATGTACATGTTATTAGATAGTTTATATGCTGAGCATGGTAATTCCTCCCTCAACAATTCATGATCAAGATGAAATATATCATGATTTAATTTATTGCAAGATTGATTTAGGTCACCATCCGCTTTAGTTCCTAATCATCACATTGTAAAGAATATCATCCAAATACTATTATTATTTTGATTTCATACTTTAGGGGGAAGTTGTTATATGTTAATTTGGGCATCCTCCCCCAAGACCTGGTCAAAATAGACATCATCCCCAGGACCAATGAATAGGGTATATCATCCCCTTATGTTTTAGTTTCTATATGCCCTAAGTGAATACATTTCATTCATGACTTCTATTGTGAGACTTCCAAGGTTTGAAGTATATGTTATATGACCCACTGACTCACCAACACTCATCTACAAGGGACTAACTACGTTGCAATGGAAATTCCTTCATGCAAGGGTGCACTATAGTGCACTTCTTGACATTCAAGAGCGTTTTGGTCACCTGGGATCGGAATTCTCATTGTTCTGGGAATCTCCACATAGCCAGTTCCTTCTAGAAGAGTCCACAGGTGTCATAATTCGAATCGAAGTGTCCATCTAACAAATCTGAACTTGGAAACATGTCTTGCCTATTATTAGAAAGTCATCCATTAATAAAATACCATAATTTTTCCTATAAATTTAGCACTCATCCTAGTGCTAGGGAGGAATAATTTTGTGCAAATTTATGTTGTTGGATCCTCATTTGATAAGAGAGTGAAAGTATTGATATGTTGCTGAGATGATGCTGGATGTGATGAGGCTGGAATGAAGTTGGAGCAGGTTGATGATAAAATGATCCATTGGTCATAATCTTCTCCTCCTACTCTTTAATAAATATTGTTGTTCATTTTCCCATAGATATGTCTCTATTTCTTGTGAAATATATTCTTGAATGATGTATGTATTTCATATATAATTGGTTTGATTTGAGTAAGATAAGTAGATATATGTATATTGTATGTTTTTTGTTGTTTTCTGTTTGTGTTTGTAGGAATTGATATAGTGACTTGAGTTGGATTGAGAGCAATGACAACAGTGACAGAAGCAGAAAGAGAGAGAAAAGAAATCACATGTAGGCTTTTTCTCATTTATGTATATCTGCTTGTTTTAGACAAAACAATAGTTATTCTTTCCTCTGTTGTTCTAAGTGATAAATACCACACTTAGGGAATTTGATTTATCTGTAGATTCAAATTACGTATAACAATATTGGCACACTCAATCATTTTTAAAAATAAAACAATTTGAGAAAAGATCTTGGAAATACACATGAGACCTTTGAGGCTCACATAACCGTGTTATGATTCATTTACTTTCTTATGGTTCATATTTGAAAAAGGATTTCTCTCGTTATTATAGTTTTGCATTTTTGTTTCACTCTTGGAGACCACATCTTATAGCAAGGAATTATTTGACCACACCACACTTTATATTATGGCATTTCTCGTTTTTAGTGGATTATATATTTTTGAGACATGCTTCTACTCTCACCACACTATGTGCTACGTTCTTGTTTCAAGATCAAATTATTAAATTTATGACATGGATTTATATAACACTAAGGCACCACTCTCCAAACGATGACTCACTCTCATAATTTGTGGCAACAATCTCCAATCGGTGGCTCGCTATTCTTGCAATTTTTGCACATCACCTACAGTGATCATGTTACAAGCTTAGATTCTTTGGCATTGGTCGCACATTACCTATAGTGGTTGCATTACAAGCTTAGATTCTTTTGTAGTGGTTGCACATTACCTACAGTGTTCATGTTGTTATCACTCTCCCCAACTTCGTAGGCTAAAATTAGGAGTGAAGAAAGGTAACCAAAAACCAACTTTTAGCTAGGCAGCTAGCCCTACCTAACCAGAGAGGGCTCTCTCTGTGTCATTTTTTAATTATTCAATTTAGGGCCGAGTACCAAATTTTAGGCTATATATAGATTAATTTTTTTTTAGGATTTGTTTAATGTTTTGTTTTCTAGATAAAATTTATAATCAGTGAAAGCTAAAATTGATTTCAAAGGTTGTATTGCACAAAACTGAGCAAGGAAAGATAGGAAATATATTTAAGCACATTTAATTTGTCATTGGTGTATAGTGTTAGAAAAGAGAGGAGTATGAATGAACATTTTTACATGAATTCATTCATTAGAAGAAATACACATTGTAAATATCTTAATAAACAGAGCGTTTGACTGATTTTTGCTTATAAACTGAATAAGATTTTACATAGAAAATGGAATGGAAATGAATTAACAAATAAAGGAACAATTCTTAATAAAATACCACATGAATCTCACACAATTGCTACAAACTCCTTTTATTTTCATTAATAGCAGGTCCAAAAATGATACACAAAGTTTTTAGAACTTGATTATCCAACAGAAATACTTCGTACAGGAAAGTATATATAGAAAAATAAAATACAACTGTTACATTAAAGGATATCCAACTAATCACCCTTTATTAGCTAACTAACTCAAACTGCATCATGGAAAATGAATTGAATCTGTTGTGCTGTCATTGACTGTAATTGAAAGCTGTTGTTGAAGAAGACAATTACGGGCTGTGATGTCTGTCTGTTGACTGTTGATCTGGAAAAATTGACTTTTCCACTTTTATCCATTACTCCTAAAACTCACATAACTTCTCCCAATGCTCTTCATCATGGATAACTAATTTAATTCCCCTGCGGTACATTTCATCAACTTCAGTGTATTTGGAAAAAGTTGGTTTGACAACAAAAACATGCTTGGTTTCATACTGAATATAAATATCATTGGTTATTGCTTCCAATTGCGATTTTCCTGTTAATGTTCCTTTAATATTGCAAAATTAGCAGTATCCCTGGAAATTTCTTGAAGTATCTTTCCATAATCATCTCTGTTCATCAGTTTATCATTAATTAAAAAAAGAGAAGGCAACCCTTTCTGTGTTAGATATTCTATCCTACTGAAGAATCTCTCAACTATAGCCTCTAGACTGTGACATTTTTCTTCCAGTTGAAGAATCAAATTCTTCTTTGTCAAAACTCTCTTCACTTCTAGAATGGCTTCTGTTCTGTCCTCAATGCCCAATTCATCCATCTCATACCTGTTCTTTGAATTCAGAAATCTGATGATATTGTTTGTTGTTGCAGGCTTATCTCCTAGCTATTCTTTGATTGCTGCAATGGCCTCATTTTCCTTTTGGATCAATTTTTTTTTCTCAAAGATGATTTATATGATTGGCCAAATTTCAGTGATGGACTTTGTGATGTCTGCCCATATTATCTCTTTCACCTGGCCCAAAATATTACCAATGGATGACTCCTTTTGTTCTTTCTGTAATATCTCAATCAACTTTTTGACCCTCTATGCTTCAACTGCATGTGAACCTATCATCATTAGTCTTTTGTAATTACAGAAATTTTATATGATCCTGCAACTTTTTGATCTGCTCTTCTTGAATAGACATGTTCTGAACTGCTTTAGTAAGTTTCTCGGCTCCATCTGCAGTGCTTGTAGTATAATTTTGAGCTATAGGAATATTTTCTAATGGAATTTCTTATAAAGGGGCCTTTAACACATATTTCATTAAATTTGGAATTAAATATTGGATCTAGAATTTCAAAATAACCAAAAAAATCAATTCTAGTGATGTCCTTGTAGTAATTTTTTTCCAATTTTAATGAAATATGTGTTCTTTGATGTCTTCACTGTTGCTTCATTTTCTTTTATCATTTTCTCTAGCTCCAATTCCATTTGCTTTAAATGAGAATTCTTCTCCATTATTAACTTCATCATATCTGTCTTTTGACTTTCATTTTCTTCAATATCCTTTGCCAAAGGATCTTCTGTAGCTGGGATTTTCAATTGCTTTCTTAGTGCTACTATATCATCAATTTTCTTCTTTATAATCTCTTCAATAGAATTCACATTGGATGGATCATATCCAAAATTCACCACTAGATCTTCTAGATATTTTATCCTTGTTTCCTTTGCAAATGAGGATGCCTTCTCCAATTTCAACTGTGACTGTACATTTGCTAGTGAAACCTGCAGTTTTGACAAACTTAAAGCAGTATTAGTGAGAGTTGATGAAATCATCTCACCAGTTTACTTATGAAGCTCCATTTGGTCTATTGGATTAATTTATTTTGTTTCAAACTCAAATGTAGCCTTCTTAGTATATGCCTCTAACTTTAGCTATGAGATCTATGCCTGAAAAATGCAAAATGCATTTTTCCCTTTTCAGAATCAAAGGCTAAAAGTAGCCTACTTTGTGAACTAGGATTCTGTTTCCAAAACTGAGTTTAGGTAATTTTCCTTATCTTTTAATTATTCAACTTCATTTCTTTGAAATTATCAAAGAAAATATTCTATTTTTCTTTCTCCCCTGTTGCAGTTGTGTTGATTTGGGTTGATTTTCGCTGATGTTGAGAAGTTGATGTTTGTTTATCTTTAGGAGCTACTATTTTCTACTCTTTAGAAACAGTAGAAGTAGTAGGAGTAGCAAAGATACATTTATCACCTATTTTTGTAGAAGGAGGTGTCTCTTTAGTGATGATAATCACTTCGTTTTCTGACTCTTTACTGGGATTGACCTTCAGATTTAGCTTTGTCTTCTTCTTGTAGTGAATCTTGAATTATTTTCTTGATGAATAAGTGATTAGAGATGATTGATATTTTCTAACTCTCTTCCTTTCTCTTTCCTATGAAATTGGAGTCTACAATGCTGATGTAGATAATGTCTACTCCTCAACCTCCTGTAATGTTCCCACTGACCATTCAAGTTCATTCATGTACTTTTCAATCTCTGGTCTAGGTGTATGAAAATATGTTTTATATTTTTTTTCCACCCTCAGTTTGGAAATGACACCAAATGGATCATAATACCATGTAAAGCTTGGACTAAACTGTATTTCCTTCAATAAATTATCTTCCTCTTCCCCTAATTCTTTGCTATTATAGATACAAGGACCTATATGTGTTTTAATTTCAAACTGTGATTTCTTCTTAGTAGAGACACAATGCACTTCATCTGCATTGATCATTTGTTTAATATATTCCGATGCAAAAATCCTCATGGGGAGGAATTTAGGAAACTTATAAGGGGGAAGTTCACATCCATAAACTCTGATTTCTGTATAGTTTTGGTAAATATACCAATCCCCTATCCTAGCTTGATCTGATAACTGCAATAACTTTATGATTTCTTCACTAATTCTTGGCTCTGGAGTGTTTTTCAACAAATATAATGCTGGTTGAAGAAACAATTCCACAAAATTTTTATAAGAATACTCTTTCTGCTCCTTCATGACTAATGAAGTCTAGAACATAATTGATTTCTATTGGCCTTCTTCATCCAAATTCTGTAGAGAAAACTTCAATTTGTCTCCCTGAGAGTACAAGAAAAAGTGAAATAACACAGAGGCATAACTGAAAGCCTCTTCAGTTGTGAATTTCACAAACTGGTCATGGATAGCATCTGCAATAAACTAACTGAAATTGAAAATGATGGAGGGCTTGGAATCAATGGAAAATATGGACAAAAACCCTATGATGGCTTCATCTACCTATTTTTCTGAATAATAACCAAGAAGGTAGGAAATGACTGTGATTATTTGTCTGGTTCTTTCAGGGAATATGGATACTGGAAATGAAGGGTTTTTCTTAGGCAATGTGTCATTTTCAGTCATGAAAAGCTCAAGAGTTTGAGCTCTCTTTGAAAAATCTAACTTCTGATAAATTTCTATCAAGGATTCTCGGGAAAATGGTGTGGCATATTCTATGTTTGGGGCTTGCATCATTTGTTCAATTGTTTTGGCATCAACGATCACTAAAACCTCTCCTATAGGAGCAATAATAGCTCTCTGGTATGGCATATACCAAGCTTGACATCTCTTGAAAAACTCTGGGCAACTATGGGTATGAGGAAAGATGAAATGAGGGATATTATAGTCCCATAGTCCTATGTCATCTGATTTATCCAAGTATTTATCTTCTAACCAGCAATATAAGTTAAAAATCTTAATATCAAATAAGGTTTCATGTATTTTATAATATTTATTTGCTAAGGGAATATGGTGAAAATCAATTGGAGGATTCAATAGAAGACTTATTGGTTGCTCAGGTCCTTTGTTTTTGGGAGGCATGGTTGAATCTACGAAAATGGAGGAAAGTGGAAATTTTGTGATTTGAATGGTGGAAAGCAGGAATTTTGTGTATAGTAACATAGTTTGAGACTTAGGATGAGCTCTGAAACTAAAAGAAAACAATAGATGCAAGGGAAATCATCAAATACTGATAATGTTTTAGCTCTTTAACTCAGTCAACAGCTGTAAATTCAATATCCTGTTCAAAGTAGATTGAAAAGGAAAAATAAGTTTAAACAGGTGTGTAATGGCCAATTTATGGGCAATTGAGCTTGTTTCCTGTTTGAAAATGGGCGCAGGTATGTTTCCTAACAGTTATCCATTTAATTAATTATATAACGGTTAGGAGAGTGCAGGAATTAAACCGATTGGACAAGCTAGTTCACGTTGACATGACATGCTAGGCAGGAGAAATGATAGTTTTGATCAGCGATTAAGTGGGATTTTGGAGGGGTAGGAAAGATGTAAGTGGTTTCGAGGGGGGGGTGTGAAATCGCATGGGCCTTACATGTAGCAACATAGTCACTGTAAAATACCACTCTTTTCGGACCGCTCCCCCCCCCCCCCCCCCCCTCGATGTTAAGTCTCGAACGATGAGGGGAGGCTGAATTCTGACACAGGCCATCAGATTACAATACGATGTGATGGATGATCGGTTAGATGAGGGAGGATAAAACTATGACAATGGTGATTGATTGGTGGGTTGGGGATATGATGGGAGTGATACGATATGGATAACCGATGAATAGATGAGTGCAACGTGTCATGATCGTGATGGAGGATAATGGATAGTGGAGTATGACGATAGCAACATATAACTCATAGGATTTAAAAGCTATGGTTTAAAAAGTTTATTTTCAAAATATTAAAGATAAATCTTTAATATAATGAAATTTTTGAAAATATAATTTTTCAGCAAAGTTTTCATTTCCCTTTGAAATATAGAAATGGAGCATAGAAATTCCATGACATAGAATTTATTTTTGGACTATAAACAAGCTTAATCTTTCAACTTTGACCTATATGGATGAGATGGAAATTTAATTTCCCTTTTAAGTAATATGAAACTGAAGATTTTTCATGATAGTTTTAACCCTAAATTTTACCTAAATGAGATGAAATGACATGACTTTATACCTATGAATAAAGATGAAAAAGTGTGAAGGAGTAGCATATCTTAATGAGACTTTGTTTAGTGATCAAATTTATTGTTGAAGACTGACTAGAAAAGAAAAGAAAATTAACTAATGACCTACTAGAAAACTCTAAAAAAAGTTATCTTTGATCACTGAAAAACTGACTATAACATTGGCTCCAGCTGGGTATGGCAGCTCCTTCAGGAGGTGTCAAGAACACCGTAGATCAGGTAGCCTTATCCATTGGGATATGGAGTCAACTGGAATTTGGAAAACTTAAACAAACTGAAAAATTTTAACTAAAAACAACTGACTTGACTTTGTCTTGACAAAAGACTAAAACTTGTGAACTTTCTTTTTAAAACTTGAATTGTTTGCAGAAGTCTTATGGCCTTCTCCTCGGGCTTCAAAATTTTGCAAGAATTCCCTTTTATTTGTTTAACTTCAAATGTAAATTTCTATATTCAATGAAACTGAATTTATTGCTTAGGATTTCAAGAAACATAGTGCTTTAGAAACCTACCATTGATAGGTCCTCCCAGCACTTCTTGTCCTTCAAGATATTTTAGAAAAAATGCTTTGTTTCCTCTGAATGCTGCAATATTGTAAGGTCCTTTCCATAGATTTTCAAATTTCCCATGCTTTTCCTTTTCTTCATTTCTAGCATCCCATCTGAGAAAAATGTCTCCAATATTGAAGTCATCAACTTTTGTTTTTCTGTCAAAAATATTTTTGATTCTGTCATGCAGCTTTGAAGTATTGCTAAAAACTTCATCTCTTGATTGTTGTAAGTGTATCATTCGATTGATCCTTCTTTGAATATCATTAGGCTCATTGTCAACCTCCTACAAAATCTTCATTACTGGAACAACCAAAGAAGTAGGGAAAACAGTATCAATTCCATAGACAAGTTGAAATGGAGAGATATTAATTGATATTTTTGTGCTCACTCTATCGGCCCATAGAGAATTTGTAAGCTTCTTGTGCCAATTCCTTTTGTTTTCTTGCAACATCTTCTTGATAATATTCACCAAATATTTGTTAGATGATTCTACAAGCCATTTTCTTGAGGATAATATGCAGTAGCATGACCAAGTCTAATGTGATATTTATCACAAAAATCAATCATCTTCTTCAACTTGAAAGTAGCTGCATTGTGAGTGATAATCTTGTATGGACAACAAAATCTTGACAGAATGTTAATTTTAAGAAATTGAATGACAACAGAATAAATTTCTTGCCTAGTAGGTGTGGCCTCAATCCATTTGGTAAAATAATCTATAGCAGTGAGAATCGATTTGTGTTGAGCTGAAGATGGACGATGAATTTCACCAATAAAATCAAGTCCCCATTGCTGGAATGGTTCTTGGACTTCAATTGGTTTAAAAGGAAAGGGTAACATTTTTCTTTTTCCTTCAAAAATATGACACTCATAACAACTATTAACTGTTTTATAAACATCATAAAGTAAGGTGGGCCAGTAGAAACCTGCTCTCAAAATCTTATTTGTTATGGTTTTCCAATAAATATGGCCTCCACAATCACCTTTATGAAAATTTATCATAACTTTCTCAACTTCACCTTAAACTAAACAATTCAGCAATATCCCACTAGGATATTTCCAATATAAAACACCATTCAGAATGCAGTATTTTAGTGCTTTAATTTCAGTGATATTTCTTTACTTCTTGGCATACCAGGAGGAGGATTAAAATGTTACAAAATATATAGAATATCATCATATCAAGGAGATAAATAAAAGATCTCATCTATCTCAGGTAATGTTTCAGCAATTTGTTCATCTGACATTGAAGTAATGAAATTTATGTCTAAGGCATGAAGATTAGAATCTTCCACCATCTTTTCTAGGCCTTGTCCTTTAATCAATTTTGTGGGCTTAATTTCCAAATCATACTCTAGCAAGGCTACAATGAATTTCTCTCTATGACCTTCTAGATCATTATGTGTAAGTAATTCTTTAACAACAGCATTTGGAACATAAGCAATGGCATGAGAATCTAAAATGTACACTCTGAAATGTTTCAGTGCTTTGATTAAAGCTAAAGCTTTCTTCTCAATGATATTATACTTTAAAGAATCATCTCTTATTTTCCTGCTAAATAAAGCAATAGGCTATTCTATATTTTGATTTTCCTTCTGCATTAAAAAAACTACAAGCGTATGCTCTGAAGAAAATGAAAAAATAATAAAATCAAGTGTGTAGTCTAGACTAATAAGAATAGGAGCATGAGAAATAGCTAACTTGACTTGATTAAATGAATTATTTTCTTCCTCATAACAATTTACTTCAGTATATTTCTTCAACATATCAGTAATCTGCCTTAAATTTTCAGTAAGATTGGGAACAAATCTTCTCAGAAAATTGATTTTACCATTGAAAGATTGAATCTCATTTTTACTCCTTGGGTAATCTAAATTCTGAATTGCTTCAATCCTTGAAGGATTTACTCTTATGCCATCTTTAGATATAATATGCCCCAAAATTTTACCTTCTTCCATAGCAAAGAGAATTTTCTTTGGATTTAATGAAATTCCAAACTTTCTACATTCAATCAAAGACTGTTTTTAGATGTTGCAAATGTTGTTCATCTTTTTTGAGAAAAAAATGATATCATCAAGGAAAATAACTAAAAAAGGATCCTTTTCATTGGAAAAATCAATGTCCAATTATCTTTGGAAAGTTTCTCCTGCATTCTTCAAACCAAAAGGCATTTTGGCATACATGAAAGTACCCCAAGGTGTAGTGAAAGTTGTTTTTGCTTGATGATATGGGTGGAAAAGAACCTAATTGTATCCTAAATATCCATCTAAGAAAGAAATTCTAGATGATCCAACTACCCTTTGCAGAATGTGATCCATTTTTGGTAGTGGATAATTGTCTTTTAAGGATAATTTGTTCAAATTTCTAAAATCAATGAACAATCTTATTTTTCATGTATTATTTGTCACAGGTACTAGATTAGACATCTAGGAAGATAATCGAAAAGGAAATATTATTAAAACAACGAATAATTTGTTTACTTCCTTCTGAATGGAAGGAAACAATTTAGGATTCATCCTTCTCAACTTTTGGCTAAATGGTTTTTGATCTGGTTTCAAAGGTATAGTATGCTAAACAATAATTTTATCATAAACCTTCAAATATGAATATTCCCAAGAAAAAACATATGAAAATTGATACATAATTATTGCATACTTAGATTTCATTTTTGGACTCATGGATTTAGAAATCTTCACCATCTTTGGCTTCTCTAAAGTGAAAAGATTTAAATATTCCATTCCCACCTTTGTTGGTGACATGGTAGGCTTCCTTGCAACATCATCTTGGTCAAAATGTTCTTCCAAGGGTACCAAACCTCTTGGAATAGAATTATCCTTCAGTTGTAGTACTTGCATCTCCATATCATGAATTTCTTGGTCATTTATTTGGGCATTTATGAATTCTTCTTCGGTCTACAAGAAGTTATTGATTTTCTCATAATTTTGAAACACTTTCCAATATTAAACATTGTTAGTGAAAACTGGGTTATTTTTGACATTTACTTCATATTTTTTGTATGGATATAGAGGAATTTTGAACATACTAGCAGATGTGGCTAAAGAATCAACAATAACATTGCCATTTCTAGGAATTAATGACAGAGTATATTCAATAAATGTTTTTAGGATATCTAGGACTCTATTTCTGTAAGCTCTCATTCTAGGATGTTTGGCTTGGTACTCTCCTTTAACTTGTTTGATAACTAACTCAGAGTCGCCATATACGTAAATTTTCTTTGCACCAAGATTTTTCAAAAAAATTAGAATAGCAATTAAGGCTTCATATTTAGCTTCATTATTTGTGCAGGAAAATGCTAGTTTGTAGGAAGACATTCTAAAATTTGGAGGTATATCCAATGATTGATTTATTGGAATGTGAATCCATATTCCAATACCAACACCGTATTTTCCCATGGCTTCATCAAAATCCATAGTCCAAAGACTATTTTCTTCATCTGGAAGGTGTAAATCAGATGGCTGATTTTTAATTTATGTTTGAGATATCTCTATTGTATTTAAAATCTATGTTTTCTTATTTTATTCTTGAGAAGATGTCTTCATTTCTAAACTGTTTGGCACTAATTTACAAAATTATATTTCTACCAATTCTAAAACAAAATATATATATATATATATATATATATATATATATATATATATATATATATATATATATATATATATATATATATATATATATATATATATATATATATATTTGAATTTTTATTCAATTAAAAAGTATGAAGATGCTGAGCATTCTTCATTAAATAAAATAAAAGACTCTAAATCTGTATGTACAACATGAATGGGATACTTTTTAGGCCTTTCTCTTGTACTGATCATATACTTCATCTTACTTTCTCTATAAAGTTTCCTGAATTGTCCAAAAATAGGAGTTTTTGCATATGAAAAGTCAAGTTGCAGAGTTCCTGTAAGCTTTTCTCCCCATGATCTAGAAAGTAGCATTCCATACCTAGGTGGAATATCAGCCACAAAAACATCCATGAGGATGTTCTTGGCTAGAATTTGTTCCAATGAGACCACTAAACCTTTGATAAGACCAAGACATTTCACCCTCCTTGAATCAAATGCATAGAGGTCATGGTAAGGTCTTGTGATGTCAAGTCCTAGCTTGTCCATAATGGATTTAGGCATGAGGTTATGAGATGCTCCAGAATCAATAATTGCATCATGAAGAATAAAATAATGGATCTTAAGACTCAAATAGAAGGGAGGAACTTCACTATCTTATTTTTTTCCATCAATAGCAGGACCAAAAGGAAGCTCAAGATGATCATCACTCAAGTTAACCGTATCAGATGTTTGATCAAATCTAAGAAACTTATTAACTTGAAACTTATATTGATCATTCTTCATTATCTCAGTTAGAGGAATAGAAACCTTCAATTTAGCAATTTCATTTTCAAGAGAAAAATGGGAAACATGTTTTTCTACCTCTTTTAGTGATGTGTCATTATTTTCAGGCAGTTCTTTGGATAAATAATATTTCTTCTACTCTCTTTCTTGAACTTGTTGATATTTTCTTTGATTATTGGTGGATGCTTCATTAGCTTTAGGAGAATGAGAAACAATAGGTGCTTTTTCTTTGCCTCCATTTGGTGCACAACTTATTTTTGTTGAGTATTAGTTTGAGAGCTTTGTTTCTTTTGATTGGAAACTATGGGAAGATTTCTGCTCCTCAAACCATACTGCCTTTGAACTTGTCTAAGGGAATTTTGATAACCTCTCTGATAGTATTCAGTACACATTAAATCTTCATTTGAAATGGCATATTGTTGGTCTTCTGATGCACAAATTTTTGCAGTATATTGATCTTCTTCAGTGAGGAAAAAAGGTTGTTGATTTTCCTTAAATAAATGGTTTTCTCCATAAATTTCTTCATCACCATCTTCATCAGAGCCTTCAATATAATTCTATTGAAAATGAGTCCTAACTTGATGTTGAATTTGTGGATTCTCACCCCTTTTTTCCCTTTGTTTAATTATGTATTGGGGTTACTGATTTTGACCCTTGAAATTGGGATTTCTTATAGAAGGTTCATCTTGTCTGTCAGCACCAGACATCTTATCCATTATTGTTTCCATGGATTTAATCAAAGTATCAATTTTTCCTTCTGATGAAGTGGATGTTTCTTCTTTTATTGTGACTCTTTTCTCTATTTTGACCTTGGAATTTTTAATAATCAAATTAGCCTCTACACTCACTGCATTTCTTTTCATTTCTTCCAAAGTTGATGGGTTTCTCTCCCTCAATTGTTAGGCCATATGAGGGTCAAAACCATCAGGGTAATGGAGTAAAGCAAGACCTGGGGGAGGCTTGATATTGTCAGGAATGGAATCATATATCTTATTAAATCTAGTTGTGAATTCTTGGATAGATTCATTTGTATTTCTTTTCAGTGCATTTTATTCATCTAGGATTTGCAATGGAATTTTCTTCTCTTCCCATTTTTCCATGAACAAATAAATTATTTATTGTGATGTACCAATTGTACCAGCTCCAAGAGAGCGAAACCATTTATTTACCTCTCCAGAAAAACTTTGATAAATAATATACATTTTAGCATCATCATTGTCTACTTCTTCAAGATCTATAAAATCAGTTACTTTAGCCACATGTTGATAGGCTGTAATTTCTAATGTTCCATCAAATAGACGCAGCTTCTGACCATAATTTTGAGGTAAAGCAGTAAGTTTACTTGGTAGAATCAATGGAGAAAATCAAGCCATGATTAATGGAAGGGGTGGTGGAGGTGTGAATTGTGGTTGTGGTGTGGATTGAATAAAATTTTGCAATGGTAAAGATGGAATGAAAGGAAAAAAATATGATGTATCTGTATGAGATGGTGAGGTAAAATAAGTACCAAAATCCTATTTTTGATATTGAAAATAAGCTTTTCTAGAGGTTTCTTGAAATTTGTCAACTAAGCCTTTAAGTTTATGGAAATTGGATCAAAATTTAGTATCATTTTAAGACTCAAAGGTCTCAGAAAATGGTGAGAAAGACTCGAAACCAAAAGGGTCAAAAGAAACTTCTGAGAGAAAAGTTTCAGACTTGGTTCTAATTAAAGATTTTTCATGTGATGGAGAAAAATCCAAGTCTTCAGTGACAAACATCGTAGGTAGGTAATTTGATTTAATTAGTGGAGGAAAAACTCTTCCTGACTGTCGAGACTTAGTATTTTGTTTCTCATAATACTTTTAGGATTATAAACCAAGGGTGATGGATTAGGGTTAGGGTTTGACATGTTATATCTTTTAGGAGCCAACTTGAGATCAAAATTATATGTTTTGGCTTAGGTAAGGACTTTAGCATGTTAAGAAAATATTTCCCAGGGAATATATAACAATCCTTCCCTAGCATCGACGCCAATAATGTTATCACTCTCCCCAACTACCTAGGTTGAAATTAGGAGTGAAGAAAGGTAACCACAGACCAACTTTTAGCTAGGCATCTAGCCCTACCTAACCGGAGAGGGCTCTCTTTGTGTCACTTTTTAATTATTCAATTTAGGGCTGAGTACCAGATTTTAGGCTAGATATAGATTAATTTGTTTTAGGATTTGTTTAATGTTCTATTTGCTGGATAAAATTTATAATCAGTGAAAGATAAAACTGATTTCAAAGTATGTATTGTAGAAAACTGAGCAAGGCAAGATAGGAAATATATTTAAGCACATTTAATTTTTCATTGGTGTATAGTGGTAGAAAATAGAGGAGTATGAATGAGTAGTTTTACATGAATTCATTCATTAGAATAAAGACACATTGTAAAAATCTTAATAAACAGAGCATTTGATTGATTTCTGCTTATAAACTAAAGAAGATTTTACACAGAAAATGTAATGGAAATGAATTAACAAAGAAATTAATAGTGCTTAATAAAATAACACATGAATCTCACAAAATTGTTGCAAACTCCTTTGATTTTCATTAATATTAGGTTCACAAATGATACACAGAGTTTTTAGAACTTGATTATCCAACAGAAATACTTCGTACAACAAAGTATATATAGAAAAATAAAATACAACTATTACATTAAAGGCTATCCAACTGATAACTCTTTATTAGCTAACTAAGTCAAACTGCATCATGGAAAATAAATTGAATTTGTTGTGCTGTCATTGACTGTAACTGGAAGTTGTTGCTGAAGAAGACAATCATGGGCTGTGTTGTCTGTTTGTTGACTGTTGATCTGGAAAATTTGAATTTTCCACTTTTATCAATTACTCCTGAAACTCACATAACTTCTCCCAATGCTCTTCATCAGGGATAACTAATTTAATTACCCTGCGGTAGATTTCATCTTCTTCAGTGTATTTGGAAAAATTTGGTTTCACAACAAAGACATGCTTGATTTCATACTTAATATAAATATCATTGCTTATTGCTCTCAACAATGCTTTTCCTGTTAATGTACCTTTAATATTTTCAAACTTAGCAGTATCCCTGGAAATTTCTTGAATTCTCTTTCCATAATCATCTCTGGTCATCAATTTATCATTAATTACAAAAAGGTAAGGAAACCCATTCTGTGTTAGAGATTCTATCCCACTGAAGAATCTATGAACTGTAACCTCTAGATTGTGACATTTTTATTCCAGTTGAAGAATCAAATTCTTCTTTGTCAACACTCTCTTTACTTCCAGAATGGCTTCTGTTCTGTCCTCAATGGCCATTTCATCCAGCTCATAACTGTTATTTAAATTAAGAAATATGATGATATTGTTTGTTGTTGCAAGCTTGTCTCCCAGTTGTTCTTTGATTATTGTAATGGCCTTATTTTCCTTCTAGATAAATTCTTTTTTCTCAAACATGATTTGTATGCCTGGCCAAATTTCACTGATGGAATTTATTATGTCTGTTCATATTATCTCTTTCACCTGGCCCAAAGTATTATCAATGGATGACTCCTTTTTTTATTTCTGTAATATCTTAATCAACTATTTGGCCCTCTATGCTTCAGCTGCATGTGAACTATCAACATTAGTCTTCTGTAATTGCAATAATTTTACTTGATCCTGCAACTTTTTGATCTCCTCTTCTTGAATAGACATGTTCTGAACTTCTTTAGTAAGTTTTTTAGCTCCATCTGTAGTGCTTTCTGTAAAATTTTGAGCTATAGGAATAACTGCTAATGGCACTGCTTCTAAAGGGGCCTTTGATGTCTTCACTGTTTCTTCCTTTTCTTTTATCATTTTCTCTAGCTCTGATTCCATTTTATTTAATCGAGAATTTTGATCCATTATTAACTTCATCATATCTGTCTTTTGTCTTTCATTTTTTTCAATATCCTTTTCCAAATGATCTTATGTAGCCGGGATTTTCAATTGCTTTCTTAATGTTGTTATATCAACATTTTTCTTCTTGATAATATCTTCAATAGAATTCACATTGGATGGATCATATCCAATATTTACCACTAGATATTCTATAGTTTTTATCCTTGTTTCCTTTGAAAATGAGGATACCTTCTCCAATTTCAACTGTGACTGTACATTTTCTAGTGAAACCTGCAGTTTTGACAAACTTAAAGCAGTATTAGTGAGAGTTGATGAAATAATCGCACCAGTTTTCTTATGAAGCACCATTTGGTCTATTAGATTAATTTATTTTGTGTCAAACTCAAATGTATCCTTATTATAAGCTGCCTATGAATTTGGCTGTGAGATCTGTGCTTGAAGAAATGAAAAATGCATTTTTCCCTTTTCAGAATCAAAGGCTGAATGTAGCCTACTTTGTGAACTAGGAGTCTGTTTCCAAAGCGGATTATACATACTTCTCTTCAACATTTCATTCTTCAATTTCATTTATTTAAAAGTATCAAGGACGAACTTCTCTTTCTATTTCTCCCCTATGGCCGTTGTGCTAATATGGATGGATTTTTGCTGATCTTGAGAAGTTGATGTTTGTTGATCTTTAGGAGCTGTTGTTTGCTTCTCTTTAGAAATAGTAAAAGTAGTAGGAGTAGCAAAGATACCTTTATCACTATTTGTGTAGAAGGAGGTGTCTCTTCAGTGATGATTATCACTTCTTTTTTTACTCTTTTCTGGGATTGACCTTCAAATTTAGCTTTTTCTTCTTCATGTAGTGAATCTTGAATTATTTTCTTGACGAATCAATCATTGGAGATGACTAATCTTATCTAACTCTATTCCCTGCTCTTTCTTGTGTAATTGGAGTCTAAAATGCTGATGTAGATAATGTTTGCTCCTCATCCTCTTGTAATGTTCCTTCTGCCCGTTCAAGTTGATTCATCTACTTTTCAATATCTATTCTAGGTGTATGAAATATGGTGTAGATTTTTTTTCCACCCTAAGTTTGGAAATGAAACCAACTGGATCATAAGATCACATAAATTTTGGGCTAAACTACAATTCCCTCAATAACTTATCTACCTCTTCTGCTGCTGCTATGCTATTACAAATAAATGACCTATCTGTGTTTTAATTTTAAACTGTGATTTATTCTTAGCATAGAAAAAATGAACTTCATCTGCATTGATCATTTTTCTAATATATTCCAATGCAAAAATCCTCATGGAAATAATTTAGGCAACTTATGAGGGGGGATTTCACATCCATAAACTCTAAGTTTTGTATAGTTTTGGTAAAGATACCAATCCCCTGTCCTAGCTCGATATGATAACTGCAATGCCTTCTTGATTTCTTCACTAATTCTTGGCTTTGGAGTGCTATTCAAAAAACTGAATCTTGGCTGAAGAAATAATTCCATAAACTGTTTATAAGAATACTCTTTCTATTCCTTCATGACTAATGAAGCCCAGAAGAAAATTGATTGTTGGTGGCCTAATTCATCCAATTTATATAGAGAAAACTTAAATTTGTCTCCTTGAGGGTACAAGAACAAGTAAACTAACATAGAGGCATAACTGAAATCCTCTTCAGTTGTGAATTTGACAAACTGATCATGGATAGCATCTGCAATAAACTGACTGAAATTGAAAATGATGGAGGGTTTGGAATCAATGGAAGATATGGAAAAAAACCATATGATGGCTTCATCTACCCATTGGTCTGAATAATAACCAAGAACATAGGAAATGATTCTGATGATTTGTTTGGTTCTTTTAAGGAATATGGATACTAGAAATGGAGGTTTTTTCTTAGGTAATGGGTCATTTTCAGCCATGAAAAGCTCAAGAGTTTGAGCTCTCTTTGAAAAATATAACTTCTGATAAATTTCCATCAAGGTTTCTCAAGAAAATGGTGTGGCATCTTATGTGTTTGGGGCTTACATCATTTGTTCAATTGTTTGGGCATCAATGGTCACTAAAACCTCTCCTGTAGGAGCAATAATAGCTCTCTAGTATGACATATACCAAGCCTGACATCTCCCGAAAAACTCTGGGAAACTATGGGTATGAGGAAATATGAAATGAGGGAGATTAGTGTTCCACAGGCTTATGTTATCTGATTTATCCAAGAACTTATCTTCTAACCAGAAATATAAGTCAAAAATCTCAATATTAGACAAGGTCTCATGTATTTTATAATATTTATCCTCTAAGGGAATATGGTGAAAATCAACTGGAGGATGTAATAACAAACTTTCTGGTTGCTTAGGTCCTTTGTTTTTGGGACGCATGGTTGACTCTGTAAAAATGGTGGAAAGTAGAAATTAAATGATTTGAATGGCGGAAAGCAGGAATTCTGTGTATGGTAACACAGGCCGAGACTTAGGATGAGCTCTACAACTAAAACAAAATAATAGCTGCAAGGGAAAAATTCAAATACTAATAATTTTTGATCTTTGGAACTCTATCAACAACTGTAAATTTGATAACCTATACAAAGAAAATTGAAAAGGAAAAATAAATTTTAAACAAGCATGCAATGCCGAACTTATGGGAAATTTAGCTTGTTTCCCATTTGAAAATGGGCGCGGGCATGTTGCGTAACAGTTATCCATTTAATTAATTGGCTAACGGTTAGGAGAACGCAATAATTAAACCAATTGGATAGGCCATTATGCATTGGCATGACATGATAAGTGGGATAAATGATGGGTTTGACCAGCATTTAAGTGGGATTTCGGAAGGGTAGGAAAGTGGTAAGTGGTTTCGTGTTGGGGGGGGGGGGGTGGGGGGGTTGCGAAATCGCATGGGCCTGGCACTTAGCAGCAGAGTCACTATACAATACAACACTTTTCAGACCCCCCCACCGACGTTAAGTCTCGGACAATGAGGGGGGCCGAAGTTTGACACAGGTCGTCATATTACAATGCGATGTGATGGATGATCGGTTAGATGAGGGAGGATTAACGTACGAAATAGGTGATTGATTGGTGGGGCAGGGATATGACAGGATTGATACGATATGGATGATAGAAGAATAGATGAGTGGAACATGTCACGATCATGATCGAGGATAATGGATAGTGGAGTATGATAGCAGCAACATATAACTCATAGGATTTAAAACCTATGGTTTAAAAATTTTATTTTTGAAATATTAAAGATAACTCTTTAATATAATGCAATTTTCGAAAATATACTTTTTCAGCAAATTTTTCATTTCCCTTTCAAATATAGCAATGGAGCATAGAAATTCCATGACACATAATTTATTTTTGGACTATAAACAAGCTTACTCCTTCAACTTTGACCTATATGGGTGAGATGGAAATTTAACTGCCCTTTTAAATAATAGGAAACTAAAGATTTTTCATGAAAAATTTTAACCCTAAATTCGACCTAAATGAGATGAATAACAGTGATCTATGAGGTTGTATATGAATATAGGACATTGATTTATATCAGTGATACAATGTTCATATGCGATAGAAGTTGAAAATGGCTTTAACAATGTTATTGTGTCTCTATTATAAATGGGATATGGTATATGTCAGTGTTTGAAATATCCTTTTGTTGAGGAGGTAAATCCCCTCTGTGGACAGAGGCGATCCCTACTAGCCCAGCAGGGGTCTAGCAACAATCATCAAATGTTACAGCGCAAGTTCCTAGTTATGAATAAAAGACCAAAGATGGAGGCCTACCTGTAATCCAATGCTATGATCTGTAGAAGAGAGCGTTCTCGTTCCTCAGCCTCGGCAGATCATGATCCTCCCACGATCTCCACAGATAGACACCTACACATGCAAGAAACAACACGAATACAAGCATAAAATACAGAACACACAACTATATATCAGTCAGAAAGGATATAACTCGTTATTAACATAAGTGAAAACAGAGTGGAACCATAACCGTAATCATTCATTAAATAACAATCGAAAGAGAGTACAACCAATGTTCTGACGTCGCGGTCTCCTTCGGATGGGTCTCCAGTCATTCACGTCTCGCAAAGCTCGCCAGGGAAAGGGCAAACCTCTCTAGAGTCTCTCAACGATAGTCTCCTTACTTGAGTGGGCCTTAAGGGAAGAAAGAAGGCTCTTACAACAAAAAGGCTCTTGGGAATTTGGAGATTCAAAGCTTAGGCACTTCAAGACTAGCTTGCAATGGAATTGAGCAGGCTTTTATAGATGGGGAAGGAGGGATTTGGGATCCCTATTATTGTGGGATTGGCCCTATCATGAAGGAAGGTTCCATGAGAGGTGGCAAACCACTTCCCTTCCATGGAACTCCCGTAGCCAAACCTCCCAACTCAAGATAGGCAATGGTTTCTGAGTTTGTTGAAACATAACTTCTGCCATCTTTATTTAAAAAACACTCCTTAAATTGGCTGGTGAGACTTCTGCTCTGGGATAGAGCGCCAGTTGGCGTGGCCTCTTTGTAGGATTTTCCTCATTGGCGTGAGTGATGAACTGTCTTCCCGCGCCAATGCAAAAGGAGATGTTTTCATGATTTTTTGCAAGGAGATGTCTTTAGGGAAATTGAAGCTCATGTTTAGAGGAATGCATTGATGATGGTTTCAAGGCATGACAATGCTCACAGGTCACAAAATGGGTCCTCCATTGTGCGGGGCGGGGAATGGTAGGGACGGTGACAAATTACTGTGTAATAGATGCCCCCTAAAGTATGAGGCCCGAGAGAGAGAGGGGTGAAATGCTTTACGAGAACATGTTCAACTAAAGCCCCGCCATCGAAAAACCTGCGTAGAAAAATACAACTGATATCTCAAGTACATGATGTATATGCGGTATGGGCGCAGCCATCCGAAACAAAGTACACTATAATCCAGATCCATGGCATGGGCGCAGCCATCCAGCGAGGATCAAATAAATAGACTCAGGTATGGTCGCATCCATCCAATCAGTGAGTCATATACATAATGATAATAATCCACAATCATAGCCTGGATTACAACAGACACAATCCAGGGTCTTGTGCTCCATCTCGACCCAAACAAAGTACAAGTTCAAGCATGCGAATATGTGAGCTGAAGTCGAACATGCAAGAACATCGTCTGATTACCAGCGAATGATGAGAGCTGTTAACAGACGCGAGAGGAACCACCAATAATGAAAATGGCCCTCAAGGTACTACAGGTACAATCTACGGCGTGTGAATCAATGATATGGTGTTGAACACCCATAGAATCACTCGATCGGAGGCCAATGATGAAAACCCCACGTCGAATGTGACGAACCTGCCATTGAGGCATGCAGGCTCCAAGGTACCATAAAGGAGTCTCTAGATCAACTTCCTGGATAATGAGCTGAAGTCGACAGGAAGTGACCTTGATCGAAGGTGGGCCATAATGTTTCCCACATCGACATGAGACAGAGGAACATGATGTTTTGTTGTGAATCAAGATCGTATGAGAATCAGAGGAAGGTTGATATTTGCAGAGGCCAACTTCTCTTAAACATATAAACGGCACGACAGTGGACTTGGCAGTATTTGACATCAACGGATCAGAGGTCATGGTGACGAGGCAATGATCAGATGAGAGGTAAAAAGGGATTATCCAAACCCACGGAGGCAAAGTGAAGAAACGAGATGAGATTTCCCCAACCCGACATGAATGCAGAAAAGTGCCATGTTCAAGAGCGACATAACGCCGACGAAAACGATGATGGTTCCATTTTTCCCCACCATTTCTGGCGAGTACCCCAATTATTTTTGATAACAATCTTGAAGGGGATAACATATGCTTGTAATATAAGTCCGCCCTTCGGGCGAATCCATCCTAGTGCATTTAACGAGTCCTAGGAAGGAGAAACTCGGAGAACATCATTTTGACTGGATCCGATGTCATCAGGGTTTAACGAGTCTGACAAAGGGAGAAATCGGTGTGTTTTCATGTTTAGAGAGTTTTAAAAGACAGCAGAAAAGTAAACTCCATAGGTCCCTTTTCGTAGATAGTTCCTAAGATCCAAAAAGGTAGAAAACAATATCCGAGAAAACCTCGTAGTTGCGATAGGCTAGGGTATTCCTTTTTCGTAATCAATCCATCCCAGCCCGAAAAAGGGGTAAACGTATACTGGGTAGATGTCGATTCATGTCCAATTTAACGAGATCGAAACGACAAGGGCCTCGACAATATTTTCGTGTTTAGAGAGTCAGAAAAGAGCTGAAAGATGACTCTGAAGTGCCTTTTTCGTGTATTTACCGGGTCCGAAAAAAGTATAAAATACAACTCGTTTCCATCGTTAAAGTCGAAAAAACCTGCTGCTGCACATACCAAGCAAGCATAAAACCCATTTTCGACATAACATATTAAAATATTTGATAAAAATAACTTTTTAAAACTCATTTTATGTCAAAAAAGTTATAAATATGCCAAAATGGTAAAAATAAAATTACATTTACTATTCACCTTGGTAAAAAGCAGCAGTGGTCCATTTGGAGTGCAAACTTCTGACGGTGATTGCGACAGATCCGGTTGACTATTTAGATTCTCGTCTGCTACAGGTAAGAGGTGCTTCCCTGCTCTTTATTTCAATCGACTTTTCAATAGCTTTTCCTTATGAATCAGCCCTCTGTGGCCACTCTTTGAAATTTTAGGGTCGCGCTCATTGGCGCGGGTATCGGGCACGGACCCGCACCAATGGGCTCTTTTATACAAAGGGCTCACACCACGTGGCGCGAATGTTCACAAAACAGCCGCGCCAGCAGCCGAACCTAAAGTTTCGCCAAAAAATTTGAGATTTTAATCAATTTGAATGAAATTTGAAGCCTACCAGAGATCTAATCAAGGGTTTATGACCATGTGGATGCAGGAAATCAAGAAAAATGGTGATTGAATGGAAATAAAGAGAGCATGGAGAAGAGGATGAATAGGCCATAGAAAGTGAGGCTTGCATGAATGCCCTCAGAAACTATGGGCTAAAGAAGTTCTTCCTTACACCCTGTCTACGAGCTCAGCCCGAGCTCCTCCAGTATTTGATCAGTATTTGGGATGAACATGAACAAGTGTTCAAGTTGCGAGATCAGGTATTGGAGCTGGAGATTTCTGATGTGTATTTTATCACTGGATTATCTCGCAGAGGTCTGATCCCTATCTTGACTGGAAGTAGACCATCTGGCGAGAAGATGGAAGAAGTGATGGCATGAGTGTGCCAAGGAGCACAAATGGGATCAGGGAGAAAAAAGGTGGATATCCACACTGTCCCCGATCTGGCATTGAGAGTTGTCCTACATACCATCACGCGGGCTATAGGGTCGCAGGCATTGCACAAGGCCACAAAGGCCCAACTCCTGCTGGCCTCAGAATGCATGAGTCCCTTACTGTTCGACTAGGCAACAGTAATAACAATAAACATGAAAAGGTAGCTCACAAAATGAAAACAAGCTAAACTGAAATATTTTGGCTATGGTTCCATCCTAGTATCGTTCATTCTGGAACACTTACCAATATTCCAGGGCCAAGGGGCCATAGTAGCAGATCCGATACCACGCAAGCCAAGAATGGCTCGCTGGGCAGCACTAATGCCCAGAGCTGGAGGCGGCCAACATATGTCCTGGAGGCTGGAGTTATTTAGGTGGTTACGGCGCCAGTTGATTGTTGTGGAGGACTGGCCATATGCAGGAACTGACTTCACTGGAGACCCAGATCTCCCACTGCCAGAAGGAGATGACTGGGACGAGGAGTTGGGTAAGACCTCATGTTTTTTATTTTTATGTTTTATGTTTTTTTTTTGTTAATACACATTCGTCCTAACACATTTTATATATGGATGCAGATGTGGGACCTGAGAAACCAGCTAGGATGTCTCCAATCTCACGGAGGACTCAGCTCGCCCATGATCCTCAGGGAGAGGGCACCGGAGGAGAGGAGTTGATCCAGAATCTCGAGGGCATTTCCTGAGGGATCCCGGACTATGCTCGGCTAGCGAACGTACCGATGGCGTACCAGCGTCATACGGTGGGAGTTCCAAGTTGGATCCACTGAATCCTGAGATGCTTAGTGCGTGCAGTTACATGTTATCATGAGCACCATGTGGATTAGCTCTTAGGGATTATACCACACCTATTTTTTGAGAGACGTATCGTCTCCGGATGTACTTAAGACGATTATGTATATTTTGACTTTATGTGACACACTCTATGTAAACATTTCGATATCTATATATATATATGCATATCTATTTCTGGATGGATCTTTCCTTACATGTGATGATGATTTACAAATTGCACAAATTTCTTTCTAATACCAAATTTTCTACTACATCTGTTAATGTATTCAAATGCCTGGGTATATGATGATATGTAATGTAGTCAAAATTCATTTCTAGTAATCGAATACGCAGATACAGACGTAAAATGGACGGGTTTCTTACCGAATAGTGTCCGTTCACCTGTAACACTACAAGTTGCGAATCTAGATACACGAGCAATTCACAGATACCAAGGTTTACTGCCTCGGTTAATAATTCTAACACAGCACTATATTCCGTGATATTGTTCATAGCACATCCTAGACACAATCCTTGCAGGTTGACCAGCTCACCAGCAGGATCATAGATTACCCAGGCTGTTGAAGACAGATTCCTGGTACTGCGGGAGGCACCATCCGTGAAACCAACAAATGGATGAATAGACTTCTGCACAACCAGGAAGACCCGATCAACAGAAAGATGTTTACAAGGAACACCACACTATACATGCACACAAATGAAAATCACACACCTATGTACACACACCACACCAAGAAATCACTTCAGGAATAGTACTTTTTGAGGTACAACACATTTCTGGGCTGCGCCAGCAGAACTCCTTCATAATCTATAAGCTCGTAGGCCCCGTTTTTCAAAATGCATTTTACTATATAGGGCCCATGCCACATAGGCTGGAACTTACCGGCTCCAAGCTTGTCATGTGCTTGATCGTACAGGAGGACGAGGTCTCCTTCGATAAAGGAACGAGGAGAAACCGATTGATCAAAATGAGTTTTGACCCTCTTCTTTTGTGCTTCGATAACCAAAGCAGCCAGACGACGGGTTTCATCTAACCGTTCTAGATACAGAAGATGTTCTTCCTCAACATAAGTGTTAGGTAGAAGTTCCACAGCTAATTTCAACGAAGGAATCTCACATTCAACCAGAAGAGTTGCTTCCAGACCATACACCAATTGAAATGGTGTGAACCCAGTTGCACTCTTTGCAGATGTTCGGTATGCCTAAAGAGCTGAGAACAGTTGGAGATGCCAATTGGATTTGTGAATACCAACTGTTTGCTGAAGCATAGTGACCAAAACCTTGTTCACTGCTTCAACCTGACCATTCCCCTGAGGGTAATATGGTGTTGAGCTGTCGTGACGCAAGCCCAACTTTGAAGTCAGCTTCGCCATCATATAATCTTGGAAATGAGTACCGTGATCAGTGACGATGGCTTGAGGAACCCCGAATCGTGAAATAATGTGGTTGAATATAAATTGAGCAGTCGTTTTCCCGTCAGCAGCTAGTGTAGGCATCGCCTCGGCCCACTTAGTGAAGTAGTCGACGGCGACAATTATGTACGCATGCCCCCCGGCCAAGTGAGGGTTACACGTCATAAAATCCACGCCCCATTCTGAAAAATGGCCGACGGTAATAACGGGATGCAATGGTAAAGGCGACGTGCGCATATTGCGCTGAAATATCTAGCACGCATGACATTTACGGACTGCAGTGATACAGTCTTTGAATATGGAAGGCCAGAAATAACCTGCTCGCAGAGTCTTCTGGGCAGTAGCATACCCAGACATATGTCCACCACAGTCGCCACTGTGGCAGTCATTTAGGACCTTTTCAGCCTCTTCCAAGGTTAGGCATCGCCGGAGCACCGAATCTACTCTGATGCGGTATAAGGTATCTCCTACTATACGGTAGGGTTGGGACTGGTGCTAAATCCGATGGCGGACAACTTTATCCAACTCAGACCGAAATGTCGAGGTCTGAAGATACACTATTATGTCACCATACCAAGGGTCACGAGTACTGATGAGGAAAAGCGTTTCGTCCGGTATATGGTCTTCAGAGTGTGAGGGAGCAGAGTCTGTAGGGAGAGAACATATCAAATCCGCGAAGACCAGTGATTTAGTTGACTTAGCAGTAGTGAACTCTAAGTCAAACTCCTACAGGATCACAATCCATTTGGAGTACTTTCCCCCCAGTAATTTTCTAGAAAGAATATACGTCATAGGGTTGCAGTCTGAAACCACTGTTATCGTACGCAAAAGGATGTAATGGTGAAAGCGCTGTATAGCGTGTACTGCTGCTAATGCCAACTTCTCGACATGAGCATAACGCATTTCTGGATCGATAAGGTTTCATGACAGGTAATAAAAAACATGTTCATCACCGTCATCGTCATCCTGCACCAAGACCATGGCTATGGTGCTAAATGCGGCGGCTAGATATAAAGTGAAGTCGCGGTGGTAGTCTGGAGGACGAAGCAACGGAGCATTGACAAGCAACGTCTTCAGCTTCTCAAAGGATTCCTGAGCAATTTCATCCCAATGAAAGGGAACGTTCTGCTTTAATAAATGAGTGAATCCTTTGGCCACCTCGGCGTAATTCAAAATAAAGCGCTGAAGAAATTTCGCTTTCCCTTGCAGACTCTGTAACTGATACAGGGAGGAGGGTGATGGGAGATTTACGATGGCCTCGACCTTTAAAGGGTCAAGGTGAATTTCGTCTTTCGAGACTATGAATCCTAAAAGACGGCCAGAATCAACGCAGAAGACGCATTTATGAGGATTGAGCCTGATGTTGTAGCGTCTGCAACGAAGAAAGATCTGGCGGAGATGCTTAGGATGGTCCTCTCGCTTACCCAAATGGGCTGGCAAGTCGTCCAGATAAGGCTGAACGATATGGCGAATGTCATGAAAAGCATAGGACATCGCACGCTGAAAAGTGGCTCCAGCATTCTTCAAGCCGAACGGGAGCTTTTTATACGCGAAAGTACCCCACGGACAGATGAATGTGGTCTTGTGTTGATCCTCAGGTGCAATGTTGATTTGATTATATCCTGAGAAACCGTCCATTAAGGAATAGATATCACTTCCGGCACATTCGTCGATGATCTGGTCTATAAACGGAGTGGGATAATTATCCTTTGGACAGGCGCGATTGATGTCACGATAATCAACACAGACTCTAATTGTACCCTGTTTTTTATCGATAGGGACAATGTTAGACACCCATTCTGTGAGGGGGATGGGATAAATAAAACCTGCGTTCAGAAGTTTTTCAACTTCTGCCTTGATGGCGACGGCTTTCCGAGGATGCATGGGGCGTAAGCATTGGCGCACGGGTTTCACACCTGGATAGGTTGGAATCTCGTGCACTACGATACTGGGATCAATCCCCATCATTTCCTCGTAGGACCACGCAAAAACATCTCTGAATTCTTTGAAAAGCTCAGTATAGACTTGAATCTCATCGGGAGAACAAGTCACACCCACGTGAATATTCTCAATTATCCCCGGTTTAATGGAGATGTTGATCAGGATAGTTTGAGTAATGTTACTCAGGTTACCCTCCGAAAAAACCTCGTGCATCAAAATAGGCATTTGAAGATGAGGGGTAGGAATCTGAGTAGCATAACGCTCCAGACAGTCAGTCATTTCCCCCAAGCTAGGCATAAAAGAGGAGCGATGATGTCCATCGCCCCAAGGCAGCTCCTCAAGAGACATAGTTTCAATGATAGCCTCATCTGAAGGAAAAGTCTCTTTGAGAGGTTCAGGTGAATCGGCCTGACCAAGCCAGGGGGATTGAGAGTAGACGTCGAGAACCATGCTCAACGGAGCATGCTGAGGAGGTGGAGGATCAGATGCGGCAACAATTTCACAGTAGTTGATCTCTACTGGCATCAAGGGCATTGATTCTCTAAACTCAAACACTTGCTCAGGCGTAGGAATAAGCCAGGGGTCATCGGACCTGGACATCATGTTGACTTGAGCGGTGTGCGGTGGCGGTGCGGGAAAAATACCCATGAGGACTGGGTCTTTGAAGAGACCAGGTCCCATACTGTCTGGGGGATTCGGAATTTGATCCACGTATGGCACGTTGTTCTCAGAGGTAGAGGTGAAAAATGACAACTGATCCACCATGACAATCTTGCCCTCATGAGGGAACTTAATGAATCGAAAGACGGTGGACGGCATGCAGACCATGGCATGGGTCCAGCTACGGCCAAGAAGTATATTGTAGTTGAGTTTAGCGTCAACCACTTCCACTTCGATGTTGACAGTTTTTTCCTGTAATGTGATCGCTAGACTCTCGAGAACACCCAGGGGTTTAGATTCCCGACCATCAAATGCCTCAAGGGCATTGGGGGATGAAGAAAGGTCTGGAGAGCCGATGGCCTTCCAGCAAGCGGAGGACATAACGCAGGTAGATGCACCTTCATCCACGATGGCCCTATGAATGTTCAGACCGTTAATCCCGACTTGAATAATAAGAGCGATTTGATGTGGAAGTCGGGGAGTGAAATTATCTAAATTGAAGGTGAGAAGACTCGAGTCGACGGGATCGATGCCCCCGATCGCAGACAGTAAAACCTTCCGTTGCAAAGGAAAAATTTGAAGAACTTCTAGTGCAGACATGGCAGACGGCGCCTGTGCCAAATCCTAAACAATGCTGTAATGTTGAGCGGCACGAGCATTCGGATTATAAGAAGATCTTCGAAGGACACCTTTAGAAGGTGGTTTCACAACGGGTTTAGAAGTAGGCTTCTCGATTTCCAACGGACCGGAGACAGGTGGGGGAGGCGGCCCATCCGCAACTGCCTTCCCGGGTGCCTACCGCGATTCGTTGTAATCCTTCGACCGCATAGCGACAGAGATAGGTGCAACACTCTTCACCATGAAAACCTGAGACCCAAACGGTGCAGATGGTGACGGCTGTTCGACCATCTGGGTCTGCTGAGATGGAAATGGCTCTTTTAAAACAGCCGGAGTCCCTTTAGGGCCCTTAAGAAGTTGACTAACCTCGGATCGTCGTGGACAATCCTTATTATAATGGTCCCCTTCACAAATGAGGCAAGGGTACTTTGGTTTACGCTGAGAGCCATCCTCAGTACGAGATTTAGATTCTGGCTTCGAGGCATCAGATTTAGATTTTCCTTTGCCCTTCTTTTTACCCTTGGAATTTTTCTCCGTAAGATTGGCCTGAATGGCATTTACTTCCGCGGTTTTACCAGAATCGGAGGGGGCGAGATTAGCAGGAGAATTGTTGGAAGAATTAGACTTCTGCTTCCCATTCGAAGATTTCTTCGAATTCTGAGAGACAGAACCAATGACACCATCCACCATAGGGGTAGGCGGAGCCATAGAGGTTCCGGACCACGGGGCATCAGGCAAGATATCATAAAGTGTGTCGGATTGAGAATATACAAGATCCAGATATTGGGCACGCACAATGGCCTCTTCCTCCGTCACACACGCTCCCATCGCAATATCCTAAGAAATTTTATTCGCAAAGGAGGTGGTGAACCAGTGAGTCAGTATCTGATCAGGTATGTGAAACTTGATCAGTCTACGACAGCACCGCCACTCATGAATGTGATCAGAGATGTGAGTGGCTTTCTCCTGCTTCAGAGAATTCAGGAGGTGCATCCCGGCTTCATAACGAACCGGTAACTGGAAGTGCGTGAGGAAAGCCATGGCTAAAGAATTGAAATCTTGGAAAATGCCGCGGGATAACTCTATGTACCACTTAGCAGCAGCTCCAGTTAAAGTACGCTAGAAGAGGCGTAGGCGAATCAAATCGTCGACCCAAGAGTTAGACGAACACCAAAGATGATACGTCATCACATGCGCCTGGGGGTCCTCTCCAGCTTTTCCCTCAAACTTAAATCACCGGGTATTCAGGAATCCTGAAGGTCATCATGGATTATGTAAAATCAGGATCATTGGTCAACTTTGAAACATCCTGGGCAAATTTCCAAGGTGTCTGTGGACCCGCAATGGCGGGATTGACCGGCATGCCGTACCCAAGATGAGGATCGGCGCACCGTACTCCACAATGGTTGTGGAACATTCTTGCCCCCCCATTGGTTCCGTCTCGTAGGATTCATGACTCGTAGGTGTAGGTCACACAACAAGACCCATTTAATGGCATCCACCGCAGGTAACACAACCGTGGCACGGACCTCCGATTACATGTCGGTATTCTGTGTAAGCAAACATGGATTTGGTCGTAGCATAGGTAAAATGCGGAGGAGGATAACACCGAGAGCCTCTGGGGTGTGGTTGGGTCTGTTGAGATTGAGACCAGCGAGTACACACCCACCGAGGATGATAGCCAAAAGTGGAACCGCAGCTCGATAAGTAGGGCGAGCCTTCGTTGATTTGGCTGTGGCATTGAATGAGTCGGCTGCTGAGAAGGGTTAATGGAATGAGCGGGCTGCCCCGAATGAACAGGTTGACCTGACTAAGAGGGTTGACCTAAGTGAACAGGTTGACGCGGGTGAGAGGGCTGACCTGAATGACCAGGTTGACCCGGATAGACAGGCGGCGCCGATTGTACAGGTTGACCTGGCTATAAGTGAGCCCCAGGTTGTACCAGATGGGCCGGTTGGCCTGGAGGCGGGACACCGGGTTGTACTGGATGAGCTGGTTGGCCTGGTGGTGGAGCAGGACCAGGTGGTTGCTAGAAACCAGTTTGACCTGAAGCGGAACCATAGGCTGGTCTCGGATAATATGCAACGTTAGAAACAACAGGATACTGCGGTTGCATCGGTAAAGAAGGTTGGATTTGCCCCCCAGGACCATAGACCGGTCTCGGTTGATACCTCGGCTGAGGCTGAACAGGTTAACCGGAAGGGCTATAATACTGTCCTTGTGGATCGTACGATGGCCCTTGTTGGCCAACATGATAGCCTTGAATGGGCTGCCCCTGTGGATCATAAAGATAGCCAGGTTGGCCCGCAGGTTGGCCTTGGAAAGGCTGTCCTTGTGGGTTATAAGCCTGGTTATAAGGTAAACCTTGAGCATAGAGATAAGCCTCAGGAGCGGGTAGACGTAAAATCTCCCCGTGCTCATCATACTGACCTGGGAAAGCATACACGGGAGTACCATCCTGTGCATAGTGCGAAAAGTAAGATCGGTAGGGATCTTGGGAGGACGGTCCAACTTCAGTGTTCGACTGTTGCAAAGACAACCGATACTCCTCCGGAGAGATATTCTCCGGTATAGCAGTCGCTAGATAAACATCTTCAAGAGTTGGCCCAGCCCTAGTAGCAGATGCTGAGACAATAGGAGAAGAGGCAGCCACACAGACAGTGGGCTAGATGGGAACAGAAGTGACGGGCGTCTGAGGAGACACCCTGGGTGTAGTAGCAGATGGCCTCGAAGCAGGAGATGATATTCCCATAGAGGCTGCAGCGAAAATGATCTGACCCAGAGATCTGTATCCCTGTGGTAAAGAAGGACTGGCTGTTGACATGTCAGCCAGCTCAGAGTTGTCTCCCTGAAACAATCTTCGTGGGAAGAGCTGATAGTCTTCACCAGACGTTGGGATTTCCTCACCAGAATCACTCATGGTTGATCCTGCCGTTAAATCTCGCAAGAGACGGCGAGGACTAGGAGGAAATACAGCAGCAACAAAAGGTGAACCCGATGTAAGAGAAAGGAAATCAGCTCCTAATCTCAATTCAGACACAGGGTCTGAAAAGGACCAATTGAACTCAACTGGTCCTCCAAAGGGTTGCTCAGCAAGAACTGGTCCCCCGTCAGGAAACTCAGAAACAATAGGCTGTTGCGCTTCAGCAGAGGATTGGGAAGCCTCTGAAGAATCGTCCGTGTAAGGACTACCAGTAGAAGAAATCGAAGGTTCCGCCACTGTGGCAAACGACCAGAGAAAAAGAAGCAAACATACACACGGGTTGAAAAAGAGTCAAGACACATGATCAAATGGTCAACAAGCAATATCTAACAGGGTGTATAATCGTGGGTGATTAATTTTTACCACATTGAAAAATACGAAACTTCACGGTTTCATGTTTTAAGAGTCGAGAAACGATAAAAGATGACTCTATCTCTTTCAGTTTTGACACAAGCGTGAAAGGACAAGTGCTTGATGGTATTTTCAAATTTAGGGAGTCAGAAAAGACCAAATGACTGCTCAGGAATACTAGGCACAAAGGGTGTACCAAATAACCGTGAACTGCAATATACACCTTGGTTTTAATAATGAAGAAGAAATCAACCAAGGACTTTCCGTACGTGCAGGAAATCTCCCCGAATGCTGTGTTCGGTGTATCATGGGTATAGGGCGGCAGACTCGGCTTCCTGTGGATAAAGGATTGAAAACCTAGAGGGGTCTCCCTTTATATACACAACAGTACGAGGAGCACAAGTCCGTACTAGCGCTGTCTAAAGCCAAAAGGCAAACGACAGCTGTTAGGTTTAAAGACGCCGGAACACGTCTCTAGCCTAGACCTCTAAATATGTTTCGTTTGTTGGCAATATGATGTAGAGTGTTGTCTTTGATGGCAACCCACTGAATGAAGATGAAGACATGCGAGTGTTGACATGTGTTGTCCTTGATGGCAATCCACCTGATGAAGTTATTCTTGACTTGATGGTCTTGGTAAATGATGTTTGTTAGCAATATGATGATGAGTGTTGTCCTTGAATGGCAAGATGATGGCAACTTACTTGATGAAGTTGTGCTTGATAGAACATGTCTTGATAAACTAAATCTGATGTATCTACAGTGAGTACAGAAGGCAATGAAGAAAGGAATGCAGCATGTGATAGATCTATGATAAAAAGAGTATGTCTCTAGGCATACGCGGATTTGTCTAGGGGAAGTTGCGTATGCACGCAGGAAAGAACGTTCCAAGTCGCGTATGGGCAAAAGCGCTCAAAAAGTGCAAAACCAGGGGTAACCACCATTGTATTTACCCATTGTATTGGGTAATGATCCGCCTAATTGACCCCGTCCAGGAATACCATCGGAAATAATGTAGTTTTGGGCTCATGGTATTGAAAAAGGGGCTCATGGTATTGAAAAAGGGTAAACCTATATAAAGAGAAGAAATTCATTGTGCAAATTATGAGTGTGGGAGAAAGATGTCTGAGCTTGAATGAATACTTCTCTGTGAAGTATATCTATATGGAAAGGGTAAAGGTTTGATGATATAGATCTGAATCTATGATGCACCTATGAAGAAATAATGAAGCGGGATATCTAGATCTGAAATGTATTTGTATCTACTAGATTTGTTTATGGAGTGATTAGATCTGTGATGAGGCGAACATCTGTCTGAAGTAAAGGGTTGAATCTGAACTGAATGTCTGATCTGAAGAAGTATGCATCTCTGTAATGGTTGAAGATCCATACGCTAGTTAGCCGCAGAGGAAGCGCGTATATACGCGGCTTCGCTGAAGAAAAATCGCGTATGCGCAGTGAAGTTTGTACAGATGTATATGCTGGTTGATGTGGACGAAAGTGCGTATATACGCGACATCAGAGAAAGGAAAGTGCGTATGCAAACTAGGGTTTGCTGAAGTCTGTGGTAAGAAATGTCTGATCTGTTCTATTGGTTTACTGATATCTGTCAGTGAGTTATATGTATCTGTTTCATGGTTGACTGTGCTTAAATGTATGGAGTGGGTCCAGTCTGAAAATATGATGAAACGTGGCCTGCAAGTTGTGTTCTAAAGGAAGCTTTGGATCCAGTGTGAAAATTGATGAAACATGGTCCATAGAGGTGTTGAGGGTTGTAGCCTTCAGTCAGGGGGTCGTAGCTCCCTTCCAGGTGAGGCTGGTAAACGAGATCAGGGGGTCGTAGCTCCCTTCCAGGAGAGGCTGGTAAACGAGTCAGGGGGTTGGAGCTCCCTTCCAGGAGAGGCCGGTAAACGAGCGCAGGTGGGTGCCTGCGTGCTGGTCAAGTCTGCGCCAGCACATATGTTGTAAGATGTTTTCTCTATAATAAAATATTGAAGGCTGAGCAACTGCAGCGGTGGTTTTCCCCCGACTTGGGTTTCCACCTAAAAATCCTGGTGTTCATGTGTGATGCTTTGTGTGATGGTTTATTCTGTTCTTACTGCACATGTTTACTTTTATAGAACATCTAATAAATGAATGATGGAATTATGTAAGTGAAGAACTAATGGCATAATTAGATCTCTGGGTATACGCGAGTTTCATGAAGGATATCCGCGTGTATACGCTAGTTGGCTTCAACAAAGTAGCGTATGGGTTTTAGACCATGAAAAAGTAAAAATTTTGAATATGCTGTAAATACTGATTCACCCCCCCCTCTCAGTATTTTTCCCAACAATTGGTATCAGAGCAGGTCCTTGTGCAGAAGCTTGATCGCTTAAAGGAGATCCGTCGCAATGGGAAGTCAAGAAGGAGTAATGTCTATAAAGCCACCTCTATTCAATGGAAGCAATCCGATATTCTGGAAGGTACGTACAAAAGCATATCTGCAAAGTCTTGGTGCAGATGTATGGGCAATCGTGGAAGAAGGTTATCAATACCCGGCAAGTATTCCTACTGATGCAGCTGAAAGAAAGAAGTATGAAATCAATGCCAAAGCAGTGAATGTCTTATTGGGAAGCATGTCTGAATCAGAATTTTCTAAAGTGATGCAACTACATTCGGCAAAAGACATATGGGACAAAATCATTCTAAGCTATGAAGGAGACACAAAGGTAAAAAGTGCAAAACTCCAAACTTCTTAGAATTGAATATGAAACTTTGAAGATGCATAGTGATGAAAGTGTTGCCAGTTTCTTTCTTTGTCTGGATGATATTGTAAATCGAATGAGAAATTTGGGTGAAACCATAACTGATACTACTCTGGTGGAAAAGGTCTTAAGATCCTTGACTTCGAAATTCGACTCTAAAGTTTCGGCTATTGAAGAAAGGCAAGATCTGCAAACTCTTACTATTGTTCAATTACATGGTATCCTGACTGCTTTTGAAATGAGACAAGGAGGTCCTTCTCAAATCAGAGAAGCTGCCTTTAAGGTATCTGCAAGAGGAAAAGAAAAGGAAGTTGTCAAAGAATCCAGCTATATATCCGATGAAGAAGAAGCAAATTTCGTGAGAAAGCTCCAACTAGGTACTGGAAAATTCAAAGGTAAGCTTCCCTTCAAATGTTTTGAGTGCGGAAAAATTGGTCACTATGCTGCTAAATGTCCTTATAGAGAAAAACATGGTAAAGGGAAACAATTTGAAAAGAGAAAGATTTATTATGCAAAATAAGATGATGATGAAGTGTCCAGTGAAGATGAAGAAGATTCTGACCATGATCTGAAAGTGCTCATGGAAAAGAAGCAAAAGAAGAAGCCGACTCGAAACAAGAAGATCTCTCAAAAAACATGGTTAGCATAAATTGAAGAAGATGAATCAGATAGTGATTGGGGTCATCCTTTGAATGATCTTAGTTGTGCAAACAATAGTGAAGATAGTGAAAGTAAAGTTGTGGATCTAAAAGAAGCTCTCAAGGTTAAAGTTGAAGAACTACAAAGTTCATCTAAGACGCAAGAATCTATCAACAAAGAGATGATCTCTCAAATGGAAAAACAAATAGAAATGCTAAATGGACAGGTGGACAAGTATCAAAGGTTTCATACTTATGCATCCAATCGAATTAAAGAACTAGAAGCAGAAATCAACGATCTAAATGCAGATCTCGAAAAATCAAGCAAGAAGAATGAAGGACTTGAAGCTGCAATCATTTCTCTACAAACAGATCTTGAAGCATCAAGTAAGAAGATTGAGGAACCTCTACAAACATTTGAAAAGGAAGGCCTTGAAGCAGAAATCATCTCTCTCAAAGAAGATATGGAAAAATCAAAAAGGAAGAATGAAGAGCTGCAACAAACATGTGAAGAAAACGAAAATTGGTTGAAAGAAGAGATTCTAAATCTGAAGGATCAAGTAGAAGATGGAAGAAGGAAAGAAGAAAGCATGACAAAGCAATGTCAAGCCTTGGAGGTTGAGGTAAACATTCTCAAAGGTAAATTAGAAGAAAAGATTAAACTTTTGAGGTTTCATGATAGTACTAATATTCTGGACAATATACTGAGTAATCAAAGGTCTCCTGCTATCAAACTTGGTATTGGTTTCCATGAAACTGTTAAAGGAGAATCTAGCTCACAAGGAGGTGCTAAAGAATCGAAGGACATCAATGAAAAATCTGAAGTGTTGAAAGAAACAAAAGATCAACCAACAATCATGAACTCTCAAAGGAATTCATTCAAGAACGTTGAATGTTTTAAATGTCATAATTATGGGCATGTTGCAGCAAATTGCAGAAGCAGAACAATTCAGCCACAAACAAACAGATTCTATTCAGAAAGGTGCTCTGGTAGCTTCAAGGGATATTGTTTCTCATGTAACAAGTATGGACATAAAGTAGCTGATTGTAAAAGGAGGAAGATTAGAGATACTCATCATGATTCTTATGCTTATTTCTCTGGACACATGAGATGTTATTCTTGTAACAAGTATGGACATGTAGAAAAGGAATGCAGGTTGAACAGATATGAGAAATTGGATAATTTCCAGCACACAAATAGAAAGTTTAAACAAATCTGGAAAAAGATGGAGGGATGGAATAAGAATCAATCTAGAGAAGAAAAGGATTTTTTTGTGGATGCTCTAGAAGATAATGATTTTCTTGAAGAAAACACTCAATTCAAGATGGAGGACCGATCAGAAACGTAGGGAATTCTAACCCTACTGCAGTCATCTGCTTCTGAAGCTGACTTTTCGTATTGAATACAGGAATGATGTGAGATACATTATGAGATCTAGTAATGTATCGTCACAAGGGGAGCAATGCATGATGACTCTCATGGTTGATTTGATTATTCTGGTTATGTTTACTTCTGACAGCGCATCTGATGTGGAAAGGACAGGTACAGGAGGTACAAACTCAGGAGGAAATGAAGGAAGATGAAAATTTCTATGCTTCACTTTCCATACGCGGGTTATATTAACAAAAGTCGCGTATACACGCGAGTTTCAGCGGACACAGTCGTGTATGAATTGATGATAAGAGAATTTATATGCTAGCTGAAGATCTGGAGCAGAGGTTTAGGGGGAGCATCAGTCTGACTGTTAATAACTGTATTATTGACTCAATATCAGCTTAGTTTCTCAGTTCTAAATAATGATGATATGATACATGGTTTCTTGTGTTGAAGATTGTGGATGAGTCTTGTTTGCTTGTTGATGAAGAGTATTCATGAGATGAAAGTCCGATAATTCGGAGATAAGGGCAGCCCATGCAGAGATTGTTGTTGATGACTTGCTGATGAACGTATTCATGTTGCACAAGTTAAGATGGAGCACTGGTTCAGGGGGAGCAGCAGGTTGAATACTAATGATTGCATTGTTGGCAATATGACTACTTATTCTTTGGTTTTTGGGATACTCATGCTCAAATGATGATGACTTGGTACATGGTTTATTATGATGAGATTTTGAGCCCTGGTTGCTGATAAGTATCTTTTGTGCTCACACATGGATGAGTTGGATGTCGTTTGATTCAGAAATAAGAATAGATCTTGCAGAGTTTGTTACTATGGTTGAGATCTTTTGCCTACATATGTTATTTCATGTTAAATCTTGAAGATCATGGTGATATTGGACCTCATGGATGATTGACACAGAGTTGAAAATAGTGTTCTGGTATGATAATCTATCTTGGAAAGATTGTATTGATGCTGCAAATAATCTGAAGGCTTGGATACTAATGGGCTTATGCTACAACCGGTGGATGACGCTTGAAGACACAACTACACTGTTCTGTAGTCCAGGGAAGCATTCAAATATCTCAGAAAGAATATGAACACTGGCTTTTTCTCACAGAGGATCAGATCTGGTTAAAATTTAGAAGATGGCATTGGATACGCGGGTTTCCTGAAACACAGTCGTGTATATACGCGAGTTCATGCACAGAAAACCGCGTATGACTGATTGCTGACATTTTTTTGTTTGGAGTCAGCTCTCTTCAGCACAGCTGCAGTGCTGTTTGGTATCTCTGATACTGTTTGGTATCTGGTGGTGTTCCAGTTCTCATAATTCTATTTCTAATGTTTTGATAAAGATGCCTTGATGATTTGTTGGTGAAAATGTTCAGGATGCACTAACTAAGGGGGAGCCTTAGTCATATGGAAAGGACGCTTTGATGCACAGATTCAGGGGGAGCATTAGTCTTGCTGAGTATAATGCATTTTTGGCATTATGGTGGTTCTGATATATGATCTCTCTTGAGGTCTTTTGGTATTGGTTATGAAAAGTCATATTTGTATTTTTGATGAAAAGGTCATGTTGAGACCCATGATGTAAAATTGTAATATTCAGTCATGTAAGGACTTGTCAAATTTGTAAACCCACTTGGTTGGGTAGCTGAGTCAAATTTTGTAAACCCACTTGGTTGGGTAGTTGAGTTGAAATGTGTAAACCCACTTGGTTGGGTACTTGAGTCTCATATGTAAATCCACTTGGTTGGATATTTGATGTAAGTATGAGTCTTTGGTGATAGGAAGTTCATAGAGTCATGTACTTCATTGAAAATTTGTTTGAAGATTCAGCATGAACTCAGGGGGAGCTTGGTCACTTCAGTATATATTAGATCTGCAGAACGCTTCTTCCACATGAGGAGAAAAAGGGGAGAGTATGTTGGTTTTGGTCCGCCCTTTGCCCTTGATGTCAAAGGGGGAGAGTGACTTGGTGTTTGAATGGTGTCAAAAATTGTTTGAATGGTGTCAAAAATGGAGAATGTGACATGGTGTCATTGTATTCTTAATATACCTATCTTTTGTGGTAACCAAACACCATCGTGGTTGCCATCAAGTCCAAAGGGGGAGATTGTTGGCAATATGATGTAGAGTGTTGTCTTTGATGGCAACCCACTGAATGAAGATGAAGACATGCGAGTGTTGACATGTGTTGTCCTTGATGGAAATCCACCTGATGAAGTTATTCTTGACTTGATGGTCTTGGTAAATGATGTTTGTTAGCAATATGACGATGAGTGTTGTCCTTGAATGGCAAGATGATGGCAACTTACTTGATGAAGTTGTGCTTGATAGAACATGTCTTGATAAACTAAATTTGATGTATCTACAGTGAGTACAGAAGGCAATGAAGAAAGGAATTCAGCATGTGATAGATCTATGATAAAAAGAGTATGTCTCTAAGCATACGCGGATTTTTCTTGGGGAAGTCGCGTATGCACGCGGGAAAGAACGTTCCAAGTCGCGTATGGGAAAAAGCGCTCAAAAAGTGCAAAACCAGGGGTAACCACCATTGTATTGACCCATTGTATTGGGTAATGATCCGCCTAATTGACCCCGTCTAGGAATACCATCGGAAGTAATGTAGTTTTGGGCTCATGGTATTGAAAAAGGGGCTCATGGTATTGAAAAAGGGTAAACCTATATAAAGAGAAGAAATTCATTGTGCAAATTATGAGTGTGGGAGCAAGATGTCTGAGCTTGAATGAATACTTCTCTGTGAAGTATATCTGTATGGAAAGGGTAAAGGTTTGATGATATAGATCTGAATCTATGATGCACCTATGAAGAAATAATGAAGCGGGATATCTAGATCTGAAATGTATTTGTATCTACTAGATCTATTTATGGAATGATTAGATTTGTGATGAGGCGAACATCTGTCTGAAGTAAAGGGTTGAATCTGAACTGAATGTCTGATCTAAAGAAGTATGCAGCTCTGTAATGGTTGAAGATCCATACGCTAGTTAACCGCAGAGGAAGCGCGTATATACGCGGCTTCGCTGAAGAAAAAGCGCGTATGCGCAGTGAAGTTTGTACAGATGTATACGCTGGTTGATGTGGACGAAAGCGTGTATATACGCGACATCAGAGAAAGGAAAGCGCGTATGCAAACTAGGGTTTGCTGAAGTCTGTGGTAAGAAATGTCTGATATGTTCTATTGGTTTACTGATATCTGTCAGTGAGTTATATGTATCTGTTTCATGGTTGACTGTGCTTAAATGTATGGAGTGGGTCCAGTCTGAAAATATGATGAAATGTGGCCTGCAAGTGATGTCCTAAAGGATGCTTTGGATCCAGTGTGAAAATTGATGAAACGTGGTCCATAGAGGTGCTGAGGGTTGCAGCCTTCTGTATTAGCTTCTTTCTGTGAAAGCTCTGCTGCTGAGACTGGGGGTTTACATTCTCTCCAGTGAGGTCGGTAACCAGAGACTGTGGGGTCGGGAGCCTCTTTCCAGGAGAGGAGGCCTGCAATGAAGCCTGTGGGGTCGTAGCTCCCTTCCAGAGAGGTCGGGTAAACGAGCGTGTGGGTGCCCTGCGTGCCGGTAGAGTCCGCACCAACACAATATTAATATGTTGCAAGATGCTTTCTCTAATGTAGCCATTGGAAGGGCCGAGCAAATCGTTGTACTATGTTTTTCTCCCGACTTGGGTTTCCACCTAAAAATCCTGGTGTTCATGTGTGATTCTTTGTGTGATGGTTTATTCTGTTCTTACTACACATGTTTACTTTTATAGAACATCTAATAAATGAATGATGGAATTATGTAAGTGAAAAACTAATGGCATAATTAGATCTCTGGGTATACGCGAGTTTCATGAAGGATATCCGCGTGTATACGCTAGTTGGCTTCAGCAAAGTAGCGTATGGGTTTTAGACCATGAAAAAGTAAAAAGTTTGAATATGCTGTAAATACTGATTCACCCCCCCTCTCAGTATTTTTCCCAACATCGTTAGATTTCAATGCTGCCTTAGGTTAATTGAATAGATTTTAAAGTTGATCTTCAATTAGGTTTCAATTTTCAGGCCCTAACGAATGTATTGTTTCAAAAACTCCTAAATGAAAAGCTACATGCCATAGTAGACCATTTCGTTCGATGAAAACTAGCTACAGAAGAGTTGAGAGTCTTACACAAACAAAATTATCGGAAGACAAACAATGAGATCTCTAATGCAACTAATGAAATCGAAATTTTTTCATTCCAATCACTAATTACTAGTAAAATCGAAAAATTTCAATTTGCACTAATTAACCAAAAGCAAAAGAGATTTTTTTTGTAATTTTCAATTTTTGATAGCTAGATACACCTAACAAATTGAAAATAAACGGAACAACTTGAGAAACGATATTGAGAGAGCAAAACGAACAAATTTCACTCAATGACACAAGCAATCAGATCTCAAATTGACCAAAGTCTCTCAAAACCAAGAAAAAGACTCAAAGGCTCCAATGGACCGTGTGATCTAGGCCCAAAGCAAGACCAAACGAAATTTGAATGAAGAAACGAGTAATCACCTAAAAATCGCAACAAAATAGTGAACAACTACTAAGAGGATGCGGAGGAGCAATCAGAGAGTTGACTGGACAAACGAAACACCAAAACTCCCAAGGAGGGCTCGATACACAAAGCCACTAGATGCCCTAGGGCTTAAAACGTGAAATCGATAGATAAAAGAAAACAACCAAAGGACGAAGGCAAATTCCCAGTCAAACAGGACCCCAACACACTCAGGTAGTCGAAAAATCAAGAAGAAAAGCACTGACCAGACCCAGAGAGCTCAAAACTGAGCAAACTCAAAAACCCTACAGGAGTGGCGCGACTGTAAGGCTGCAACTGGTGCCAGAAAGCAATTGGCGCAGGCTATACAAAAGCAACATGCGCCAATTGGTGCGACTGTCGGGCTAAAAAGCGCGCCAGTCGAGTTTCTCAGCCAAAAACAAGAAATAAATACTCCAGAAGCAGATCAATGTAAACTAAGCAAACCAAGAAGCAAAAAATAACAAAAGAACCCAGCCCAGAAGGCTAACCAAGCAAGGAAAAACATAAAATGATCAACACGAGACAATCTAAATGAGACAGTGAAATCTAGACGATCCCCAGTGGAGTCACCAAATTTTTGAGGAGGTAAATCCCCTCTGTGGACAGAGGCGATCCCTACTAGCCCAGCAAGGGTCTAGCAACAATCATCAAATGTTACAACGCAAGTTCCTAGTTACGAATGAAATACTAAAGATGGAGGCCTACCTGTAATCCAATGCTATGATCCGTAGAAGAGAGCGTTCCTGTTCCTCAGCCTCGGCAGATCACGATCCTCCCACGATCTCCGTGGATAGACACCTGCACATGCAAGAAACAACACGAATACAAGCATAAAATCTAGAATACGCAACTATATATCAGTTAGAAAGGATATAACTCGTTATTAACATAAGTGAAAACAGAGTGGAACCATAACCGTAATCATTCATTAAATAACAATCGAAAGAGAGTACAACCAATGTTCTGACGTCGCGGTCTCCTTCGGATGGGTCTCCAGTCGTTCACGTCTCGTAAAGCTCACCAGGGAAAGGGAAAACCTCTCTAGAGTATCTCGACGATAGTCTCCTTACTTGAGTCGGCCTTAAGGGAAGAAAGAAGGCTCTTACAGCACAAAGGCTCTTGGGAATTTGGAGATTCAAAGCTTAGGCACTTCAAGACTAGCTTGCAATGGAATTGAGCAGGCTTTTATAGATGGGCAAGGAGGGAGTTGGGATCCCTATTATTGTGGGATTTCCCCTATCATGAAGGAAGGTTCCATGAGAGGTGGCAAACCACTTCCCTTCCATGGAACTCCCGCAGCCAAACCTACCAACTCAAGATAGGAAATGGTTTCTGAGTTTTTTGAAACATAACTTCCGCATCTTTATTTAAAAAACACTCCTTAAATTGGCTGGCGCGACTTCTGCTCTGGGACAAAGCACCAGTTGGCGCGGCCTCTTTGTAGGATTTTCCTCATTGGCGTGAGTGATGAACTGTCTTCCCGCGCCAATGCAAAAGGAGATGTTTTCATGATTTTTTGCAAGGAGATATCTTTAGGGCAATTGAAGCTCATGTTTAGAGGAATGCATTGATGATGGTTTCAAGGCATGACAATGCTCACAGGTCACAAAATGGGTCCTCCATTGTGCGGGACGGGGAATGGTAGGGATGGTGAAAAATTACTGTGTAACACCTTTCTTCCTATGAAATTGACATTGGGTAGTTATGTTTGTATTCCATGCAATAATTTATGAAAAATGACATGGAAGTAATAATTGGCAAGCTTATAACCTTGAATGATAGTAACATTTTCAACAAAGACCTTACTAATGGCAGTGACCTTCAATCTTACAAGATGACAAGGACTATAGTACATATGATAGGGACTATGGTACATGATGATAATTACAATTTAAAGTGATGAAAGTGTTATGAATCTTATGACAACCATTCTCTTGAGATCACATCAGTTCACAAATGAAGTTTTGTACTGATTTAGGTTGGCCCTAGGAGGCCTGATTTATTTGATATATTTCATTATGAATGTACTTTATATCTTAGCTGAACAATTGATGAAAATATAATAGAAGAAGAATTTGGTTTGGTTTACCCCCTTGTGGGGTTTTCCCCTAATCTCTTACCTAAATCCCAGTGTCTCTATTTCTTTATGCTTTTCTTCTACTGTCCTTTATTGTTTCGTTGTTGATGTTATTGTTCTCTCTACATAGTTGCAATGATGAAATGATGTTATGGGGTGAATTTTATGTGAAATAAATTGATGAAATTTTCATAAAAGAAATTATCTATAGTAGATAACAATCTAGCCCTAAAATTAACATGGAATTAAAGTTGGCCTAAAGAAAAGTCATTAAAAATCACCCCTGTGAAACACCCGTGGATCAAGTAGAGAGAGAGATAAAAATGGCATAGAACCAAAATAATCCTAGGGTTTTAAGGAAACCCTAGGGAATATTTGTTCTTATAGTAGAAGGTTAGGGTTTGGGAGAAACCCTTGTAGTGTCCTTGGATATGGACTCAGTTCTATAACATTGAAACTATAGTGTGAAGAAAAATTTCTTGATTTGTAAGATGGCATTTAGTTATTCAAGTACCTGATAGATTTAGAGAAACCCTAGTATGCCATTTTTAGTGAGTTTGAAGAAACCCTAGGAGAAGGGTATGCTGCAAATACAATGGTCATTCTATATATTGATGGTTTGACTTGGTTGCTAATGAAAGAAGATAAATGATATTGGTGATACTCATGAGGATGCATCTCTTCTAAAGAAAATATTGATATATGATCGATGGACCATGATGCCTCTTGGCTAAGAGAGAGAAATGATCAAGAGGGAGTTGTGAACCTCCTCCAATCTACATTAAAATTGAATAATTTATAGATTCATGTCATCACTTTGTGTCACAATTCTTGCTAATTTATTCTTTTGGTTATTGGTGATTCTTCTTGCATGAGTATTTTATTTATTTCACTAACTTCTTGTATGGGGATGTGATCCATCTTGAGGATCATCAAGTTGAATAATAAAGTAGAAAGAATTAGGTACAAGAGGATTTTGGTGCAGGAAAGTGAAGGAGACACTCTTACATCTAACAAAATAAAGATATTCTTGCCTCATCACCAAGTACAATTTCATTATGTTTATTTTTCCATATTTGTTTTTTTTTTTGGATCAACACATACATCCGGAAAATGTGAGTACTATGTACCCTATATCAATATTAATAAGAATTCCAAGCAATCACTTTAAATAGAAAAGAGCTCAAGACCTTAGAGGAAGGATTTCCATCTCCTTGGTTGATAACTATGATTGAAGAAACTTCCTATTCAAAGGGAGTAAATTGAATGCAACAATATGATATGGTGCTAAGAGGGATATGTACTTCATAGGACAATTCTTGATATATAAGATGTTGTAGTGTCTAATGATTCTGCGATATGGTTCAAAATATGAGAAGAAATAAGCTCTCAGAGAAAGGAAGCTATCTTAGTTCCTATTTCCTGATACCTTGGATGCATGTGAAGTGAGATTCCTCTATGATATACTTAAGAAAGAAGCATATTTGGAGTACTTTGAGGAACATGAATAGAATAATTATGTTTGTGGATTAAAAAAGGCTCCATATGAATTCTATCAAGTCATATGGGCTTGACGTGTATGAAATGATGGACATTTGATGCAACCTTTGATCTCTCTTCATGATTAAAGGTATGCCTTTGATAATTGGTTTTATAAGCTGAAAATTAATTTATGATAGTATCAAGATTATCTTAGTATTCAGTACCAGAGGGAGCTGGCCTCAAAGACCTAGTGATCAATTACTTGAGATTACAAGTGCAACAAAGAGATGATAAGGACTTCCTTTTTAAGGGTATATGTCCGGCATGATGAATTACACTTAATCAAATGAGTGAGTCTCCTCTTTAGATTTAGATTTTATGGTTCCCATGATGAGGAGATTCATATGAATTCCTACGTTGTAGCATAAGCAAGATAGAGCCTTGATAGATATATTTTTTTGTTGATAAACATGTGATGAAGCTATTAGTTAGAGAATGAGACACATTGTCGTATATTTGTGACCTTATAGATACACTGACGCTGAGAATTTTGTTGAATGGAACAACACATATGGGTGATATTCTAACTTGGGATATGCCATGATTTCCCAGATGATCTAAATATAGAATTTTTTTATTTGAGTATGGATGAGGTAGAAAAAAATGTTGTTAGCATGACTAGTTGTAAGCCAGTGTGATTGAGAAATATCCTTGGAAGAGTTATTTGAGAATGTGTTGGCCATTCCAATGATATGTTGTGACGGGATATGAATCTTGTTTTAGGTCCAAGAATTTTTGGTATTGGATATTATTATATTTGGGATAGGGAGAAATGTGGCTTTGACACTGATGTGTTATGGTATTGAAGCAATGAGGCTTCATATGATGATCTAGTTGCAGATATTCTCACCAAGGCTTTGTCCCGTTAATCAAGAACATTGAGCTATGCTCCTCAGAAATGTGGCTTTGAAACTGATGTGTTATGGTATTGAAGCAATGAGGCTTCAGCTGATGATCTAGTTGCAGATATTCTCACCAAGGCTTTGTCCCGTTACTCAAGAACATTGAGCTATGCTCCTCCCCCTTGTATGAGCTCATAGGGATAGGAATTGAGTCAAAGAGATCCTAGGGTTGAGGGAAATCGTTAACAATAGCTATGTATGATCCTTGCCTTATGGTAAGTTTGTATCTCCCCTATTTATCATTGTAGGGTTTTGTTTGATCCTTACCACATGCTAAGTGTGTGTTGGCTTGAGGGGTCCTGACCCAGGTTCGAAGGTTAAGGTTTACCAACAAACCCCTATACTACTAGCTCTTTCGGCAGTGACCTACTTGCGCAGGCCAAAGTCTCACCCGAAGAAGTATGGGAGGGTGCTGGAAATAGGTTTCCGCACCCTGGGAGAGAGTGGGTATTCAAAGTAGGTCGGTGTTCACAACCCTTTGGAATCGCATGGAACAGGTCTATTCGCAGGTTCATTAACTCACTAGTTCAAACTTAATCATAACAGAGCTATTACCATGCACAGATCTAGTTAGTACCTTCGCATCCACGTGCGTACATAATATCATAAATGCATCTATAACAGATCACAAATATCATAACATAGAGATAACTGCAGCATAAACAAATAGATGTAATTGCAGTACCAATAGGTTCCAAATATTCACATCAACAGTAACACGATAGATCCAAATAGTGTTATTCATCCATAATTTTCACTATCTAAAGATGACTAAGTATTGGTTCTAGATTTCTAGAAACAAAGTTCATGAACATTGTGAGTTATAGAAATCTCACAGCCTTCATTATCCTTAGGATAAATTTTCACTATTTCATCATTCTGTCATGCCAAGCTCATCTCACCCATCCCATAAGACCCATAATGGGCTCATGTCACTCATTATCACTATGTTTCACCACCTTTGGCCTCAGCCCTGTATTTTTGTTTTGTCGAAACTCCTTCATTGTCTATCTAGGGTTTTTAAGGGCATTTCTCTTGGTTTCATGACCTCCATGATTAAATCATATGCAAGGCTTAAATTATGATGATATTACACCTCCTCCCATCCTTAATATACCTTCATAAACACTTCCCATCACTCCTATCCCTCAAAATCATCAGTCTCCTACAAAACCTAGTCTATTGCCACAATTTGACACTTTTTGAGACTAGGCCTGTGTTTTTACCTTTTGGACCCCTTCCACTCACTAAATTCTTGAAATTCCACTTTCCCATACTCCCTAACATATATCCCTATCCCCCAAAATTTCCCCAAGAATTTAGGCAACCCTTAACCCCTTCATTCCCCTCCCTCTGCAAGGCAGTCCTAAAAACCCATACACCAAACCCCAATTTCCTCTTCCAACTAAGCTAGGGTTTGATATAAAAAGGAGGCATAAGAGAACAGGATTCATTTTATAGATCATGTAAGCAATAATAATTCTATACCAGCTCATAAAAATCATGCCTCCATCATTTTCCAAGAATTCATTCCAAGAGACAAGCCATGTGTCACACCTAGGGCTAGTTTTTCTTCAAATTGTGTTTCTAAACAAAAAGAGATGAATTTGGAAAAAGAAAGAGAATTTTTTTTCCATAATAGGGCCAATAGGAAAAAACTCATTCAGTTTTTACATAGGTATCATGGTTTGAGATCCATTTCAAAAATATAGGTGTCACGGAAGAAATTCTGTACTTTTAGAGTGACCTTGGGAAAATCAATTTTTATCACTGCTAGAGTGTCAAAATGACTTCATTAATAAGTAAAATGACAACTATAATTAAATATATTTACAATGAGCTATCATTAGCTCAATTTAGAATTTATTAAGTCATCCAAAAGTGGTCTGCACCAGCATTCAACACTTTTTGACCAGTGTTGGGAGAATCTGTTTTTGGACAGGTAAATTAACATAAATAAAGACTAAAATTTTATATTTGGATATTAGACTCAACCTGATTTAACATGAGATATCATGAGCTCAATTTTGAGTTGTGGAAGGCCTCCAAAAGTTGTCTGCACCAGCACTCTGCATTTCTACACCAACACTAAACACATTTTTACCAGTCATGGGAAAATAAACTTTTCACAAGGAAAATCAACTGAAATAAAGAAATAAATTGTATATTTGGAACTTAAACAAGTCAATATTTCCAACGAGCTATCATAGAGCTCATTATGACACCGGGAAGGCCTCCAAATGCCCTCTGAAAAATGGTGCTGTGCACAAGAAAAGTTTTTATGTTTTTGAAATTTTGAGGCCCTAGGAGCATAGCACCCAAGGCACTATGCTCTTTTTAGGGGCATCCTAAGCTACTAAAGTTTACATTTTTGGATTTTTCATGTCACCAGCAGTCTACCCACAAAATTTCAGGTCAATTGGAGCATTTTTTCCCCCTCAAAAGGTCAAAAAACACCTCAAAAATAACCTTTCTGCCTTCTTTTTAGGCCTGGCTCTGCGCGCTGAGCAGTCATGGGATATTGTATTTTTGAGAAGGTAAATTGAATCCATTCAGCACAAATCAAGTTTTTTTGGAAATTATACTTTTTAATATTTCCAAAAATCCATCACAGGGCCAAATCCGACATCGGGAAGTGGTCCAAAACTTGGTTGCAAAAACAGCCTATTTTCTGCAAAAGTGGCGCTGCGCTCATGAACTGTCTTTTGCCAAAAAGTCAACAAAACACACAAATTTATGGCAAGATGATTTTTTAATATTTTCTTGGGAAAATCACTCCTGATTTTATTTGGGAGTTATGTTTTGGTGTTTTTCATTTATTATCTTATCTCTTATGTGTCTTGGGCCTTGCATGGTCATTAAGCACATTTATGACATTTATGGCTAAATTAGGGTTTCTGGAAGCCTCTTAGGGTTTCCACCTCCTCATTTGCTCCATAAATAGAGAATGAGGGTCTTATGTATTTTTTTTGATTTTGATGACTTATGCTGAATCAAATACATAGTCTCTTGGAGTTTTTTTTATGGAAATTTGATGTCTTGGAGCTCATGCATGCCTTGGTTTTCTTGTTGATGGAGATAGACTGTTTGCAGGATCCATAAGCTTGGTTGATGGTGAAATGTTTCTTATTTTTATGTTTGCTAGTTTTCCATTATGTTTTCCATCTTGCTATGTTGCATTAGGACAAAAAATTTAGATTAAGAAATGTTTCCTGATGGCACCTTACTTCTGTTTGTCCTTCACTGCCTTAATTGTTTTCTTCTGTTGAGATATATTAGGGAATCCATCTCTTGCTCTCTAAGAAGTTCTTATATTGTTCATTTCTTGAATGGTTTTGATCAGTTAGTGTCAAGTATGATTTATGGCTAGCCCTACATATTGTGGCCACTGAAATACTCTGTCATTGGAAACTCCTCTTTAAAGCAGCTTTGCCTAGGTTTGTCAATGAAGTCTGTTTGAATCATGCTCTTTGCCTAGGTAGATGTTTAGATTTTTCTCTTCTTCTATGGTTATAACTACTTGTGCATCTTAAATTTTTTTCTGCTCTTGATAATGAAATCTATGAAAGTTAAATAATTTTCTTGCCTTTCTATAATTTCATTTGAAGTTGGTCTTGATAATCATCTACGTTCAGTTTGAAATCAAAAGGATTAGGTTTCACTTATACCTTTGATTCTCTTTCCATGCTTATGATTTTCTAACTCCCTTAGTCTAAAAAGTTATTAAGGATTCAATTTTTCCCTTCACTATATTTTATTCTCAAGTTCAATGTTCATCTCATCATCCACCACAACCTCAAAGACCTACCAACCAAGTTAAAATTGCCTTGCAAATGATCTTGAAACCATTGATGAACTCATCATCACCTTGTTAGACTCCGTTGCCCAATGACTTAACAATATTCCATGTTTTCTGTCTAAATCCATCTGAGCATCATACCCAACCAAAAATAATCAAAATACCCTGCACTTAACATCTAGCCTAAAATCAACCCTAATCAAGAAACAAGTTCATATCTTTGCACCTACTAGAGAGATCCCTCTCCGAATTCAGGAAGGCTAGGTCCTTGGATTCCAAAGCTTGGTTTGATGTTACCTTGTTCATTTTTATCTCAATCAATCTAGAAAATTACGGGGAGCTAACAGATAACACAGAGATACTTCAGCTATATCCGCATATATTAACATTCAAAACCCAATTACAATCCAAAACACAGCCTACGCACACAGCCAGTAGGGTCCGTACATAGCAGGACTGGGGATCTCTGTGCACACATCCAGTAGGATTCCTTACCCAAAATAGCCCAAGATAGATCTAATAGTTTTCTCATCCCATCAATCCCAATTCAGGCCTACCTTTAGTCTCAAAATGTTCATCTATTTATAATGAATTAGCCTATGCTTTCTTGTGGTCCACAAACCATGGTTTGTAGAATCTAGGTCTACCATTGAGCCATTACAATGCAGTCGGGGCTTTGACCCACCCCAAAAACCCCGCGATAGACTAACTAATACCAAAAATATGCAAAATTTTACAAAATTCGCAGCTTTTACGGAGCCCCATTCCAACAGGCCCCCAACAAAATCTTGTGACTTATCCCGAGTCACAGCTTGGGTGGAATGTTCATTCATTCTTTGAGCTGCTCCAAGGTGGTAATAAGTGGTGGTAGTGCTTGAAGGTTTTTCTCAGCTATTTTCTGTGCAATTTCCACCAGTTTCTGTGATGGAGGATCTCCTGAAGCAGTGGTGATTCTTTCAAGGGCCTGGTTCATCTATTGGACTGCCCCATATATGTCTTATGAGAGATTGAGGGTGTCCTCTAACCAGGGTGTCAAATGGTTGCAGAGGATCTGATTTTTGTGTTGGAGCGCAACAATGTTGCTACGAAGTGTGTGGCTAGTTTGGGGTCATGCAAGGTATTGAACGGGAACAAGGGTAAACATTGTTGCTTCCAGTCGCTTGAAATCCTACTCCTTCTGGGCTAACTCCTGATCAATTTCATGGAGGAGAGGATCGTGCAATACCTAGCACCAAATTTCCATAGCTTGTTCCAGTAGAGCGACACCTTGACTGATCTTCACCGAGATAGTAGCAGTGGCCTCAAAAATTAGTGTAGTCTGCTAGGCACGTTCCTCCGGGGGGGTCCCAAGCTGGATCTTGGCCTATAGCGATGCAATATAAAGCTTGAACTTGGCCCTGAAAGTGGATATCTCGGCCCTGGATGCTTTTAGAGCAGTTACCAATCCCTCAACCTTGGCCTGGGGCTCAGCAGATGCCAGAATGACCCTAGGTATATCATCGCACAGTCGATCAAGTCGTTGTTCCAAGGTAGCCTGCTGCGCGAGGAGGGCAACATGCGCAGCGTGGACCTGGGAAACTTTGGCAGAATGGGTCACAACATCCTACTCGACTGCACTAAGGTGTTCCTAGGCGCAGAGTTCTCGGTGCTGCACTTCACTAATGAGGGTCGTAAGTAGCTCATGTAGCTGCTCATTGGCTAGCCGACTAACATCAAGGTTAACTGGACCTCCCTGGACCTAGAAACAGAGGTCAGTGGGTTCTAGTGTAAGGGCAGCATCAGGGAGCTGGCAGGGCTGACTATCCATAGTGGCTGGTAATGTAGTAATGAGGCCCTGCTAGCCCAACTACCCTGCATGATTCTTGCCTGCTAAATTCTACCTCTCTTTCTCACTGCTTGCTGGAGTCTACCTCACTTGATCAACACTCGCTTGAAGGTTATTCGTTGTGAGCCGAAGGGTGCATAGTTCTGTCTACAATCCATCCAACGTAGCCTTGTTCCATTCCTCCCAAGTAAGCCATTAATCACTAGCCAGGGTGGTGACAACATCAACAATCTTATCCAGGTCATCCACTGTTAAGGTATTATCTACGTTGGTACGAGGCTTATTGGCCTTGCACTTCTTGCAAGGTTCTTGGGATGATTTTCAAGTGTGTTTGAGAGTCGCGGGGACCAACGTATCTGCCAATTCTTCATCAGTGAAGGTCTGGTTTGGCCGGGAGTCTGGTTCCGGTGGCACAAGAGTAGTGCTAGGAGTCGTTCACGGTAGAATGCTTGGTGATGCTACTGAGTCAAGTAGAATAGAGGGCCTGGGTATTACAGGGGTACTAGACATACATGCTACATAGATAGCAGGAGGTGGGGTGGATACCTGCCATTCTGTCGGCCAAGTATCGATAACCCGTTGAATGTCAGCTTTGGTCATTATGTATGATATATTAAGCCAAGTACGTGCCCTATGAGCCTAGATTTTCACCTCATGCATTGTAACCTGGTAGGCAGCAATGTGTCTGTACTTGTCATAGATTTTTGGGAAGAGGCGAGGCTGGGAATCAATGGTGGCAGAGATACTACCCTTGTAGAGTAGCTAGAAGGTCTTATTTTCTTCAATACGCTGGGGGTCATTGGAATCCCAGAGATTGGAAAATCACGCTCCTTCGCACATGCTGTGCTCTAGGGGGGGGAAGACTGCATCTTCTAGGAGTTCCCAGGCAACCAACACAATCAACAAGATCAACCACGAGTAGTAGAATGCTTTGCCTTGCTCTTGAGCCTCAAGCACATTGTCAAGGAATTATTCTACCATATATTGGGACCAGTTATAACAGACACCCTTAGCACACTTAGAACACTGACCCACGACTTGAATGACATGAGAAGAGGTGGAGGCGGCCTGACATTTCTGCATCATATTGCAGGCGAGGATCTGACTGCCCAAGCGGGTGCCCTGGTATGGAATTGTATCAATCTAGAAGCCCCTTTTGTTATGCTTGACCCTGTATGTAGATCAGATGGATTTAGTGAGGTGATGCTCATATTTCTTTCCTGTGCCTTCCCGCGGACTGGGCCCATGCATTGGAAGGCCAATAATGCAGTGAATGAGAGCAGCATCTATTGGTATGCAGTCTTGGAGCCACAAACAACTGTCATGAACTAGTGCCAACAATTGGCGCACAATCAAGCTAGTAATATTGTAGCGGCCAAAGTGAGGAAGATGTAGTAAATTCAGGATTCCAGCCCCAGCTAGCCCCCTAGCCCAAACCAGTGGCTCCACATTGGGCACACCATCTTCAATGACCTGTTCTAAATAGAGATATGGAGCTAGCATAGGGAAATCCTCCATGTTACCTAAATCATGATCGTCAAACATGATGTGGGGTAGGTAGCCAACCATATCCACCAGCTGAGGCACATCCTTAGGGACCAACGGTGTCCGAAGACGGGAGAAAAAAATGTTGACGTTGGGCATGCATGCTGCTGAGTGGGGTGGTCAAACATATGGGGGAAACCATGTCAGCGGGGTTGCCTGTAGACCTTCTGCGGAGAGATCCATGGGATTCAGAGGGGTGGGGTTTGGAGGGGCCACCGATGATTTCTTCTTAAACTTTTTTTTTTTGGGGGGGGGGGGTGGGGAACTACCGAGTTCGAGGGGAATTGTGAGGTTTTCCACCTACCCACTATTCTTGTTTCACCTACCCCTTTCCCTTTTGCATGGCTGAGGTGGAAGCGACTTCCTCTGCACAGGGGTTACTTCGCGGACGACCTCAGATTCTTCCTCCTCAGAAGTCATTTAGGGAGGGGGGCCAACGAGGTTAGCACCAGGCATCCTAGCATGGAAGACAAATTCGATGGAACTACCATCAAATGGTGCACCTTCAAAAGTCATGTGTACAACCCGAAGACGAACGGTATCAGAGCATTCGAGGTCTAAGAAGCTAAGCCAAGTCATAAAACTTACGGTCTAAACAACCCTGAATTTATGGTCATCCTAAGGGGTAGCCAACTCATAACACCTTAATTTCCCTTCATTAATGCAGAAACGGTACTCAGTCCTCGTAAATCACTATATTAATGGCCTGTAACCCACTCCCCTAAGTGGGAGGCATAGTTCCCCAAGCGCATGTCGAGTTTCAATGGTTAGGTTTCACGACCTTTGTGGGCCCAGCGCACCCCTGCACTCCCCGCACACATCTTGTTCTCCCAGCGCACTCCTACATTCCCAACGCACCCCTGCATTCCCAACGCACTTCCCTAGGCTCTCAATCTAATGACCAACACTTGCGCGTAGACCATCCCATACAGCTACTCCGACCATATAGTCATTTGATCTGGTATTGTTTGAGCCAACTACCATTGACATATCCTAGTACCATATCTACTTGTAGGGTAGGTAACCAGACTGCTCCACCATCGGTGATTTCTTTTACCATATAGGGGCCTAGACAGTGCTGATGGAACTTCCCAGGGTGCTTCACAAACTGGATATCATAGAGGAGGACCAAATCTCCCTCTGAAAACATCATTTTCTGGATATGTCTATCATGCCATGCTTTTTCTCAGGCCTTCTGGACCTGCTGATGGAAATTAGCGATGAATCGATCTTCCTCCAAAGCCACAAGCTATGCTAAATGCTCCTCCATGATATTCAGTTTTTCCATATTTGTAAAGGTTGCTATATGTAAGCTAGGAACAATATACTCCATTGGCATGATGGCCTCCTTTCCATAAACCATCCAAAATGGTGTTTTTCCAGTCATCTTCTTGCATGTGGTGTGATAGGCCCAGAGGACGGATGGGATGCACATGTCCCAGTCGCTGCGATTTGTGTTGCAGACCTTAGTTAGTGCCTGCTCCAAGATTTTATTGAAGGCTTCGACAACTCCATTTTCTTGTGGATGATATGGGGTGCTTTTTGCATGGTGGATCTAAAATTCTTTAGTCAAAGCCTCGATTGTTGCATTAAAAAAATGTGTACCTCTTTCACTCATCAAAATCTTGGGGTAGCCAAACCTATTCATAATATGTTAAAAAATGAAATGTGCAGTGGTGTCTATAGTGCAAGCCTTCACAACTTGTGCTTTAGCCCATCGAGTCACATAATCAGTCGCGGTGATGATGTAGTGTGCTCCTGTGTTCTTTCCTGGTGGGTTGATGGGTCCAACAAATTCTATAGCCCATTTGTTGAATGCTTGCAGGGCCATCTGCGGCTAAAAAGGCATGTCATCCTTGTGCGACGGTTTCCCATCTTTTGGCAAGTGTCACAAGTTATTTAGTAATCATGAGAGTCACTATGCAGTGTGGATCACCATAGCCCGACTCTTAGGATCTTCTGCGCTATTTCCTTTCCTACGTAGTGGCCTCCTGCTATACCCCCGTGAGCTTCTACTAAGATGGTGTGTCACTCATGCTCCAAGATGTATCTTCACAGTACTTCATCCACTCCTAGCTTATACATGTGATCGACGATAATGGTAAAATCTATTGCACGGGTTACCAACTCTTTATTCTGTTGTACTGAATACTCTGCAGGTGTCGTCCCCATAGTCAAGAAGTGAATGATGTCAGCAAAGTACGCATCTACTATCTTAATAGCAAACATCTGCACATCTAGTAGTCCTTCCTTGAGGTTGGTTGTTTCTTCGCTGTTTTCAATCCAGGATGATATGGCCCAGCATTCACCTTTCTCGGCTTGACAATGATCTCAAAGTAATATTCTTGAAACAGCAGAAGCCATCAGCAGATTCCCCCCCCCCCCAACACAAGCTTATTCACTAGGTACTTCAAGGATGAGTGATCTGTTAACATCCTAAAATTCCCACCCAATAAGTAACACTAGTATTTCTGTAGGGCGTACACCATGGCTATCCCTTTGCGCTCAGTAGTGGAGTAGTTACGTTGTACACTAGAGAGATTCCTACTGGCGAATGCAACTGGATGGTCAATGTCCCCATCCCTTGGTTGTGTCAATACATCTCCTAGGGCAACCCCTAAAGTGTCAACATGGACATGAAACACCTTTTCCCAATCAGGGAATATGAGGATAGGTGTAGAGACCATCTTCTCCTTGAGTGACTCAATGCTTTTCTAACACTCGTCGTTCGAACAGAATGATACCTCCTTTTTCAACAATTTTTCCATAGGTGTTGTGATGAGTGCATACCCTTGAATAAGCTTCCTGTAGTAGCATGTGTGTCCGAGGATCAATTGCAGCTGCTTCTTAGTGGTAGGAACTGCCAGGTTGATGATAACTGCCACCTTGGCAGGGTCAACCATCAACCCCTGTCGACAAACTATGTGACCCAATAAGATCCCAAATGGTATGCAGAATATTCAGTTCTTGATATTTAGGGAGATTTGGTGCTTTCTGTAGGCATCCAACATCATGTATAGGTTCGAGACATGACTCTTTACTAACCCAAATATAGTCCAATCATCGAAATATACCTCTAATAACTTGTGGATAAATTCCTTAAAAACCACAACTACCACTCGCGAAAATATGGAAGAGGCATTTTTTAGTCCAAATGGCATAGCATTGTACTAAAATGAACCCCATTCAGTAGCGAATGTAGTTTTTGGCGATCTTTAGGTGTGATCCTAATCTGATGATAGCTCGAGAATCCATTAGTGAACGAATATGCCTCCTTCCCCCTACGTTATCGAGGATTTCATCTGAGAATGGCGTAGGAAAGGGATCATGTATGTAAGCATCATTTAATTTTTTCAGGTCAACGCAGATCCATATTTCTCTGTTATTATTTTTCTCCTGAACCACCATAGAACTTACCCAGTCTGACTGTTCGACAGGTTTGATGATGCCCGCGATGAGCATTTTATCGATTTCTTCCTTAACTTTTTGCTTATACTTAGGGTTCAGTCGATAAGGACGATGCTTCACAGGGTGCGCATCTGGTTTTAAAGTGATGCACATGACCCCTAGGTCCCCGGTAATCCCCTTGAGTTCCGAGAACTTTGTTGGGAATAAGTCCTGGTATTCCATGAGCAGTTCTGCCACTTTTCCTACTGTATCATCATCCCAGTAATCCCCAATTTTAGGCAACTTAGATTGCTCTTCCGTTCCAATGTTGACTTCTCGCAACTTCAGAGGCTTCATAAAATTGATAGTTTGTAGTGGGGGTCCAACAACGACATGCTCTCCCTCCGAATCCGGGATAGAGACATTTCGTGGATCTTCATCGCACTCTTCTATTACTAAATTGTGGTAGTTGAAAATATCCTGCATATGTGTTTCCCATGTTTGTGCCCCAAATGCTGCATAAGGGCATGATTCATCAAATACTAAGGTATCTATCTCCTATAGAGCTTCGTCAAGTGCCTTCGTTCCACCTACTAACCCAAAAAACTCATCCTTCAATGTTTCCCTATAGTGGGTGCGATGATGTAGCTCTGCATCTAAATACCATGCGGTGAGAATCAGTCCCAATGCATGAATAAACAGGTGAACCCATTCTTCTATAGTTCGATCACACCATTTCTCCATCCAAACGAAAAAATTCTCACGCGAGTCCCCTGGGCCAAGGAATGTCTTTACATGCAAGTGAACCGGAGGTTCAAATCGCAGGATCATCATATCCTGACACTCTTCCCAAACTTGGAACGCCCCCTGATGCATGTCCCACCACCTTGCAGGTGTTGCGCACATGGCTAGATTAAGGGCCCATAACCTTCAATCTCTTGGAACCTCAGCTTCAAATGCTCACAAAAACTCCTTAATGCTATTATAACCATCAACGTAGGGTAGTTCTCTTACCTCTGAGGAGATGCATCGAAATTTCATTGTTATTCTAAGACATCACAGCGTAGACACATCATGTAATCGATTCTGCCAATTTTCCATCTCCCCGTCGGAGTCAGAGAAAAATTCACTATCTTTTTCCCAGCAAAGCACACCATAAGCTGTAGGATTGATCCAATATTTGTCCCATGCAGTTAGCTTATAGATGTGATCCACATCCACTTCTCCACGCACCGGCTCCGTATACCGTTCTCCTTTTGTAGGGTCTAATGATACTATCACCCACGTACCTTCATTTTCAAACACCATGCTTCTTTTATTTAGGTTGAAGATACCCCCCATATCTATATCCAAATCTAGCCCTAGGAGTGCAGGGTAAGGATCCCCATCATCCACAATCTGCATTACTTCAAATTCAGCGCGTACCTTAACTCCTGCGATTTCTACCATAATTTTTGATAGCCTCCCTAGTGGTATGATATTTTGTTGGTTATCCATGAACAGTCGTATAGTGGACCATTTGAGCTTCGGTTCTCCCATCTGCTGCCACATCTGCTTAGGTAGGACATTCGCATCCGACCCCAGGTCCAAGATGACCTGATCCATCTCATAGTCGCCAATCCATGTAGTAAGCTACATCTCTCGACCAGTGCATTTCTTATGTTTATTGAGTTTTTTTACATCCTTAACTTCTCTGATGGGTTTAGCTTTTCCTACGCAGCTATCTATTAGTGCTTGAAGATTTTCTACTGCCTTTTGGTTTTGTAGCAGCTTCATACATGTGTGCAAGAATGGTTTGACTTTGTCATCTGCTTCTAGGTTTGTGGGGGTCTGAGAAGTAGGTGCCTAATTCTTAGTAAAGTATTTGCGAGCTGCGACAAAAGTTTCCATTTATTTCTAGAGGTCCAACCCTTATTGTTTGACAACTTCCTTTTAGATAAGAAGTTCAGTCGCAGCTTTTTCCTTGGCTCCTCTAGTGACTATGCCACTACGTGTTATGACATTAATGCTTTGTCCTTCGTCTCGAGGTTCTGCCTTAACCTGCTGCACATTCTGTGTAGGTGTCTGCTACTTTTCCTACATTTTTGCTATCAGAATTAGATAGTCTTCAATCACATGTTCCAGATGTCTACAGTATCTGCAAGATTTCCATGCAGGGTTCAGGCAGTCCCTCACAAAGTGCCCAACTTCTCCACAATTATAATAGGTTAGTTGCCCCCTTCCCTGACCTGCGTCTCCACCTCTGCTCTGTCCCCTACCCCTATCTAGGGAGCCACCTATGCCCAAGGGGGATCTTGGTGAAGAAGGGTCTGCTTGTACCCTATATAGGTTTCCCTGGTCTATCATTAAATCATAATTTCGATATTTTTGTTCATCATGTCCTCCTGATCAAAAAAACTAACACCGTTGTTGCTTCAGTTTTGGAACATATGCACCCATACAGGGGCAGTGGTTAGTATCATGCAGGCCAGCTATGTGAAAATCATCACACCACAATGTTGGTCCACTTGGTCCCATAGTCTTTCTAGGGTGCAACGGACTGGGTCCCCCAGCCTGAAGGTAGTTTTTTAGTAGTGGGCACTAATCCTTGGTTTGGCCAGATACCCTGCATCGTATGCACCACACGTCTGGGCTAGCATTTTTCCCTCATTCCTTTCATAGGTTCTGGATTTCCATGTGCATTACCTCCAATTGCCCTTGGATTTTTTGTACTCCCAACTGGGTATCATCTCTTGGTGTGGCTTCTAACTTCATAGAAATCTCCAAAGATTTTTTCTGTGATTCAATGGCTTGCTGACCCATAGGTACGCATAGGTGAGGCAGTAACATAGCGATGAGCCATTCCTTGTGCTATCTGTCATCGTACATAAATTCCCCTTCTCTGATCACCTTCTTTAGCTATTGGTTAGCCTCCCATATAGACTCAGAAGGCCCTTGTTTGAAATCTGTTAGGTCATTCTCTATCTGAGAGTAGGATTTAGGCTTTCTAAACTGTTGTTTCAGGGCATTTTTAACCTCTTGAATGGCCGCATTTGCATGCTAAGCTACGTATCCCATGTAACAATCCAGGGCTCTTCCTTCGAAGGTGAGGGATAACTGCACCCTTTTTATAGTATCACTGGCCACATTTTGCGCAATCCATACTGACTCTACAAAAAACCGGAATCGGTCCATATCTTCATCTCCTCACCTTTGAAGGTGGGTAAATTCATGTGCGCAACCATATCTACTTCTGGGGGTGGTGAAGGAGGAGGAGGTGTGGGTGAGTTCTTACCCTTATGTGGATTTGAAGGTGGTGTCATATGAGGGCTATTTCCTTCGTGCGCAGTTGGTTCTCTTAAGGGGTTGTAAACGGATCTGTCCCCTTATTGATTGAATCTATAGTACTTACTTCAGGTTGTACCCTCGCTCTGATTAGAGCTCATTCACTCTGTATGGATGCAAAGAATGACATTTTCACAAAATAATATTTTAATCAGTAATGGCAACGTTTTTAGAAACTTACCCCAGAAACCCTTGAATAACCTCCGCTCTGCCTCAGAATAGGACACGAACTGATCGACTGCAAATTCTATCACAAATCCTCCCAGCACACTATCCACCTAGTGGTATATCGTACGAGTGATGTTGTTATCAATTATTTCTAACTGCTGGATCAACTTTGGAGTCCACTGCGTCACCTGCTTGTCCTTCCAACACGTCTGGAAAGCTACGAGCCTTGCCAGCCAATCCTGAAGGTCGTTCACAAATGTTACAAATAAAATTTCATAGATTTCAGTGAAAATGTACTTATTCTCCCACTTCTCCGCCGTCAACTTCGTGCTGCGATTATATTTTACCGTGAATTCCTGAACCTATTTTTCAAACCACTCTTCAATTTCTACCCTCTTAGGTCTCCAATGTTCCCTTGGAATTACCCGATTTCTCTCTCAAAATGCTCCCGGTCCTGGAAACAGAACCATTTGTTAGCTTGAGGGGTCCTGACCCAGGTTTGGAGGTTAAGGTTTAACAACAAACCCCTATACTACTGGCCCTTTCAGTAGTGACCTACTTGCGTAGGCCAAAGTCTCACCCGAAGTAGTATGGGAGAGTGCTAGAACCAGGTTTCTGCACCCTAGGAGAGAGTGGGTATTCAAGATAGGTCAGTGTTTGCAACTCTTTGGAATCACATAGAACAGGTCTATTCGCAAGTTCATTAACTGACTAGTTCAAACTTAATCATAACAGAGCTATGACCATGCACAAATCTAGTCAGTACCTTCTCATCCACGTGCGTACATAATATCATAAACACATCTATAACATATCACATATATCATAACATATATATAATCGCAACATAAACAGATAGAAGAAATTGCAGTACCAACAGGTTCCAAATATTCACATCAACAGTAACACGATAGATCCAGATAACACAGAGATACTTTAGCTATATCTGCATATATTAAAATTCAAAACCCAGTTACGACCCAAAACACAGCCTATGCATATAGCCAGCAGGGTCTACACACAGCAGGACTAGGGATCTCCGTGCACACAGCCAATAGGAGTCCTTACCCAAAACATCCCAAGACAGATCTAATAGTTCACTTGTCCCATCAATCCCAATTCATGCCTACCTTTATACTCAAAATGTTCATCTATTTATAACGAATTAGCATACGATTTATGGTGGTCTGCAAACCATGGTTTGTAGACTTTAGGTCTACCCTTGACCCATTACAATGCATTCAGGGCTTTGTCCCACCCCAAAACCCCTACGCTAGACTAATTAATACCAAAAATATGAAAAATTGTACAAAATTTGTAGCTTTTAGGGAGCCCCGTTCCAACAGTGTGTATCTCCCCCTATTTAGTATACCCTAGTATACATCCTACCTTCAATATGGGATTTTAGGGATTTCCACCCATTTATCCAATGGGTGAGGAGAATTTTGCATGTCTGATCCTTTCATATGGAAAATGTGTATCTCCCCTAAGTGCCTTGGGTTTTTTCTAATCCTTACCTTTCATGGTAAGTGTGTATCTCCTACGAAGGTAGTGGATGCATGTGTTCCACCATTAAATCTTTAGGGTCAATTTGGGGAGATTGGCTGACAATGGGATAGTTGTGATCCTTATCTCTCATGATAATTTGTGTCCTACCTAATTTCCTCTGATATAGAGTGGTAGTTCGATCTCCTGTATGATGATTATTCTTCTTTAGATCATTATGTCATTGTTCAAACGATGATCAAGGGAGTCAATTTGAGATTAGATATGATGAGATGAATGGATTGTTGATATAGTTGAGATGAAGGTCATGATATTTGAATTAGAGTCTAGTAGGGTTTGAAGGATCTAATTGATCTCCCCTACTGTTGGCTATGGATTTTTCTTCTTCTTTGTTATGTGATAAGATGTTATGAGATGAGATGAAATATGATGCAATAAACATGTACATCTGAGATGAGACTTGTGTTGTAGAGGGGAATTATTCCCTAGCTGAGAGGGAGTGTTTAAATTTGGTTAGTTATGGGACAAATTTCTCCATATCCCCAATGAAGCTGATAGTGCCCCAAAAGAGAAATTATAATGGTGATATTAATATTATTATATTGGGATCTCTTATTATTTATTTGGAAAATCAAGGCATGGGAAAATACGTTTACTATCATTTTGAACTAAATTTGAATTGATTGTTTCCCTCCAAATCAAGGTCATGTCATCTTGCACCTTATCACATATGGTAGCTTCTATATATTGGCACACTCATTCATTTTTAAAAGCATAACAATTGGAGAAAATATCTTGGAAAGTTGAATGAGACCTATGAGGCTCACATAATTTTGTTGTGACTCATTTAATTTCTTATGGTTTTCATTTTAAAAAGGCTTGCTCTTGTTATTATAGTTTTGTGTCACTGGTTGACTCTTGGAGACCTCATATTATAGCAAGGAATTGTTTGACCACACCACACTTTATAGTATGGCATCAGTGATTTTGGGTTGATTATATATTTCTGAGACAGGCTCGCACTCTCACTATACGATGTGGCATGCTCTTGTTTCAAGATCAAATTATTAACTCTGCGGCATGAATTTTTCTAACCCTAAGGCATCACTCTCCAAATGATGACTGAATCTTATGATTTGCAGAAATTATCTCCAATCGATGGCTCGCTCTCCTTGCAGTGGTTGCACATTACCTATAGTGGTCGTGTTGCAGGATTAGATTCTTTTGTAGTGGTTGCACATTACCTACATTGGTCATGTTATAGGATTATATTATTTTGAATAGAATGACCATGTTATAGGATTATATTATTTTTCAGTGGTCACACATTAATTATAGTGGTCATATCATATTTATCCCTTTCTGTAGATTTCTTTGGAACTCGAATATTGGCACACATTTCTCTCTTTTATTGTACTACATTGTCTTTGTGACTAATATTCCTTGGTGCAGTGGCTTGGATTAATTGGTGGCATGATATCCTTTTCTTTCTTACTCTCTATGGTATATTTCAGTGGTACGATATCCTTTGTTGGTCACTCTACAGAAGGATGATATACATAATGACTTGCTCTTGTTGTTCTTGATGTGAAATATATATAATGGCACACATTGTATGACTATATGGAAAAGGAAATTTGATGTGTGTGTGTGTGTGTGTGAAGCAGTGATCTATGAGGCCGTATATGAATATAGGATAGTGATTTATATCAGTGAGACAATGTTCATATGTGAAATAAGTTGACAATGCCTTTAACAATGTGGTTGTGTCTCTATGACATATGGGATATTGTATATGTTAGTGATGAAAATCTCCTTTCTTCCTATGATAGTGACATTAGGTAAATATGTTTTTACTCCATACCATAATCTATGAAAAATGACACAACAGTGACAATTGGCATGGTTATAACCCTGAATGAAAATAACATTGTTAACAAATACCTTACTGATGGAAGTGGCATTAGCTCTTACAATATGACAAGGAGTATGGTACATATGACAGGAACTATTGTCCTTTAATGTTACACAACATTATTGATGTTATTGTTCTCTCTACATAGTTTCAATAATAAAATTATTATCTACATTAGAGAACAATATGAAAAATGTAATGTGAAATTAATGAAACTATCGTAAATAGAATTATCTAAATTAGAGAACAATATAGCCTTAAAATTGACATGGAATTAGAGTTGGGATAAATAAAATTCATTAACAATCACCCCTGTGAAGACGTCTATGGTTCAAGTATAATGAAAGAGATAAATACGGTAGAGACCTAAAATAATATTAGGGTTTGAAGGAAACCCCAGGGAAGCTTTGTTCTTATAGGATAAGGATAGGGCTTGGGAGAAACCATTGCAGTGGACTTGGATATGGCCTAGGTTCTATAATATTGAAACCGTAGTGGGAAGAATAATTTTTTTGATTTTTAAGATGCTTCAACTATTCAAGTACCTAACATGTTCATCGAGTTCAAAGAAACCCTAGGAGAAGGGTATTCTGCAAATCGAATGGTCATTATATATATTTATGTTTGGACTTGGCTGCCAATGAAAGAAGATAAAGGATATAGGTGGTGCTCATGAGGATGCATCTCTTTTGAAGATGATATTTATATATAATCGATGGACCATGATGCCTCCTGGCTAAGAGAGTGATAGGATCAAGAGGGAGTTGTGAACCTCCTCCACTATACATTAAATTTAAGTACTTTCTAGAATCATGTCATCTCTTTGTGTCACTATTATTGTTAATTTATTATTTTTTTATTGGTGATTCTTCCTACAGGAGTATTTAATTTATCTCAAAAAATTCTTGTATTAGGATGTGATCCATCTTGAGGATCATCGAGTTGAATAATAATGTAGGAAGGATTAGCTATAAGAGGGTGTTGTTGCAAGAAAGTGAAGGAGCCACTCTTACATCTAATAGAAGAAAGATAGTCCCACCTCATCATTAGGTGCACTTTAATTATGTTTATTTTTCCATAATTTATTTTTCACTTGTTCTGGGATCTATAGGTACATCTGGCGAATCTGAGGACTCCTACCATATATCAATATTAAGAAGAATGTTGAGCCATCAATTGAAATAGACAAGAGCTCAATACCTCATATGAAGGATTTCTATCTCCTTGGTTTATAACTATGATTGAAGAAAATTACTATTCATAGGCAGTAGATTGAATGAAATAGTATGATGTGATGCTAAGAGGGATATGTACTTCATGAAAGGACTATTCTTGATATCTAAGGTGTAGTAGCGTCTGATGCTTCTGTGATAGGGTTCAAACTATGATAAGAAATAAGCTCTCAGAGAAAGGAGGCTATCCTAGTTCCTGTTTCTCTATGCCTTAGATGTATGTGAAGTGATATTCCTCTATGATGTACTTAAGAAAGAAGCATATTTGGAGGACTTTGAGGAACAAGAATAGAAGACTTATAACTGCATATTAAAGAAGGCTTCATATGAATTATAGAAAGTACCCTAGGCTTGGCATGTATGAAATGATGGACATCTGATGTGACCTTTAATCCCTCTTCATGAATAAATTTATGTATTTGATAATTGGTTTTATAAGTTGACAATTGATTTATGACAGGATCAAGATTATGTCAGTATTTAGTATTAGAGAGAAAAAAAATCGGAGCCCTGGTGATTAATTACTTGAGATTAAAAGCGAAAGAAAGAGATGATAAAAAATTATTTGTTAAGGGAAGTACACATGGCATGATCAATTATACTAGAGAAAATGAGCAAGCCTTGTCTTCAGATTTAGATTTTACAGATCTCGTGATGAGAAAATTAAAATGAATTCCTTCTTTGTAGCATAAGTTGAATAGATCATGTATACATATATTGGGTTTTTGATAAATATGTGATGAAGCTATTAGTTATAGACAAATACACACCATGGGATAGTTGAGACTTTATGGATACACTAATGCAAATATTGTTTTTGACTGGAAGAGCACATTTGGGTGTTGTTGTAACTTGGGATCTGCCATGATTTCCCAGATGAGTCAGAAATAGATTCTTGTTGATTTGATTATGGATGAGGTAGACAAAATTATTGCTAACATGACTAGCTACAAGCTAGTATGATTGAGAAATATCCTTGGAATAGTTGTTTGACCATGTGTTATGAACACCTATGATATGTTGTGATGGGATTTGACTTTCTAAGAATCCCATGTTTTAGGTCCAAGAATTTTTTATATTGGATATGATTATTTTTGGGATATTTTGCAGAGAGATAAATGTAGCTCTAACACTTATGTGTTATGGTATTGAAGCAGTGAGGATTAAACTAATGATATTGCAGACATTTTTGAAAATTTCTAAATCTTACAAACAAAAATCCTACTGCAGTTAACTGATATGCATTACCTACTTGTGTTTTCCATTTAATAAATTATTTTATGAATACTTCATTAAAATATTAATGGAAATACTAAGTAGTCTACACAAATATATAGATCAAGCACTGAAAAATAAATGAGACAATCACACAAAGTACACACTTATTTTTGGACTAACGTCCTCGAAAAAATCCAATGCGGGAAAACTGGTGCAACAAATATGAGGGTTTTATAATTGAGTAGATTTATGAATACAATCTAGGGTGCCAAATTTGGCTCACCCAACAGAGAAAATCCTGACAAAATTACCTCTATCCGGAGACAGATATATTGGATGATCCAACAGCTGAATGAAGAAACCCCACAGGTGACTGCGTTGTCCCCAGTGTTGTGCAACGATGTCTGCAGTAAGCTTTGTGATAAGACTGCATCACCTCCTCCGAGAGATGTGTCACCCTCCTCATGAACCTTCCTGGCTCAGAAATAAATCTACTGAATTTCTGCCTGATCTACCCCACATAAACCCCAGTGCTGCCTCTTCAGTGATTTTGTCACCCTATGAAGATCTGTATCACCCTTCTAGCTCTGCGCCACCCTCTTAGGTGCTACGTTGTCTCTCCTGGTACTACTCCACCTCTCTGAAATTGTATTCTCGGCCTTGGATTGAAGTCCCACTGCCGAAGTGCCCCTCTCTACATTGCAAGCTCACTTTGAAATTCTCAGCAAACCACGCCCCCAAATTTCAACTTTTCTCAAGTGCTGCTCTCCGTGTGTATGTTCTCCAACTGACACACAAGCCTTCCTTTACACTTTTCCTGTTGAGAGATTAACATTTGTGATGTAATCATTAATCAATGGTTAATATTAAATCATACTTGATCCTTGTCACATAGAATCTTCTCACCCACATTTTAAATTAATTCACTTTAATTATTTTAATTCCCTAAGTTTTAACTTAGGCTCTATTAAAAATAATTAATTATTTGAATAATTTTCACTACAAGTGGAATTTCTCCAAATGATTTATGGGTTTTGGATATCTGATGTATTCTAGCCCCTCCGCAAATTTTCGAAGCTAGATCACATCCGATGCTACCCAAAAATCAACAATATTCTCACCAATTCTTTGTTGAAAGGGATGCAGGCTTGATATTCAAAGAGAAGCTTCGATTGATGGATGTGACCATCCTGGGTAAGGGTCCCAGGTGATCGAGAAAATTGATCTATTCTCTTACCCTCTTGTTTGAGCTCCCAAGGAGAGTGATTGAGCTGGAGATATCCCGGGGTTGAGGGAACTCATAGACAATAATTGTGTATGATCCTTACCTTATGGTAAGTGTGTATCTCCCCTATTTTTCATTTTAGGGTTGTGTCTGATCCTTACCTCATGGTAAGTGTGTATCTCCTACCATAGAGTATGCCCTAGTATGCATCCTACCCTTAATATGGGCATGTAGGTATTTCAACCCATCTGGCCAATGGGTGATGAGACTTTGGCTTGTCTATCCTTTCCTATGGAAAGTGTGTATCTCCCCCAAGTGCCTTGTGTTGTTTCTAATCCTTAGATTTCATGATAACTTTGTATCTCCTCTCAAGGTAATGGATGAAGGTGTTCTACCATGTAATCTTGAGGGTTAAGTTTGGAATATTAACTAATGATACGATAGTTGTGATCCTCGTATTTAATGAAAAGTCATATCTTTCCTATTGTCCTTGGATATGGGGTGATAGTTGGATCTCCCTTATGATGATTATTCTTCTTTAGATCATGAAATCACTATTCAATATATGATTAAATGAATTTTAACACCCCCTTCCCGCATCTACCCATGTAACCAACCAACTAGGCTAAACATGCAAAGAGAGGTTAATATAATGATATTTAACCTTGTATGTGACCTTAAGGAAGTGGAACTGATGGAAAACACAACCAATAGACCTTGTAAAACAACCACAAAACCCCCAGAAGGTAATATAACCATTCAATCCTCTTACCCTTGGGTCACATTAATATTTTTACCCCCTTTGAGCCATATCCGTAGTCATAACACTGCATTCCAGGGGCTAGGAGGCTATAGTTGTAGGCATAACACTACATGCCAGCTTCTAGGGCCCCAAATGCTTAGTTCTATGCCTGCGGCTCCAGGATTTGTGCACCTTTTTAGGCCTAGAGCCAAGGTCACTGCCCAGACATTCATGAAAAGTCTATACATGACAAATAAAAACATGACAATGATGTAGAAGAAAACATATCATCAAGGACTTAACGAGATCCATGCTGGAAATGACAAGCATTTTGTCAAACATGTCACAAGCATTGAATCTATAGGTTTAAACAACATATTGAAGCATTTGGATCTCATACTTATATGAGAATCACTAAGAGGCATCTCTCCCCTACATCATCTTATCACTCCACCAGATTCCCAAGGCTGAGGAAGTAATCCCAATAGAGGTAACCACAAACCAAGATTTTGACTTGATAGCTAGCCCTATCAAGCCAGAGAGGGCTCTATCAAATATGGTCATAGCTAGGAGGGCTGGATAAATTAGGGTTTTAGGTTAGGTATAGAGCACATGGAGTTGTTTTGAATTGATTTGGTTGGGAAAATCAGTGGATAAAGGAATTAGGTCAAGGAAAGCTAGGTCAGGGGAAATGAGTTAGGGTTGTAGGGATAAATGGGGAAAGGTAGGTACAATGCCAACCACTTGACTATAATGGCTATAGAATGGTTTTGAAACTGTAAGAATTCTTAGAAAAGCATAAGGGGTGTATTTCTCTCAGACATAAGATAATGAACAAAATATGATCAGTTACCCAAAACAGAGCATGTGCAAGCATGTATTTTGAATTTCTAACTTGTAAAAGATCAGAACATAGAAATGAAAGTGAATATGAAAAATACATTCAAACATATGTGACTAAAGAAGAAAAAATGAAATACATTCAATAACATAGGTATCCCATAAATGTAGCTGCAACTTCTCTTTATTAGCTTGGCCAGAACTGAGTACAAGTTCCCTTAATCAAATAGAAAAATAAAACTAATTCCAACTTCCAACCCTTGAAAATGAGTCAAAAATTACATGATATAGGCCTCAAAAAACCTCTCCCAACCTCAAGGTTCGAATCCATGTGAGTAGGAGCTGATCCACTAAAGTCTGAACTTAAACCTAGATTGTAGGGTGGTCAAAGTGACTCATCCCTAACCTTTGTGAACTGATTCATTACACCTCATTTGCTTGATTTACCTAATGTATTTACCCTAGGTAATAGTAAAAACATGATAATTACATTTACATCATCAATTACAAGAGGTAAAAACATGATTCACCAAGGTAAAATTCAAATTTGTAAAAAAACTCAGAAAAAATCAGTCAATTGTTAAACGCGCAGTGCCATTTTACCCCCATCTTGTAGGTTTTTTTTGGACTAGGTTTCAGGATCCAAATTGACCCCAAGATAGCTAGTTGGAAATTCCTTTGATTCTAATTTCTAGAACTACCTCCATTTTTCAAAATTATGCTCATCTTAACTGTTAAAAACCACTTCTCCCAAGACTAGTAAACACGCAACGACCAGGCAGATTTTGAGACCGAAACATGAATTTTTGATAGTTTTTTAACTTTTTGATGAAAAATTTCTCCTTAAAATTTTTATAAAATTCATATATTTTATGTCCTCATCATTAAAAATCTGTTGGTGGTGGCCATTTTTCCATTATATGCTCCAAAAAAGAGCGTAGCATCCAAGGCACTACGTGTTTAGAAAATTTTTTGTGTATAAAATAACCTCAAAAACACAGAAAGGTACAAAATGCTAAGTTTGCCAAAAAAATTTCAAAAATGTTAGGGTACTTTCTGATCAAGTTTTTGAGGCATGGAGTGACACCTCAGCAAGTATGTCTAACTTCTCTTTCTCTTCTTTCTTAGTAAAATCTCCAATTTTAGCATTAGCTCTTTTGAGCTTGGCCAATGAAATTCTCTCTTTCCGGGCATGAAGTTTGACCCTTTTCCTCAACAATTCATTGTCCCTTTTGGCCTTCTCTAGCAACTTCTCAAAATGTAGATTGGCTCTCTCAAGCCATGGTTCCCTTTTTCTGATTTCCAGGGCAAGCTATTCATTTAGTGTAAGCCAGTCTACCAGGTCAGCTTTCCTTTGTCTCTCTAGGTCTAGAGATATTTTCAACCTTATAGTCCTAGGTCTCTATCTTAGAGGTTGATCCTCATCACCATCAAGTTCACCAAACTTTTCAAATGTTTCCTTAAGCAAGGCTTTAGCCTTCTCTGCCTCTTTTTTTGATTTGATGCATTTCACCTCATTGATGACTTGTTTGGTCTTCAACTGCTGATTTTCAGGGTCAAGGAAGTGAATAACATACTTAGCCCTCTCAAGATTAGATTGGAGCTTACTAATCTTAGCCTCTTTAACTTTAATTAATGCATTGGTGATTTTGTATTCATCTTTCTCACATAGGTAAATCAACTAAAATTCTTTCTCTGTCTCACGATTGTCCTCCTCATTATGAGTGACTGGCTCTATTACTTGTTCGTTACCTTTATATATCTATCATGTTGATGAAGAATGCATGGCCCCTTTAACTTTGGTGAAGTGCATGAGGAGCTGGATATGATAGGAACACAGTCTAGAAAACCTTCCCTCACAGGTGAAGTATTTCATGATGATTTTAATCATGGGGACATATTTGTCAAGGAGGTTGGAGAAAGGAAATTTCATATTTTTTTTATTCTTGTACCTTGGTTTAAGATATGGCTCATAATAATAATGATTGAGATTTCCTTGTTTAAACCATATTTCTACTGCATTTAGGATCCATGTAGCAACTGCAATAATGTTAGTGGGCATAGTGAAATTGATCCCGTCAAGGGTTACCTTTTTGTCATGAAGGTTAGAGATGCAAAATATTGTCAACATAGTGTGGTACTGGATTCTTTGCAATTTTTCACAAAATTCAAAACAGCCTACATGCTTAAAGCATGACAAAGTGAGGGGAGATTCCATAAGCTCTCTGGTAGTTGTTGGTTCATGTCTGATGACTTTCCCTCCCTTCTTATATGGCTTTCTCTTATGTCCCTCTTTCTAACTAGAACTTATTTTCTCCTCTTCAGCCATGGTTGGTGTCAAAAACCATAGGGATGATGGAATGAAATGAAGGAATATTAAGTGAAGGGAAGTGTTGGGAAATGAAGGAAATGGGAATGTGAAGGGAGCCTAGGTTAGTGAAAACCATAGGAATTTAGGGCTATGATGAGATTGTTTAGGGAATGGGGATAGGGAAATGGGAGAATTATTTTAGGGATCTGAGAGAGAATGTATGAAATTTAGGCATTATTTTTAGGCTGTGAACTAGGTTTTAATAAGAATTAGGGTTTCTTGCTTTATAAATATTTTTGAATTTGACTTGAAGCATAAACATACATCAAAGAGAGGGTGGCTTGGTTACGTACTAGTGAATGAAGCTTTGAGAAACCTTGTGTATAGATTGAGCATTAATTGGTGGAGTGACAGGCTAACAAAGGGTTTCTGGCACTTGCTGAGTGAATGCACAGTAACCTGCTGAACGTGCAACGTCCTTCCTGAACGCGCAGTGGCCGTGAGAAATCACAACGCCAGTTAAAAATTTCATTGGAAACTTTGTCCAAATGCGCAGCGATCTGCTGAACGCGCATCATCTCAGTTGAACGTGCAATGTCTTGCTGAATGTGTAGCGACCTGCTGAATGTGCATCGTCTCTACTGAACGCGCAATGTCTTGATAAATGCATAGTGACCAACTCCAATTTGTCTAGTTACACTCTGAAATTCAAAATTTCTCTCTTACTAAGTTTTTCTAAGGATAAATGAGACAAATGGACTTTTCCTTGAATTTTTGAGGGCTTTTATAATCTAGATAATTTGATTTATAACTTAAAAAAACCACTTTCCTTATGCTCACTTTTCATTTTTGAAACTTTCACACTGATACTCTTTGACATATGACTTTTTGTTTTGCAGGTTGATTAGCTAAAGGGGTTTTGGCTTTTCTTTCCTTCATTTTGGCATGAATGCTTGAGTTGGCAGCTAGGGAATGAATTATTACATATAAAAAACATAAAATTACATTTGAAAATAAAAAATAAATTCCATTTTTTATTTCATATCAAAATGACATTTTGATATGAAAATCAAGTGAAATCAAAATTACAATTTAGAAAATATGATATTTACATAGTTAAAATCTTCTGTAGATGAAAATATAATGTCATTGAGTCACTCTCTTGTGTTTGCTGACTTTATTGGGATGGAATAATGCATTTTGGACCTTGAAAGACAAAACCTTAATGACCTAATGAGACTATGAAATGAGCTTTTCATAGGTGTTATTATGCTCAAGAAGACATGGACGTGAGTTAGCAAATATGTTTCTTTGAGGGAGAGCGAACTTTTATTGAGCGAGGCTACCATTAGTGAACAATTTTTAGCATGAACTAATGTAATGATATAAAAATTTAGAAATGAGACACCTAAAATGAAAATGAAAGGAATGATATTGGTCACTGATGGTAGAATGCATATTCTGACACTAACATTTGCCTTATTGGGGATGTCAGCTCTGGAAGAGGCACCAAGAACCGTAGATCTTTGAGTTGTGCAGATCAGTGCCTCTTCCATTAGGCCAATACGGTAAAAAAAAAATTGAAACTAAAATGTAGGACTAACTATTTGACAATTCAATGACACAAACTGAATAAAACTAGCTCAAATAAAAAAATTACTAAAATTATTGATGGTAGTACATCACCGAGACTTGAGGGCTTCAAATCCTGATGAAAACCACCTGCCTGTTGAAGACATATGTACAATCATTTGAAGTGATCCTTCCAGTGTAACCAATCCAACAGATGGCTACTTACTGAAATTCTTCTCTCATTTTCCTTGAGCAGGCAGAGAAAAAAAGAAGAAGCTAGGTGACTCCAAGTGTCTACTAAACATGTGCTTTTGGTCCATGAAAATAAGAAAATACATCTTCCCTACTAACTATTGCAGATCAGTAAAGGGATCTTTAAAATTTTGAAATGTTACCTTGTCTCGAGATCTAGAAAAAATGCAAGCACATTCTTCATTCTGATCAGAAAGAACACTTGGTTTTTGATCCATAGGATAGCATAGGGAAGTATGACTTTCTGTTGTTTGGGTGTTGGCTAAAAATTCCTGAAGCACGGGAAAATCTGACTCTATCACTTGCACGTTGTCTCTCATAGGCTCATACTCATCAAATTCATATTCTAAGTCATCCTTAAATAAGAAACATTCTTCAAGATTAACAAACATGACAGCCCTATCATCTTCATGAAAGACAACATTATCTGATAGATGATATCCTTGTAGGAAATCACCATCACAAATCTGTTTACTCACAACAACTTCTAGTATGGCATCATCAGGTTCATGACTATCATCATTCAAACCCAGACTTTCATTTTCAATAATGGAAGATTCTTCACTCACACATTCTTGATTGCGTGAGAAGTGTAAGAGCTGAAAATATACATTCACTTGGGCTGTAACATGATTTTTTAGGAGTTAATCTATTTCATCTTCAGAAAAAGGAGAAAACTAATTTTTAAAGAAATTTACATTGATTTTGTGATTTTCATTTTCAAGATCGGGAAATGGCACTTCTCTTTCTTGGTCCCAGTCTATCTCATCTAAGGAGGGAGCTACTGATTATTTTTGGTGATGAAAATGGTTTTCATGCAAAGGCTCAAGGATCTCTTCATCCAAGGAGGAAACTGATATTTCTTGTAGGGAGGAAAAATCATTAAGGGATTCTATGAGCTCATCATCTAGACACTCTCCATCCCCATTCAAATTTTCAAGAAACTCAATGACATTATCAGAGATCTCATAAAAGCTATCAATCATCGACATGAAAGAACTAGAGCTTTGATAATTTTGAAAGAAAACTAAATGAAAGTCCTTTAGAGAATATAAACTAGCAGATGCTAGATTTTCATACCATGATCTCACTTTTTCCTCCAAGGTAGCCATAAGCATCTTCAGCAGACAATCTTCAGGAAACTCAATCTTTAGTCTATGAATATGCAAATAAAATTTGACCAAATTCAAACTAGCATCTTCATCATCTTGACCCTTAAAATTTGACAATCCTGGTTTCCAATATATACAAGGAATACAGTTTGAAAAACCAGGAATATGAGCTCGATTCATAGGAGCATACCTTCGAGCAATAAAATCCATTTTGACAACAGTGAGTCACCAAGAAGTTTTTCAGGCTACTGGTTCTTGGAGAGTGGATTTTCCATGAGAATTCTGAATCTTGGAATTTTTTGACATTGGATTCGCTAGGTGAATGATGCACAACCTTCTTGTGCCTAATTATTGTTCACCATCAAAAATCAGATCTAATATTTGTCGTATATCCAAGGAAACTTTTGTTTCTTCGTTCCCCGAAAACGTCACCAGAATGTTATCACTCCACCAAATTCCCAAGGCTAAGGAAGGAATCCCAATAGAGGTAACCACAAACCAAACTTTTGACTTGATAGCTAGCCCTATCAAGCCGGAGAGGGCTATCTCCAAAGGGTCACAGCCAGCAAAGTCGGAGAAATTAGGGTTTTAGGCTAGGTATGATATGCAGGTGTTGTTTTGAATTGATTTGGTTGGGAAAATCAGTGGATAAAGGAATTAGGTCAAGGAAAGCTAGGTCAGGGCAATAGATTTGGGGTTGCAAGGATGAATGGGACAAGGTAGGTATAATGTCAATCACTTGAAGATACTGGTTATGGAATGGTTTTGAAACTATAAGAAGGATGAGAAAAGAATAAGGGATGTGTTTCTCTTAGACATAAGATAATGAACAAAATATGATCAATTACCCAAAACAGAGCATGTGCAAACATGTATTCTGAATTTCCAACTTGTAAAATATCATAACATAGAAATGAAAGTGAATATGAAAAATAAATTCAAACATATGTGACTGAAGAAGAAACAATGAAAGACATTCAATACCACAGGTATCCCATAAATGTAGTTGCAACTCCTCTTTATTAGCTTGGCCAAAACTGAGTACAAGTTCCCTTCATCAACTAGAAAAATCAAAATGATTCCAACTTCCAACCCTTAAAAATGAGTCAAAAATTACATAATATAGGCCTCAAAAAACCTCTCCCAACCTCAGGGGTCAAATCCATGAGAGGAGGATCTAATCCACTAAAGTCTGAACTAAAACCTAGAGTGTAGGGTGGTCAAAGTGGCTCATCCCTAAATTTTGTGAATTGATTCATTACACCTCATTTGCTTGATTTAAATAATGTATTTACCCTAGGTAATACTAAAAACATGATAATTACATTTACATCATTAATTACATGAGGTAAAAACATGATTCCCCAAGGTAAAATTCAAATTTGTAGAAAAACTCAAAAAAAATCACTCAATTGTTAAACATGAAATGCCATTTTACCCCCATCTTGTAGGATGTTTTTGACTGGGTTTCAGGTGTCCAAATTGGCCCCAGGAAAGCTCTTTGGAAAGCCCTTTGAGTATAATTTCTAAAACTACTTTCAGTTGTAAAAATGATGTCCATTTCCCACGTTAAAAACCACTTCTCCCAAAATTAGTAAACGCGCAGCGACCAGACAGATTTTGAGGCAAAAACATGAATTTTTGATAGTTTTTTGACTTTTTGATGGACTATTTCTCCTCCAAAAGTTTAAGAACTTAATTTTGTTGATGTCATCATCATTAAAAATCTGTTGGTGGTGGCCAGTTTTCCATTATATGCTCCAAAAAAGAGCATAGCATCCAAGGTGCTACACGTTTAGAATTTTTTTTGTGTATAAAATAACCTCAAAAACAAAAAAAAGGTATAAAATGCTAATTTTTCCAAAATTTTGTCAAAAATGTTAGGGTACTTGTTGATCAAGTGTTTATGGAGTGGCACCTCAGTAAGTATGTCTAACTTCTCTTTCTCTTCTTGCTTGGTCAAATCTTCAATTTTAGCATTGGCTCTTTTAAGCTTGGCCAATGCAATTCTCTCTCTCCAGGCTTGAAGTTTGAACCTTGTCCTCAAAAATTCATTGTCCTTTTTTTCCTTCTCTAGAAACTTCTCCAATTGTAGATTAGCTCTATCAAGCCATGGTTCCCTGTTTTTGCTCATTTTTTAGGGCAATTTGTTCATTTAGTGTAAGCTGGTTTGCTAGGTCAGATTCCCTTTGTCTCTCTAGGGCTAGAGCTCTTTTCAGCCCTCTAGTCCTAGGTCTTTGTCTTAGAGGCTGATCCTCATCATCATCAAGTTCACCAAACTTTTCAAATTTTTCCTCAAGAAAGGCTTTAGCCTTCTCTGCCTTTTTTTGTGCTTTGATGCATTTCACCTCTTTGATGACATGTTTGGTCTTCAACTGCTGATTTTCATGATCAAGGAAGTGAATCACATAATTATCCCTCTCAAGATTAGATTGGAGCATACTAATCTTAGTCTCTTTACCTTTAATTAATGCATTGGTGATTTTGTCTTCATCTTTCTCACCTAGGTCAATCAACTGAAATTCTTGCTTTGTCTCATGATTTTCCTCCTCATCATGAATCACTGGATCTATCACATGTTCCTTACCTTTATCTACCTTCTCTATTGATGAATAAGGTTTTGGCACTAGAATCAACACTTGGACTGAAGAAAGCGCCTGACTAGACACATCTTAAACTCTAAGGAAATTTAAATGTTTTGTTTTATGGGATTGGAAGATGATATAAACTCTGGTTCACTGAAGAGAGATTTCAGTCAAATCCACAGTTCTACTAATCAGGGTATTGTAACTTGATGTGGTAGCAAGGTGAAAGTTTGTAGTCTATGAGGATAGGAAACGGTAAGATGAGAGAAGAATCAGTAGGTTTGTAAAATAGAAGTCTAATGATTTAGTAGAAATTCACAAAAGTAGCAGTTTGACAATATTCCATTAAGAGAAATCTATTTCTAGTCTGACAAGATTCTCACTAAAATATCATGAAGATTAACTATCATGAGTGATGCTCTTCCACTGTTATAATATAGATTTTATCAGGAATTCTCACTGTGTGAGACTAACAAAAACCGATAAAACACATAACAAGCTTAAGAGAATAATAAAAACACATAACCGTATGATGATTTTCAAAATGGAACTAGAAGAAAGGAGTTATGGAAACACAAGTAAAGTAGATAATACACACAACAAATTGGTAATAAGTTCTCAGTATTATTATTCCATTTCATTCACAAAAAAAATTACAGTTCATATAAGTCAAATTTCTATAACCACCAACCAACCCTTTTTACATAGAAATTTATCACAGATATACAAAAATAATAAACTGTCATCTCCACAAAGGGAGTAAACATGTTCCCAAAAGTTATTATGATCTTGTGCAAGAGATGAGGCTTATCCTAAAAATTTAATACAAAGTGCTATGACATAATGGAAATAACAACATCAAGGCTAACAATTCTAAGTTGTTTGTATGATGTGGAAGTTTCTGGGAAGACTCCTCTTCTGTTCTAGTGAAACCAACTCCATAAAAAGTGTAAACAATAGTGAAAATGGCATGTGGTTGTTCCTTGAATGTTGCCTAGTTCCTTGTACAAATGTGCTGGTGCTGAGAGTAGTGGTAGAAAAATGTTTCAGAGAAACTCTGCCGATGTTTCACTGTTCCTTTCCTTATTTGGTGGAAAACCCTTTGTAATGGTGGAAAACCCAAAACTTTTTGGATAGAATGGCAGAGGTTCATTTTATGAGAAATTACAAAGAAACCTTTTGAAAAAGGTTTAATTGATAGGGGAGATGTGGAGCAGGATGAATGATAAGCGGGAAGAGAAAACCTTTTAGACATATATCGTAATCGAAAATCGCGGTTGGAGTGCTTAATATTAAGACAAAAACGAGAGAAAATGCGATTTGCAATGGGGTGATGACGTGGCAAAGAAGTGGAACTGATTGTAGATCGCGCATCATAAGTTTTGTTATGAGACACAAGAGTTGAATATTAAAACTCACGAAGTGCGATGTGTGATGAGAGTGGAGGTGACGTGTCATGACAGATGGTGGGACTGCCTGCAGATCCCACATCAGAATTTTTATTATGAAACATGGGAGCTAAACGTTGAAATTAGCGAAGAGTGATATGCGATGTGAATGGATGGATGTGTCATGACAGACAGTGGGACCACCCGCAAATCGCAAATCGGAAGTTTTGAGGGAGCGGAAGTGAATGCGGTAAGTGAAATTTGTGAAAATGTGATGCAAAAAGGTAGGTGGGGCCCTTTAAATGGATTTTCAAAGAAGAAAGTGAAAACTTCGTTAAGTCATGGTAATATGATTAAAAGATGCCCGAAGAAAAAAAAGGCTTTATAACATATTTGAGGCATATCAAAAGGGAAGTATGGGTCCCAAACCATACCGCAAATCACATTTTGGAGGTTTTGTAGGAGATGGTAATTGTAACGTGAATGGGTGTTAAAACTGCAAAGAGTCGATTGCGATGAAAGGTAAGGTGTCCACAATGTTTATTAAGTGCAGTAAGTTATATCATATAATATATGATATAACCAAGGTTTTTTTGTGGTGCGGGTAAAAATTGTGATAAAAGAAATATATGGTAAGTTAAAAAGGAAATATGATATGGTTGTTGATGGGTGTGCAGAGCTTCCTTTTAACTATAAAAATTGGATTTTATGAGTTAAAAGGGGATTTGAAAAGGGAAATGAGAGGCTATACTTTGGTTTTTTTGGGAAAATGAAAGGTGAAAGAGGGAAAATGAAATGAGTGAAGGTAGAAAATGAAAATTTCTCACCATTACACTTTGAAAACGACACTTTCATCTTATAATCAAGCTGAAAAGGAAAATTGATTCCTTGGAGAATGATGACAAAACTTTGAAAATATTTGGAAAAATTGCAGTGCTAACAATGGCTCCTATTGGGGATGAAGTACTCCCTGTGAGGCTTTAAGGACTGTAGAGGCTCAGTGCCCTAAAAACATTTTAAACTTAGAAAAATTCTTGAAAATTAAGACTTGGACTAACCATTGACTGATTGGACTCGAGACTGACCATATATATAGACATAAGTACCATTGGGCATGGATTTTATTGAAACATCACACTGGATATTTACCATGGAGTGACTCAACTGACTTTACTACGTAAAGAAAATTTTAAGAAAATGACCATTGACTGGGCCTCCAGTTAGTTAATCATCGTCCAGATGTTTGAGCAAAAAAGTATTATTCTCCAAAACTTCAATAATTCTAAATGGCCCAAACCACAGATTATCGAACTTACCATGCTTTCCATGGTCTTCTCTCCCAGCATCCCAACGCAACACCAAATCATTCTCCTGAAACAACTGTTGATTTTCCCTTTTATCAAAAACAGATTTCACTTTAGCCTGATACTTCTGAACTTTTTCCAACAATGATTCTCTGATTTGGTGTGCCTCTATCAACTGTAGCATTCCCCTTTGGACTGTGTTTTCATGATCAAATTCATCTTGTAGGAACTTCATCATAGGAAGGTATAATTTCAAAGGCATTATAGCTTTTGTACCATATACAAGTTGAAATGGAGACATTCCAATTGATTTTTTACCACTTACTCTATCTACCCACAGAGCATGTATCAGCTGAGTGTCCCAATTCCTCTTATTTTCAAGAAGCATTTTCTTAATAATCCCTACCAAATTTTTATTGGATGACTTAGCCAAACCATTACCTTGAGGGTAATAATGTGTGGAATGAGTCAATTCAATCCCATATTGCTGACAAAAGTTGTACATCTTGGTGGACTTAAAGGCCATTACATTATCAATTACTAATTTCTGTGGAAAACCAAATCTTGACATAATATTTTCCAACGGAAATTTAATAAGTACCGTATCAGTAGCATTTTTGGTTGGTACATCTTCAATCCATTTAGTGAAATAGTTTTTAGCTGTAAGAATCCATCTATGATGTCCTGATGAAGGTGGATGAATTTCACCATTGAAGTCTAGCCCCCACTGCTGGAAAGGAACATCTGTTGAAATAGGAATGAGTGGTAATGGTAGCAATTTCTGTTTACCAACAAATTTCTGACATTCGACACAACTCCTGACTTTGGTAAAGACATCAGAGAAAAGAGTTGGCCAATAATAGCTAGCTCTTAAGATTTTATTTGCATTGGCTCTCCAATACAAATTCTCTCTGCATACTCCTGCATGTATCGCTGTCATAATCTTCTGGGATTCTACTTCATATACACATCTTAACAAGACTCCAAAAAGATCTTTCTAGTAAATATGGTCTTCCAAGATGCAATACTTCACAACTCTGAATTTAAAAGCTATCCTTTTAGACTTCTCCATTTCAGGTGGACAATTTAAATTTAATAAGAAGTAAACTATATCCTTTTACCAATCCGAATTGAATATTTTAGAATAATTAGCAATACCTTCTCCATATTCTCCTTTAGCTGCCTCTACATTCAGATTTAAAGCTTTGCAGTTAGATTTAGCCATGAAGAGATCCAAGCCCTGACCCTTTATCAATTTAGTTGTTTTTATTTCAACATCAAATTCCAGAATCCTGGTCATACATCGTCCTCTCTTTCCATATGTATCTAGATGCAACAACACATCTTTAACAGTGATATCAGGCACAAAAGCAATTGTTTTTGAATGCAACACATAAACTCGAAAAGATTTCAAAGCCTTAACTGGTGCATATGCATGTTTTTCAATCAAGATGTACTTTAATTCAACATCCCTTAAAGCATGACTAAAAAATGAAATTGGCTACTTTAAACCTTCCTTAGTCTTCTGTAATAAGACAACTGCAATTGCTTCTTCTGAAGCATATGAAAAAATCAGAAAATCCTTTTAAAATTCAGGACTTATTAAAACTGGAGCTTCAGTCAAGGTAGATTTAATTACTGAAAAAGAATTATTTTCTTCATCTCACCACTTAAATTATACATATTTTTTCAACAAAACATTTATATGTTTGAATAGCTCTACAAAGTTAGGAACAAAGCGCCTCAACAAGTTGATTTTCCCTAAAAATGACTGCAATTTCTTCTTATTTTTGGGCAAACCAATCTTCTGAATAGCTTCTATTCTTCCCATATCAATACGGATGCCACTTTTTGTTACAATATGTCCCAATAACTTACCTTATTGGACAACAAAAGATGACTTTTTGGGGTTTATGGACAAAACAAAATTTCTGCATTTGTCAGAAAATTTCTTCAGATGTTTCAAGTGGTCTTAATCATATTTTGAATATGCTGTGATATCATCCAAATATATGACCACAAATCTATCATTTTCTCCCACAAAGGCAATATCCATTGCCCTTTGAAAGGTTGCACCTACGTTCATCAAACCAAATGGCATTTTGTTTTACATGAATGTGCCTCATTTTGTTTTACATGAATGTGCCTCGAGGTGTGGTAAATTTTGTCTTTTCTCTGTCTTGCCTGTCAACTGAAATCTGATTATAGCCTAAAAAGCCATCAATCATTGATAGTCTTTTGGATCCTACAACCTTTTGCATTATATAATCCATCTTGGGCAGTGGATAGTTATCTTTTAAGGAGCATCGATTCAGGTTGCGAAAATCAACACAAATCCTTATTTTTCCATTCTTTTTCTGGACAGGAACTATATTAGCTACCTAGTTAGAAAATCTCAAAGGTAGAATAACCTTTGCTTCCCATAATTTTGTTATTTCTTTCTCAATGATTGGAAGCAGCATGGGATTGATGTGTCTGATTTTTTGTGCTACAGGATTTGCATCTGTTTTCAAAGGGATCTTATGCTCCATTATGCTTTTATCATATTTTTTCAACTTACTATAAGACCATGCAAAAATATTAGCGAATTCCTTCAACAATTTTATATATTTTGTTATGGTTTCCAGAGGAAGGAATTTAGACACTTTGACTATTATTAGCTGATCTTCTATACCAATGTTACACTCTATTATACTCTCTCCATCAACCTTGCTTTCAAGCTTGAGAAAAACATCATTATTATCAAATAGTATTTCTAAAGGAACCAAACCCTTAGGAATAAAGTTAGTTTTCAGATATATAATGTTTTTCCCAGCCATAGTTTTCTTAAAAGGGCTGTTATTTTTATTTTCAACAATTTCCTACTCATCATCGATTTGTATGTTTGCAAACTCTTCTACACACTCCAAAAATTTCTGAGTCTCCCTGTCATCCTCAAATACTTTCCAGTGCTTGATGTTATCAGGAATTGAAGATCTAATTTTTATTTGAACATCATAGACTGCCTTGAAATCTAGAAGGAACTTTGTAATTACTAGCAGCAATAGCTAGTGAATCAGCAGTTTGATTTTATTCTCTAGTGACAAAATTTATATTAAATGTTGAAAAGTGATGTTCAATCAAATCCCAGAATTCATTTCTATAATTCTTCAATTTGGAAATTTTCACTTGGTAATTATTTCTCACCTTCTTAATCACCAACTCTGAATCACCAAAGGCAATTAGTTGTTCTTCTCTCAAATCTTTTGATGCCTTCATACCCAGCACAAGTGCTTCATACTCAGTAGTGTTGTTAGAGGTAGAAAATTGCAATTTGTATGATATGGTTACCTTTTTTTGAGTAGTATAAATTAGGACTACATTGGCTCCTAATCCTTCTCTTGAAGTGGCTCCGTCAAAGTACAATTTCCAGATTTTTCCTCCTTCTGAATAATTATCATTTGCACCTTGAAAGTGTTGTTTTTCACTTATTTCAAGCTGGAAATCATTATCATCATTAGCAAGGTGTGGAATGGATGAATCCAATTAATTTTATTCATCATATATGGGATGATTTGATTGATTGTGTTGATCACTAACGATGTAGGCCATTTGAGTTTTCCTATACATCCTTCTCAATTCCCCTCCAAATACTAGGATGGTAGCATATGACATGTCCATTTGAAGGGTACCCCTCAATTTCTTAGACCAAGATCTAGAAAGTAACATCACAAATCTAGAAGGAACGTTGAAAACCACAATGTCCATCACTAAGCTCTTCATAAGTAGCTAGGTGAGGGAAATAACCAAATCCTTAATCACTCCTAGACACTTGACTTTTTTGGAGTCAAAGGTGTAAAGGTCATGGTATTTCTTGGTGATCTCTAATTCAAATTCATCCATCACTTTCTTTGGCATGATATTATGGGAAGCTACATAATCTAACAGACAATTATGCAGCAATTTGTTGTGTATATTGAGTGACAGGTAGAAAGGTGGTGAGTTATCATCATTTTGGTCTTGGAAATGAAAACCTAGATAAATAGTGGGATGCTCATCATCAAGGTTGACTAAATTAGGAGCGAGAGGAGGATACAACAGACTCTTTATATGCTGGATTTTTCAATAATTCTAGTAGTCGAACTGGAATTTTAATTTTATTCAATTGGGATTTGATACTAAAATAAATTGGAACTAATTCCTTATTTTCTGTTGTAATTTTGAAAATTGGAGCATAATTTTGAGGTGGAGGAACCTAATTTACCTTGGCCTTTTGTTTATCAGCTTGTTTATCTGAACCTGATTTTTGTTGGGGCTGCTGTACAGGACCTTTTGACCTCAAAGGGTAGTTTATGTTTTGAACTTCTTGTTGTTTTTTATCATTTTGTGTATAAATTTGAGAATTCATATCATTAGAAAACAAAGAAATCCTTGATCTATCTTCATATTCTTGCAATGTCAAACATGTTGATTGTGAAGTTTCTCCCACATGGTTTATTTCTTCATTTTCTTCCTCATTTCCTTGTTGTTCTTCTTCAGCAAAATTCTTCAAAGGAGGCTAAACATTTTTATCATCAGCATTCCTCCTTGGGCGCTGCAGGATTTGTTAACGATGAAAAGGCCTCCTGAAGGGAGCCTGATTTCTATTAGCTTCGTTTTTATTAGCTCTAGCAGCTGGTTTATTTTCTACCTCTAATTTTGACATCTTAGAGGCAAGTTCCTTAATCAAATTGGACATTTGATCGATAGTTTCTTCTGTTGAAAGAGACTTTGAAGACAAAGGCTTTTCTTCTATTGAAAGAGACTTTGAAGATGAAGGCTTTTCTTCTTTCATATTATTTTTATCTTTAGCTTCCTTTTCTTCCTCCATTTTTGATTTATTAGAAGCCATGATATTATACTGCACTCCAATTGCAGCCTCTTGCATAGTTTTCAGTTTCTGTGCTTTTTCAGCCCTCAACCATAAAGAAAATTTAGAAACTAAAGCATTTGCAAAATTTATCATAGTTGTCGTTCCAATGGGTTTAATTTCTTCAATAATTTTCTAATAAATCTTGTTAAACCTCTTAGAAAAATTAGCTAAAGACTCATCTACCTTTTTCTTTAGAGCTCCAAATTCTGTAAGATAATAAGCATAGTCTTTCCTATCAACCCAATGCTTCACAAATATCTCTTCTAATTCATAAATTCATGTAATTGAATTTGGAGCCAAAATTCTAAACCATTTTCCAGCTTCACTATCCAAGGTATGAACAAAGAGTCTTGACCAGACATCTTCACGTTAAATATTCTGATTATCAGCATAACTATAGAAAGCCACTAAATTTTCCTCAGCAGAAACTGCTTCTTCCTCCCCAGTGTATTTTGGAAGATATTTCAAGTAATCTCCTTGGGGAAGTGCATGCATATGTTGAGGGAGAAAAAGTGGCACATATCTCGTAGCCACTATCTGCTGAATCCTTGTAAGGGTAGGTTGAGCCATATTTTTCTGATGTACAATTGATGTAGATATTTGAGAAATAGGAATTACAATTGGTGAATTCCGATTCTGATTTAGTATAGTAGAAAATTGGGGGTCTTGAGCTAATTTTTCATGCTTTGGAACTGAGAAGAGTGGGTTTTCAAAAATATGAATAGAGGATGTCTTGAATCCTCCTTCAGTAGAAGAATCAGAATCTAAAGTTGTCTCTTGAGTGGATGGAGTGAATTCAGCCTTATTTTTCAAAGCAAGGAAATCAAGTAAACTAAAAGTAAGACCTTCACATAAAGTCTCTTTAAGTGTATGAGAGGAAGATGACCCAATAGCTGGGTTTGGAGAGAAAGGAAAATATTCTTGTTTAGGGGTGGCAAGAGACTGGTATTCAAGATGATTTTGAAGGAAATTTAAAATAGTCTTGAAATATTCTTCGATCAAAATATCCCTATCAAGGAAAGGTGCAATAGCCAATACTTGTTCTAATTCCCCTTCAGTCAGTAGAAACTCTTTTGATTTCTTATCAACACTTAGAAATTTAGTTTCTCCTTCATTGACTAGAACAATACTTATTTCATATTTACTAGGTTAAAAACCTTCAATTGAGCCTAGGTTAACAACATCCACTTTAGTTTCTAGAGGAATAGCTTCAACTTGAGATTTTTCAGCAGAATCTTTTGAAACTAAAACCTCTTCAGATTCTAAAATAGATTGAAATACATTTTTATTTGGAATGTACTTTTTGTGTACCTTCTTCACTGATTGAGATGTGGCTTCAACTGATCTATGTTTTCCTTTAGCATCTTTGACAATTTTCTCTAGATTAGCAAGTAGAGTCACAATTGGAGATCTCTGATTCCTCCTTGTAGAAGGATGCCTTGAAACTCTTCTTCCTCTTAGGAGTCGCTAGGTGAACAAATTTACAGTCTTCTTCAGGTCACCAATTCTTTTCACCATCAAGAACTGATTATCAACAATTCATAACAATATACGCAGGAGAATACTTCGTTACAAGGCCTTAATCTCCCGGCAGACACACCAAAAGATATTGGCACTAGAATCAACACTTGGACTGCAGCAAGCGCCTGACCAGACACATCTTAAACTCTAAGGCAATTTTAATTTTTTGTTTTATGGGATTGGAAGATGATATAAACTCTAATTCACTGAAGAGAGATTTTGGTCAAATCCACAGTTCTACTAATGAGGGTATTGTAACTTGATGTGGTAGCAAGGTGCAAGTTTGTAGTATATGAGGAGAGGAAATCGTAAGATGAGAGAAGAATCAGTAGGTATGTAAAAAAGAAGTCTATTGATTTAGTAGAAATTTGCAAAAGCAGTAGGTTGACAATATTCCATTGAGAGAAATCTATTTCTAGTCTAACAAGATTCTCACTAAAATATATTGAAGATTAACTATCATGAGTGACACTCTTCCACTGCTATAATATATATTTAATCAGGAATTCTCACCGTGTGAGACTAAAAAAAATCGATAAAACACATAACAAGCTTAAGAGACTAATAAAAATAAATAATAGTATGATGATTGCAACCTGGAACTAGAAGAAAGGAGATATGGAAACACAAGTAAAGTAGACAATACACACAAAAAATTGGTAATAATTCCTCAGTAGTATTATTCCATTTCATTCACAAAAAAAATTATAGTTCATATAAGTCAAAATTCTATAACCACCAACCAACCCTTTTTACATAGCAGTTTATCACATATATACAAAAATAATAAATTGTCATCTCCACAAAAGATGTAAACATGTTCTCAAAATTTATTATGATCTCGTGCAAGAGATGAGGCTTATCCTAAAAATTTAATACAAAGTGCTATGACATAATGGAAATAACAAAATCAAGGCTAACAATTAGAAGTGGTTTGTATGATGTGGCAGTTTATGAGAAGACTCCTCTTCTGTTATGGTGCAACCAACTCCATAAAAAGTGTAAACAACAATGAAAATGGTGTGTGATTGTTCCTTGAATGCTGCCTGGTGCCTTGTAGAAATGTGTTGGTGCTGAGAGTAGTGGTAGAAAATTGTTTTAGAGAAACTCTGTCGATGTTTCATTGTTCCTTTCCTTATTTGGTGGAAAACCCTTTGTAATGGCAGAAAACCCAAAACTTTTTGGATAGAATGGCGGAGGTTAATTTTATGAGAAATTACAAAGAAAGCCTTTGAAAAAGTTTTAATTGATAGGGGAGATGTGGAGCGGAATGAATGATAAGAGGGAGGAGAAAACATTTTAGACATATATCGCAATCGCAAATTGGGGTCGGAGCATTTAAACTTAAGACAAAAATAGGATAAAATGAAATTTGCGATGGGGTGATGACATGTCAAAGAAGTGGGATTGATCATAGATCATGCATCGCAAGTTTTGTTATGAGACACAAGAGTTAAATGTTAAAACTCGTGAAGTGCAATGTACGATGGGAGCAGAGGTGATGTGTCATGAAAAATGGTGGGACTACCCACAGATCGTACATCAGAAGTTTTATTATGAAACACGGGAGCTAAACGTTGAAACTGGAGAAGTGCGATATGTGATGTGAACAAAGGGATGTGTCATAACATACGGTGGGACCACACGAAAATCGTAAATCGGAAGTTTTGAGGGAGCGGAAGTGAATGCAGTAAGTGAAATTTGTGAAAATGTGATGTGAAAAGGTAGGTGGGGCCCTTTAAACGAATTTTCAAAGCAGAAACTGAAAACTTCGTTAAGTCATGGTAATATGATAAAATACGCCTGAAGCAAAAAGAGGCTTTATAACATATTTGAGGTGTATCAAAGGGAAGTATGGTCCCAGACCATACCACAAATCGCATTTCGGGGGTTTTGTAGGAGTTGGAAATTGTAATGTGGATGGGAGTTAAAACTACGAAGAGTTGATTGCGATGAAAGGTAAGGGGTCCACAATGTTTATTAAGTGCGGTAAGTTATATCATATAATATATGATATAACCAAGCTTTTTTGTGGTTGTTACACAACATTTTGTCACCGTCCCTGCAATCCCTCGCCCTGCATATTGGAGCGTCTTTCCTGTGACCTGTGAGCAGTGTCATACTCTGCAAATACCTTCTTTGCATCCTTCTGCATAAGGACATGATTTCTCCTGTTGAACATTTCCTCAGAAAGCACCCAAAAACCTATGTTTTGGCATTTGCATGGGTAGCCAGTTCACCCCTCACGTCAATGGGGAAGATGTACACTAGAGGTCGTGCCAGTTGGCACTCTGTCTCTTTGTTGTGCACATGCCAGCCTTTTTGGGAATGTTCTTTAACAAATTAGAGGCAGCAGTTTCCTTTAACCACCTCAGGAATGACTCATTGCAAGTGGTTAAACTCGATAAGCCACAGATCTCTTCCTTTAGGAAATGGTTGATGGAACATTCTTTGAAAATATGACTCCCCCCATGATTATAGGGATCCTAACCTCTCCTTCTCCCTCTATATAAACAAGCCTTATCCCTTTACAAAAGCTAGCTGAACATATAGCCAAGAAGTTGAACTTGGAGAAGAGATAGTATAGCTGAGCAATCGCTATAGAGAAGGTTGAACCAAGGAGGATCCTGTAGAGAAAGCCCCATCTGAATTCTCAACGAGCTTTGTGAGACATGGTCCGTTGGAACCTTGTTGGAGGAGATCGCAACATCGAAGCTTAGTTGTACTCTTCCATCTTTAAATTAATATACTTGACTATGGTATTGATTCCATCTCTGTGTTATGTTTATTTGACGCATTTTATTTAGTCTTCTTCGACTGACTGATAGTTAGGAATGCGAAATAGTATGTTGTGCATCTTCTTCGTTTCTTGTGTATGTGCAGGTATCCGAGTGTGAGAATGAGTGGATCGTGATCTGTTGAATCAGGAGCGAGAGGCAACCATTCTCCCAGATGACATAACAGTGCGGGACCTATGGTAAGTGATCTACCAAGTCTTTGTCCATTCTTAACTAGGAATTGATGTCATAGCATGTCTCGTTTGTGGCTAGACCCACTCTAGGGCTAGTGGGATCGCCTTTGTTCGTAGAGGGGATTTACCTCACCAACAAATTGGCAACTCTGTTGGGGAGATCAATGTGAGTTTTTCTTTCATCTATTAGGTCGTCTTCTTGGTCTTTGATTTCTTAGCTTGCTTTTCTGATTATCTTTGTTGAGTCCAAGACCCCTGCTCAGTCCCAGAGGATTAGATCTGACCTCTGTTTTTCCAAAATTTTCATCTTTTTAATGTTGGCTTGATTGGCGCGATTTCCAGCCTGACAGTCACACCCACTGGCGCTTGTTTCCAATTCATCACCCACGCCATCCCATGTCTGGCGTGGATTACAACCAAATAGTCGTGCCATTTCATGTAGGTGCTAGGGTTTCCCTATTTTGGAGTTTTTGGTCAGTGTTTGTTTTTCTGGGTGTTTTCTTGACTTGATTTGAGTGCTTTGAGATTGTTTGTGACTATGAACAACCTACTCCCTTCGTTTGTTTGTTCGTTTCTTGTCAACATCGTAGCCCTAGGTTTTTATAGTGCATTGGTATGCTGAGCCTCTTGTACGAGTTTTGATCTTTTGTTTCGCAACCACCCTCATTATTTTATTGATTCCATTCAGCTCCCTAGATCTGTTTTGAGTGATTGCATTTGATGGAATGAATCTTGGGTGAGTCTTGCCTCTTTCATTTATTTTTTCTTCTTGTCACTCCAAGCATAGCTCACATTGCTTGTATGGGTCTGTTTCAACATCTTTCTTTGATTTGAGAGATTGTGACATTGGTTTGATTTCTTGTCTTGTTTTCTTTTGAGTTTTTGGATTGTTTCACTTTGAATCTCGCATTGATATTCTCGAACTAGTGTGAAGGTTTATTTTTCATGTCATTTAGTGCACTGTTTTCTCTATTACATAGAAAAAATAAAAAAATATTTTTTCTTGCGCTCTTGTTTGCATTGTGGAATTGAAAAATATTTCGCATAACTAGCATTGGGCATTCTAGGAGAGATTTCTCATTTTCATTAGCTTGCATTAGGTATTGTAGTGGATGTCTCTGTGTCTTCTTATTATTTTCTATCGCTTGAAAAACTCTTAACTTTCTCATAGATAGCTCTTCATCGAACGAAATGGTATTTGATGGCATGTAGCTTGGATTTAGGGATTCGTGAGATTCAAAATTTGGTAGGACCTTGGAATTGAAACATAAATACAAGTTCAACTTAAAATTTATTCAATTAACCTAAGGCAACATTGAAACCTAACGGAATATTTAGTGGTCTAATTTAGAGACGTGTTCCGGTGTCTTTAAACCTTGCAGTTGTCGCTCATCATTTGGCTTTAGACAGTGCTATTATGGACTTGTGCTCCCCATACCGTCGAGTATATAAAGGGAGACCCCTCTAGGTTGCTATCCTTTTCTCCGTAGGAAGCCAAGCCTGCCACCTTGTAACCGTGATACACCGAACACAACATTCGGGAGACTACCTGCATGTACGTCAAGTCCTTGGTTGATTTTTCTTTCATTTTATAACCAATGTGTATATGGAAGTTCACAAGAACCTAGTACACCCTTTCACCTAGACTACTTGAGCAGTCATTTTTTATCTTTACTGACTCCATAAATTTGAAAAGATCATCGAGCACTTGTCCTTTCATGCTCGTTTTAACCTAAAAGTGATAGAGTCACCTTTTGCCTATTTCTTGACTCTTAAAATATGAAACGATAGATTTTTGTTTCAATGTCTTAAAAATTAACTGCCCACGAAATATTCCTGGTTAAAGTTAGTTTCCTTAGGGTGTTGTTTTAAATTTTTTTCTGATGGCAACGATTCCGGAGTTCACTAACCTAGGAATTCCTTCTGAAGGGAATCCTGGCCCTTTTCCTACTTTTGGAAATGTTGGAGCTCCTTACATGGCAACGTTGTCTCTTCCAGGGTTAGCTGTTGGTTTTCCTGTATGGTTATTTTCAACCTCCGTTGTGCCGAGTGTTCCGTCTGCCGTACAATCATCTCCTCCACCAGAACAACATCATGTTGCTTCTAAAGTGGACGTCTCCCCTTCTTCGCTTATTTCTTCTTCCTCCTCTTCTACATCGCCTGGTGAAATTCTAGATTCCAATAAACAGGTGGCTAAGAAGAAGAATAATAAGACAAAGAAGAAGAAGTTAGATAAGAGAGAGGCTAATATTGTAACTACTGCACTTAAGAAACCTTCCCTTGCAAAACCATCCAAACTTCCACGGAAATTCAAATTCCCTTGCATGCTCTGCAAAGTTTACCATTTGCTTCGAGATTTCCCTGGCATTCCCAAGGTAATTAACGCATATTCTGACGGTCGTCTGCTGTTGCTTTTGGCTTCTGGAAGTCATATTGATAATACATATTCGACTAGCTCTGGTAAGACTTTTAAAAAATAGGGCAATATTACCAATCCCTGTAAGTTGTGTGAAGGTAATCATCCCATTCACCTTTGTCCATACATGGATGAAGCCAAGAGAGTGATGGAAAACTCCACTATATTTGCACCCTGCCTTCCGGCTGGTTATCAGAAGCTTTCTTCGAGTCCTCCACTAGTTGATTCCATGATCGGTCAAACGTCATCCTTGCTCGATCCTACTCCCCCAGAAATTCAAGTTCAGGAGTCTATTCTTGACCAACCATTGATCGAGGAATCAGCTCATCTGACCCCGTATGTGGTTCATTAGGTCTTTTTTGTTGAGAGTGGATCTTTTCCCCCTCATTTTCTTCTTGTTTCTTCAGATTCTTCAGACTTGGAGAAATATTCTTCCATCCCTGTAGTCCAAGAGGTTTCTCCTCCTACTCCCGTGATAGAAGTCCAGGAGAATGCTCCTCCTGCTCTGATAACACCAGGGGAAATCCATCTCAGTTTGATGGTATCCCCTCTAGGTAGTCTAGTTGCTTCCTTTGATTGGAGTCGATTTGTCGGATACCGCCTTTTGTCTTATGTGCCTTTTGAGATAACGGTATAGACATTTGATCTAGTCGTACCCAGCACGATTGTAGATGAAGGTACATCTGTTATTATTCTGTCTTCAACTACTTGGAAAGATTTTGGTTCTCCACCACTTATGCCTATTACCCAGAATCTATTGGCTTTTAACAAAGGAACTAGTCAACTGTTAGGGAGCCTTCCCAAGTTTCCTATTACTTTGGGAAGGAAAATCGTCCATATCGACGTGATGGTTGTTCCTGACCCCTTAGATTTCAATTTTCTCTTGAGGCGCGACTATAATTATGTCATGGGGGCAGTTGTCTCTTCCCTCTTTTGTGTGATCTATTTTCCACACAAAGGTCGGATTGTGACCATTGATCAACTTTCATTCATTGGTCCTGACATGACATCTGGGCCACTGTCATCCCTTCCGAGTCTTTTTCCGCCAGTTGTATCTTCGTTGCCACAGGTTAATTATGTGGCTACCTATCCTGTGCCCGTATTCAGCGATGGTGCCATTGTGCATCATGTGCTGGGGTCATTGGGTCCTGATTTTTAAGATTTCATTCTCCCACCAGAGGCGAACCTCTTGGAATCGATGACCTCTTATTCGTCATAATGAAAGGTCATTGGAGCACAGTTCGTTTTCTTGTGTCAAGCTCCTTAAAAAAATGAAACAAGCATTTTCGAGGATGGTTCGTATTCTATGTCAACCTCGTTAAAAAAATAATTAGCTCACGAGGATAGTTCTTGTAATGTGTCAACCTCGTTAAAACAATGAAACACATTCCCGTTCAATTCAAGTTCTGTAAGATCTCGTAAAATCCCAGTCGAGTATTTCTCTTGATCTTGTTTTTTGAACCTTCACTCCATTTCCTATGGACTGAAGCTTGGGGAGCATGTACACCTCAAATTGAGTCACCATGCTGGGGGGGCATGCCTGTTTTTCAAGCATAGTTTACTTTTGTTTCAAGCTTGTGTCAACATGAAACCAATCTCAGCCATAGTTTTTTTTTTTTTTCAAGCTTGCATAAAAATGAAATATTTTGGTTTTATACCCTTTGTGAACATTTTTCCTCATTCCTGGGTCATTAATTATTATGCATATTATTTAACTGATACATTAGCTGAACATTGTATTAGGAATTTTCATAATTTGTAACAAGCATCATCACATGTACCAGGATCTGCATAGGAAAATATATGTATATATATATATATATATATATATATATATATATATATATATATATATATCACATGTTTACAACCATGTGCATCATAAAACCCAAAAAATAATATATGTCTATTTCAGTTACATCGTGAGACAACATGTCTCTAAAAAATGTGCAGAAATAAAGCCTAAGTGCCTAATCGGCGTGGTGCTCATGATAGCACGTCACCGCCCGTACCAACCGCCTCAGCAAGCGATGGATACGACTCGGCACCCCTACAGTGTGCCTCTGATAGGCCCGAGGAACATCATCAAAATGAGCATAGTCTGGAATCCCATGGGTGATCCCCTCCAGGTTCTGTACTATCTCCTCGTCAATCCCCTCACCCTGAGGATCGAAGTCACAAGGAGTTTTCCTCGCTATTGGAGATATACCTACAAGATGTTCTAGGCTGACATCTGCATACATATAGAGTAACTGTCAGAACATGCATATATACCCAAAAAATCATAAAAATCATGAAAATAAAAAATGAGTCTCACCTATCTCTTCGTCCCAATCCTCTCCCTCTGGAAGGGAGAGGTCAGGATCTCCAGTGAAATCTATGCCGGAGTAGGGCCAATCCTCCACGACAACCAGCTATCATCGGAGCCAATAAAAAAACTCTGGCCTCTAGGACATCTATTGGCCACCCCCTACTCTAGGCATCAGTGTGGCCCATCGATCCATTTGTGGCTCTGTGGGCCGCGACATCAGGACAATAATGTCCCGACGCTTGAATATGGGTAATTGTTCCAAGAAGAATGATACCACAATCGATCCATACCCAAACTGCTTTAGTTTGGTCTTCTTTCACTTAGTGAGCTGTCGTTTGATGTTGATAGTCATAGCCTCGGCCCAGTTGAAGATGGTCGGGTTCATGCACTCTGAGGCAAGAAGTAGTTGGGTCTTCGTGCCCTCATGCAGTGCCAGTGATCCTGCAGCCCATGTGATAGTGTGTAGCACTACTCTTAGTACCATATTAGGGATGGTTTGGATGTCCACTTTGCCACTCCCTGTTCCTTTTTGTTCCCCTCAGCACACCCTCTCAATTACCATTCCCATGCTTTCCCCGGAAGGACGGGTATTGGTTAAGATAGGGACTGCACCTATGCGTGACAATCCAATGATGAAATATACATCTGAGACTTTGAGTTCAAGCTCTTGATCCTGAAGCACAAACTTCTCCTGATCTTTGTCCCAAATGCTTATCAAGTATTGAAGCAATTTGGGTTGAGCCCATAGACATGGTGTCAGGAAGAACTTATTAAGCCCACAATTCCTGAGGGCATTCATGCATTGTTCATTTTCCATGGCTTGTTCATCCTCCTCACTGTGTTCTCTATCTTTCCACTCGATAACCATCTTTTTTGCTTTTTTACCTGCATGAATTGATCATAGGAACATTGTAAGCCCTTGGGTATTAAAATTTGCAATCAATTGGTTACATTTTCTTAAAATTAAAGCAGATTTTGAGTTGCGCAGTTAGCGTGACCCCTGTGTAAAAAAGGGTTGATTGGTGCTAGTTTGTGCCGGAAACTCGCGCCAACAGCGATGCCCTAGTTTTTAAAAATCCTCTCGTAAGGGACCCAAAATGACAACTAAATGCAATAAAAATATAGCTCAAGAGATGGCAGATGATTTCAGCTCCTACCTGAAATTGACAAAATCCAGATTGGTCCACTAGTTTTCTCACACTTGTCACCACAAGATCACAAGGTAAATGTACCATTGTTGCTCCACAAAGAGGTAAAAGTGAAAAGTAAATAGTTTTTACCATTTATGGTCTTTTATAGCTTTTCAAAGTCTAAAAATAGGTTTTAAAACATATTTGTCGATTATTTTCATATTATTTTCGAGAAATACGTTTTACACACGTATTTTTGTGCAGCGACAAGTTTCCACATGGTTTTGACATAGAACAAGTTGTATTTTATACTTTTTCAGACTCGGTAAAAACACGAAAAAGTCACTATTGGAGTCATCTTTCAGCTCTTTTATAACTCTCTAAAACTGAAAAGATCGCTAAGTTGCTTGTCGTTTTGAATGTTAGAAAATTATATATTATGGAGCAATGCAACACATAAAATATGTGGAAAATAAAAGCACACAAAAACACATAAAACCAGAGAGACACAGATATACGTGGTTCACCCAGTTTGGGCTACGTCCACCCCGAACAGCCAGTTCTTCCTTTGTATTATCCAGCAAAAATGAAGAGACAAAACCTACAGCAGATCCGCTGTAATATCCTTTGTTCTCTCTCACAGTCTCCCTCTCTGTTTCTCGCTCCGAGAATACACATACAATGCACAGCCACAATACAATGCCCTCATAAAAATGAGGGGTTTCCTTCTAGGGAAAAAAAAACCCTAATCTAAACATAACTTCTACCGTCAAATCATTTGCCTAATGAACGGCCCAGATTGACTAGAAATTACTATACTTTTACAAGGCAATTTTACATATGTTTTTAGCTTTGGGGGCGCTGCCCCCAAAAACCCCCACCAGGGGGGGGGCTCCGAAAAGCACTTCCACTCCCCCCTGGACCCCCCACGGCAGCTATTAATTACGGGCGGCGTTGCCGCCCCTTTTAAGGTACAAGGGTCCAATGCTGTGATACAAAGTAAACAAGATAATCAAGCTCCACACCCAACATTGAACTCATTAAATTGTTTGCGAAACAACATCTACCTAGTATACATTTACCCCTTTTTCAGGCTGGGATAGATTATTTACGAAAAATGAATACCTTAGCCAATCGTGACTAAGAGGATCTCTCGAACACAGTTTTCTACATTTTCAAATCTGAGAGACTATTTACGAAAAGGGCCTTGCTAGAGTTTTCTTTTCTGCTCTCTTTTCAAACTCTCTAAACATGAAAATATATTGAGTTATTCCTTTGTCAAACTCGTTAAAACTGATGACATCGGACTTCGTCGTGATGATGTTACTCGAGTTCCTCCTTCCTATGGCTCGTAAAATGTACTAGGTTGGATTTTTCTGAAGGACAAACTTACATCGCAAGCACATGCTATCCCCTTCAAGCTTGTTTTCAAAAATAATTTGGGTACTCACCAGAAATGGTGGGGGGAAATGGAACCAAGATTGTAGTCGTGTTGGCAGTATGTTGCTCTTGAACATGGCACTTTTTTGCATTTGTGTCGGGTTGGGGATATCTCACTTTGTCATTTGTTTTCCTCCATGGGTTTGGGTAATAATTTTTGACCTCTCATCTGCTCTTTGCCATGTCAGCATGACCTCAGATCCCTTGATGTCAAATACTGCCAAATCCAGTGTCGTGCTGCCAATATGTTCAAGAGAAGTTTTCCTCTGAATTTTTCAACCTCCCTCTAATTCTTTGTTGGTCTTGATTCACAAACATCATATTCCTTTGTCTCGTGTCAATGATGTGGGAAACATTATGGCCCACCTTCGATCAAGGTCCCTTCCTATCAACTCCAGCTCATTATCTAGGAAGTTAATCTAGAGACTCCCTTCAGGTACCTTGGAGCCTGCATGCCTCAATTGCATGTTCTTCGCACTCGATGTAAGGTCCACATCATTGGCCTTCGATCGATTGACTCTGCGAGTGTTCGACGTCAGATCATTTTTCACACTCCGTAGACTATACCTTTCATACCTTGAGAGCCATTTTCATTATTGGTGGTTTCTCTGGCGTCTGTTAACATCTTTCATCATTGGCTGGTAATCAGATGATTTTCTTTCATGTTTGACTTTATCTCACATATTCGCATGCTCGAATTTGTACTTTGTTTGGATCGAGATGGAGTGCAAGACCCTGGGTTTCGTATGATGAAATCTAGGCTGCAGGTTCTTTGTGGATTACTATGACTTATTATATGACTCTTCTGATTGGATGGCTGCAACCATACCTGAGTCTCTTTTGTTGGTCCCTACTGCTATATGGCTGTGTCCATACCTCGGATCTCATTGTTTAGGAACTCTATTATGGATGGTTGTGCCCATACCACATGTCATGTATCAGATGTATCAGTTGTACTTAAACTTGAAGGTCTTCCAATAACAATGTCTGGATCGGACGCCTTCTCATAAAGCATTTCACTCCTTCCTCTCTCTCGGACCTCATGCTTTAGGGGGCATCTGTTACACAACATTTTGTCACCATCCCTACAATCCCTCGCCCCACATATTGGAGGGTATTTCCCGTGACCTGTGAGTAGTGTCATACTCTGCAAATACCTTCTTTGCATCCTTCTACATAAGGACATCATTTCTCCTGTTGAACATTTCCTCAGAAATCACCCAAAAACCTATGTTTTGGCATTAGCGCCGGTAGCCAGTTAACCCCTCGTGCCAATGGGGAATATGTACACTAGAGGTCGTGCCAACTGGCACTCTGTCTCTTTATTGTGCCCATGCCAGCCTTTTTGGGAATTTGTTTTAACAAATTAGAGGTGGAAGTTTCCTTTACCACCTTAGGAATGACTCATTACAAGTGGTTAAACTCAATAAGCCATGGATATCTTCCTTTAGGAAATGGTTGATGGAACATTCTTTGAAGATAGGACTCCCCCCATGATTATAGGGATCCTAACCTCTCCTTCTCCCTCTATATAAACAAGCCTTCTCCCTTTCCAAAAGCTAGTTGAACATATAGCCAAGAAGCTGAACTTGGAGAAGAGATATTATAGCTGAGTAATCACTATAGAGAAGGTTGAACCAAGGAGGATCCCGTAGAGAGAGTCTCATTTAAATTCCCGACGAGATTTGTGAGACGTGCTCCACAGGATCCCTGCTGGAGGAGATCGTAACATCGAAGCCTGGTTGTACTCTTCCTTATTTAAATTAATATACTCAACTATGGTATTGATTCCATCTCTGTGTTATGTTTATTTGACGCATTTGATTTAGTCTTCTTCGACTGACTGATAGCTAGGAATGTGAAATAGTATGTTGTGCATCGTCTTCATTTCTTGTGTATGTGCAGGTATCTGGGCATGAAAACGAGCGGATTGTGATCTGTCGAATCATGAGCGAGAGGCAACCATTCTCCCAGACGACACAATAGTGCAGGACCTACGATAAGTGATCTACCAAGTATTTGTTCATTATTAACTAGGAATTGAAGTCATAGCATGTCTTTTTTGTGGCTAGACCCACGCTAGGGCTAGTGGGATTGCCTCTGTCCACAGAGGGGATTTACCTCACGAATAGTGGTGTGGGTAAAAAATGTGATAAAAGAAATATATGGTAAGCTAAAAAGGAAATATGATATGTTTGTTGATGTGTGTGTGGAGCTTCCTTTTAACTATAACAATTGGATTTTATGAGTTAAAAGGGATTTTGAAAAGGGAAATGAGAGGTTGGACTTTGGGTTTTTTGGGGAAATGAAAGGTGAAAGAGGGAAAATGAAATGAATTAAGGTAGATAATGAAATTTTCTCACCACTACACTTCGAAAATGACACTTTCATGTTATAATCAAGCTGAAAAGGAAAATTGATTCCTTGGAGAATGATGACCAGACTTTGAAAATATTTGGAAAAATTACAGTGCTAATAGAAGGCATGGCCCCTTTCACTCCAAGAGAAGCAAACACATGCCTATAACTTCTCTGGTAAGTTTTGGGCAATGGCTCAACCTCAGCCAAACTTACCCATTTTGCCTCAATGTCCTCATCACTTCTTGTTGACTCATAATCATGATGTGATGATGATGAAGGGTTATAAAAAGGTCAAGAAGAAGGGTCAATGTGAGGAGAACGAGGTGAAGGGAGCTGATCTGGTAATGATGTATGAATAGTAGGCTGAGATGGAGGGATAGATGAGGGAGGATGAGATGATGAAGGTGCATTCTGGCCATGCTGAATAGGTGGGGTAGTGAAAATATCATTAGATATAAAGGTGTCCCATGGAATGTTTAACTGATCAAGCTGATGCATGACTGTCATTTTGATAAGGGAGTGGTGAAAGAGACTTTGCATTTGATGATCATAATCTCTCTTTTGGGAAATAAATTCCATCTTATCAATGCTCCGGAAGAGATAATAGGGTATTTGAAGCATTCTAACTCTAGTGAAGTGCATGAGGAGCCGGATATGATAGGAATAGAGTCTAGAAAACCTTCCCTCATAGGTGAAGTATTTCATGATGATTTTCATCATGCAGAAATATCTTTCAAGAGGTTGGAGAAAGGAAAATTCACCTATTTTTCATTCTTGTACCTTGGTTTAAGATATGGCTCATAATAATAATGATTGATATTTCCTTGTTTAAACCATCTTTCTCCTGCATTTGGGATCCCTGTAGCAGTTTCACTAATGTTAGTGGACATAGTAAAATTGATCCCGACAAGGGTTACCTATTTTTCATGAAGGTTAGAGATGAACAATATTGTCAACATAGGGTGGTACTGGATTCTTTGAATTTTTTCATAAAATTTGAGACAACCTACATTCTTAAAGCATGACACAGTGAGGGGAGATGCCATAATCTCTCTATTAGTTGTTGGTTTATGTCTAATGACTTTCCCTTCATTCTTATATGGCTTTCTCTTCCATTCCTCTTCCTCACTAGAAATTCTTTTCTCCTCTTCAGCCATGGTTGGTGTCAAAAACCCTAGGGATGATGGAATGAAATGAAGGAATATGAAGTGAAAATAAGTGTTGGGAAATGAAGGAAATGGGAATGTGAAGGGAGCCTAGTTTAGTGAAAACCCTAGGAATTTAGGGCTATGATGAGATTGTTTAGGGAATGGGGATAGGGAAATGGGAGAATGATTTTAGGGATGTGAAGGAGTATGTATGAAAGTTAGGGATTAATTTTAGGGTGTGAACTAGGTTTTAATAAGAATTAGGGTTTCTTTCTTTAGAAATAGGTTTGAATTTGACTTGAAGCACAACCATACATCAAAGAGAGGGTGGCTTGGTTACTTACTAGTGAATGAAGCTTTGAGAACCCTTGTGCAGAGATTGAGCATCAATTGGTGAAGTGGCAGGCTAACAGAGGATTTTTTGGCACTTGCTGAGTGAACGCACAACACCCTTCCTGAACGCGCAGCGCCAATTGAAAATTGCACTAGAAACTTCGTCCAAACACGCAGTGACCCATTGAATGTGCAACGTCTCTGCTGAACTCGTAGCAACTAGCTCCAATTTTCCCACAGTTACACTCTGAAATTCAAAATTTCTCTCTTACTGAGTTCTACTGAGGATGAATGAGACAAATGGGCTTTGTCTTGAAGTGTTGAGGGCTTTTATAATCTAGAGTATTTGATTTATAACTTAAAAAACCCACTTTCCTTATGTTCACTTTTAATTTTCAAACTTTCACACTGATAGTATTTGACATCTGACTTTTTGTTTTGCAAGTTGATCAACTAATGGAAATTTGGATTTTCTTTCCTTCAGTTTGGCATGAATGCTTGATTTGGAAGCTACAGAATGAATTATTACATATAAAAAACATATAATTACATTTGAAAATAAAAAATAAAATAGATTTTTGATTTCATATCAAAATGACATTTTGATATGAAAATCAAGTGAAGAAAAAATTACAACTTAGAAAATATGATATTTACATAGGTTTAATCTTCTGTAGATGAAAATAGAATGTCACTGAGTCACTCTCTTATGTTTTCTGAATCTATTGAGATGGAATAATGCATTTTGGACCTTGAAAGAAAAAACCCTAATGACCTAATGAGACTTTGAAACCTAATTTCCATGGTTGACTTTTAACTGAGACAAAACATGGTGAAATGAGCTTTTCATAGTTGTTATTATGCTCAAGAAGACATGGTAGTGATTCAACAAATATGTTTCTTTGAGGGAGAGTGAAGTTTTATTGAGGGAGGCTTCCATCAGTCTACAATTTTTAGCATGACCTAATGGAATGATATAAAAATTTCGAAATGAGACTCCTAAAATGAAAATGAAAGGAATGATATTGGTCACTGATGGTAGAATTCGTATTATGACACTAACACATCATAAGCTAAAATAAAATCTATTTGACCATAGATACACTATGCATTCACTTACAAGTACATGGATAGATCCATACATCATCACTGATAAAATACATGCTTCTACCCAACATAGTAACAACAAAAATATAGTGGATACAACAAAAATAGAATCCACATAATAACTAGTGCATCTACATACCAAATACCGAAGGGATTATCTCTTCATTATTGAATGTAAAAACCAACAAGAGATGGGACTTCCATGTTCCACCTGACCATAGATTGGTTGAGCCAAATCTCTCTTCATCCAATCACCCTCATACCATATTCCAAGCATGAATATCAAACTCAAACCAAAATAACCAAACAGGGCATCTCGAAGCTAAACCACCTCACCCTCATCAATAGAAATCAAGCTTTACCATGATCCATCCCAGATCACTAGGCCAACACAATAAACATGTCATAGCCATATTTACCATTATCTACACCCAATAACTAGGCCAACACAAGCATGGATATCACCAGATTCTCTCTGCCTAAATCGTGAGGAATTTTCCCATCTCCTAATATCTAAGGATTTACTACAACCCACAGTATGAATCAGGGGTACTAGTCCCTAAGCTAATACATTCTCTCCAGGATTTACCATATATCCCAAACCTGAGATTCCTAGGCTTGAATGGAGATAAAATGACCTCTTAGGCTTTACCGCAATCCAAACCTAGTTACTAGGCCCTAAACCAAGGCAACACATGAACTAGTTCTATAATCATTGAGGGATCCACCTCACTCAGCTTCGAATCCATCCAGCAATCCAGCTACACCAAAAATGATAAATTCACAACACCATGGCTATCCTTAAATGGCAAGGCTAGGTTGAATACATTGTCACACCTAGAAAAAACCCATGCCAAGATAGAAAAGAACCACATGCAATACCATGCATGCCAGATTTAGCAAGGAAATCATACAGAAAAAAAAAAAAAAAAAAAATACCTGTAAGGAATCTTGCTATAGTTGCTTGATTTCTGATCCTCCTTGATTTCTTCCTACTTCTTCCTGCTTTCTTGCCTTTCTTGATCTAATTCCAAATTTCTCCAAAAACTCTAAGTGTTCACGAGTGAGAGATAGAGAAAGAATAATGAGAGAGCTCCAAAAATGCACTTACAATGGGAACCAGCTGATCCTCATAAGATTTTTATAGAATAGGCTTCTATTTTCTTCATTTTCCATTATTTTCCTTCAATTTCCTCCTCACATGCAACCTATTACCTTTCATCTCTCTTTTCTCCTAATTTCCATTATTTTCATAAATAAATGTGCCAAAACTGCCATTTTTCCTTGCCAAAGCCTTTTCCTTTTTCATTTTCCAATTTCCTTAGCCATATTAAACCAAATGAACACCCACTAGGATGTTTTTACAAAAATTCAACTTGGAATAAATGTCCCACCAACCATGGTTATTAATTTTAACTTTTATTACATGGATTTTTCACTAGGGCTATTACAGAACCCTCCCCCTTGGAGGACACCTTCCTTGGTGTTTAATGACACCTACAACCAACAAACCGCTAAAATAAAACATATTTCCCATGGAGTTCCATAAGATAGCTCATTGGAGTATTTACAATGAACAACCTTCTCAAAAGCAAAAACGATCATGACCATCATACCGTGTACTAGAGCTTTATATCACAACTCATTACGGTATTTACAATAATATACACAAATGCACATTTTCTGAAACAACAAATAAAAGGATACGATGTCTACATTCTCAACAAGGAAATCTAGAGGCCCACACCTCCACCCTCAAAGTAGTACCCTGATTCAATTCCTTCCCAAGAAGTCCAGAATCCACTATCAGAGCCAAAGCTGCATCCAATGTTCAATGCTACAATATTGCATCATTATATCCTCGTGAATAGCTACCAGCTCATTGTTGTAGGGTACACTTCCAATGTGCATCTAGTTCCATCTGGAAATGCTAATGCCCAAAACAAATCCATCCCCAACCTTCCCTTCTCTGCTACAAAGTCCCTTGGGAAATCTGGTAATCCCCTTCTATGCAGTCACTCACCTTCCAAGTTCCTCGGCATCCCCTATCATGGGCGATCCAGCCCTTGGAAAGGATTCCTCGCATCGGAAGATAGAAAAAACAAGACATCTACCTACCTCAAAACCATCATACCGGTCATAGCATGCTCATGGAAATCAATGGACAATATTGGGTACCAATGTCCCACAATGGTTGTGCTCTTGAAGTGATTTACCAACATACGGTTGCCTATTTCCATTCCTTTTATTGGTGCTACTAGTTCTTGCAGTTAGTTTCAACCACCCAACCAAGAATTACATGCTTTCCTATACCAAGCACATAATTTCCATTAGATTCAAAATAAATTGAAATAACTTAAAATCATACCTCATTGGTAGCCCTTCAATTAAGTACACTTTCACTTCTGTTTACTTCTTGTCACAACAAGTCAACCTAATTTTTTGATCATATCATCAAGTATAAACATTTCACATCTGGTTAGATCTAAATGCAACCATCATAAATTAAAATCATGAATATCATGAAATCACCATAAAACATAATCATAAATCACATGTAAACATCATAAGTCAGAATCATAGATCACATGTATAACAATACTGAAATAAAATACCGAAACTTATCCTTCATCGATCCTTACTTTTGCCTTTGTTCTTTCTGTACACACATCGGATTGTTTCCCACACCCAAAAAGCACCCAATGCCTTTGCTTCTCTTCAAACACCTACACATACAAACAATGTACATAACAACACGTACACCTACATATGACATACAACACCATACAATACACACACCCACATCGGCATATGACACATACACATACACCTGATATACAATACAACACAATACATACCCATACACCAACATACAACACATACACCTACACCCAGTGTACAATACAACACAACACATACACCCACATCTGGTGTACAACACAACACAATATATATACATATACAAAGTACAACACAATGAATACACATGTCATGATACCACGACTACACCATGCACAAGCATAGTAATACATGCCCGCAAAAAAGCCATTGTATGACATGCACACAATAACACATGTATACCAGTACCATATGCACAATATGTACGCAATACCTCCTCTACACAACACTACCTACACAACATGTGCACAACATAACATGTACATTACACCACCTGCAAAACATGTACATAATGCCAAATCTACACTGCACCACATGTACAATGTGTACACAATACCACATGTACCCAACACCACATGCATGACATGTACATAACACCATATATACCTAGTACTACATATGCAATATATACACAACACTATATATATATATATATATACAACAGGAATACAACATCATATGTACACAACACTACATATGTTACATGTACAAACAACCATAGGTACAATCACTAAATATACACATGCACACCATATACACAACAATAGCACTGTACATCCATAGACCACTCACTTGGCCCACAAGCAACCTTGCTTCCATGCTTGTCCTATCATGCCGCAGATCACACTACTTTCACTTCGCTGATGTACCCCTAAGCATTACCTATCCATACCATAAACATAGGCATAGTACAATAATATAATATCAATTCATGTCCACATGATACTAACCTGAAATATCTATCAGATTTACTCTTCCCACCTGATTCCTCATAAGATCACGAACTTATTCACGCCATTTACCTGCATAAGAAATCATTCCTCCACAAGAATGATCCTTGAAAACCATGTGATATAGTGACATATATAGATAGATACATACATATATATATACTCATTAGCATAAAAAAATCGTTATCTTGTCAGATAATGACATACATACACACATAGATACATATAAACATTAGCATTAAACAATCATGATCCATGACAACCCTGTTAGAAATGACATACATACATGCATACATATATACATATATAACTTCAACATAATCATGATCACAACACAATTGCTAGATATTATAAGGTCTAGGTTAAAATAGCTTCCTTTATTCATGCACAACATGTACAATGTTGAGAACAATAGTTCCCAACATATCAAAGGCATCTAACACCTCAGCTCCATTCACTTCATTTTTATGTTGTCTTTCTCATCTCTATACTACCACCGTCCATTTACCACAATGGACCCAAATAGTCCAACCGACTGTCATATTCTTACCTTCTGCTGCACTTATTCATGCGCCAAGCTTCATTTGTGTCTTTCATTACCTATTGGGTACCAAAAAACTCTCCCCGAGCTCCATTAACTTTCCTCTTTCCCAACCAATTCCCAAGACTCTTAATACATAAAAGGAAAGAGAAATAAAAAACAAGAAGAAGATCATGAAAACCAAGGAAATATGACACCACAACAAAGTGGCAAGGAATTGCATCAAACATAAACAAAATTGTAAATCAAGCACAAACAAATCATAAAATACCAAAAGAACAAGACTAGAAATAAACGCCATGACTCAATCCCCAAGGTTCTAAATAATTCCAAAGGAAATCTCAACCTGAGCCTTCTTCAATATTTCATGGCACTCTCTTTTTCCATGCAATCCCCTGCATCATACTTCCATAAACACATAAATGTAAGTGCATAAATAAACATACCAACAAGCTATTTACCTTACCTTGTTGTGCCAATCATGTTTTCGTGTAACTATACACACATGTCAACCATATGTATCAACATCAAGAAAACATATCTGTCAATTCGAAATGAACATTTAGAAAAACTAACAACCATGTCACAATCAACAATGAACTCACATTCATCGGTCATAATATATAATGCTACAACTATCACCTACTTGCATTCAAGTACATATCAACTATCTCAACATGTTAGTACGACCATCTCAAAACAAGATCATTTCTTCATTCAATTTTATAGATACATACTCATATTATACAATTAATCAAAAATTCAAACAAACTATAAACGTACCATGTTAAATAAATCAACTAGATGGCATAGTCAAATACTCAAAACAATCAAGCACCAAGTATACGACATAAGAAATATCATACCTCAATGTATCTCAGGGGAGGCTATATTGTATACACAATCAATCTAGATTGGCACAATATAACTTCACAACATATCAACCCAATCATAAATATGGTCATGATATCCATGAAAATATGTAGCTAACATGTTGACATCATAAACTCATAAATAATTGTCATTCATGCATAATAATCAGATATGTATGATCAGTCTAGAGTAGTACAACACAATGTCACAAATAAGTCGACTCATACCTGAATTTCATAACCCTAACCAACTGCATAGGCCAACCCAAATTAGCAGGATACATATGACATAAATATATTAAGGCTATAACCCTAATCGCTAATTTAATTAACATATAACAACAACAAGTTAACATATAACATGCTCATCAACAACATATAACATAATCATTGGGCTAGCTACAAGTTAACATATAACAAGATCATTAACAACATATAACATAATCATTAAGTTAATACCATTATTGACTAACCAACACATGTACATATGATCACACTAATTAACTAACATCTATCATGTATGTAATCATAACATTGATAAAATTAAAGGCATTCACATAATCATAATGCATATGACTACACTGATCAACTAGAATTTATCATAAATGTAACCACCCTAATACTTACAAGAACCATTAATCACATACCTGCATGCCAAGAATACAAAATTATATGATGGTTTTCTCTTGCCCCAAAGTCCATTGTTGCAAATTCACTTAATGATCTGCATCTCCTACTATATCTTACCCAACACGTTAGCATCATAAAATACACATCATCATTATGACCTAATTGCATACAATGACCTTATGCACAACAACCTCAATCAAACCAATTTAAACTTGACCATATGCACCCACTTGACATGTATAACCAATCATGAATGACCATTTCATGTTCAACATATGACATCATGCAAGCAAGCATACATGGATAACACCGAAGCATGACAAATGTGTAACCCTAGCATAAGAAAGAAATGCATGTACAATATGTAACAATATGTACGCAAGTGTGCACGAACAATACAAAAACATGAGCAACACATAACCACTCATGAAAACATGTTGACAATGACACCATCAACACTTCCATGGCGACAACACTACCACCATGGCCAACACAACACAGATGCAACAAGCATATACACCATAGGTATGAGAAACACATATGCAACCAACATAAATGCATGATCAACACATCGCCCATCCAGTCCAAGTGTTGAACCATGCTCTGATACCACTCTGTAACACCCCCTTCCCACATATACTCAAGTAACCTTCCAACTTGGGTAAACATGTGACGAGAGGCTACTATAATGATATTGAACCTCCTATGTGACCTTAAGGAAGTGCAAACGAAAAAAACGATAACCTACAGACCTTGTACAACAACCACAACACCCCCAGGAGGTAGCCCAATCATTCATGCCTCTTCCCCTGGGTCACACTAACATTTTTACCCCCTTTGAGCCATAGACTCTAGCATAACACTACATTCGAGGAGATAGGAGGATATAGATGCAAGCACAATGTTGCAGGCCAGGGAATAGTGTCCTCTTAGTTATGTGCCTGTGGCTCTAATATTTGAGCCACATTTTCAGGACCAAAGCCGAGTTCATTTCCTAGAACTTCCTGAAAAGTTTAGACATGATAAATAACAATACTAAAATTATGTAGAATCAAACATATCATCAAGGACTCAACCAGACCCTTGCTAGCCATGATAGGCATTTTTTCAAAAATGTCACAAACATTGAATCTATAGGTGTAAACAAAAAATTTAAGCATAAGGGTCTCATAATTATCTGAGAATCGCTAAGAGGAATTGATCCCTTACATCATAAGCTGCAATACAGTCTATTTGATCATAGATACATTGTGGATTCATTTACAGGTAAAAACATGGATAGATCCATACATCATCACTGATAAAATACATGCTTATAAACAACATAATAACAAAAAAAATACATTCAATACAACAACAATAGAATCCACATAATAACCAGTAAATTTGCATAGAAAATATCAAAGGGATGTGTTCTGAAACCAACTCAGAAAATAGAAGAAAAGATAGATCAACACCTTAGAAATCAGCCTCTTCGAGGGGACAACCTCCTTTAAATTACATAAATGAACAATTCTTGGATGATACAAATGAAAAAAACCCCTTTCTATATATATGAGTCCATGGGGTCACAATATAATCCTACATGACCTAACAATAATAATGTAAGGGCATAAAAATAGCAATAGTGGGCTTCTATGGGGCACAATAATAACAATATGGGGACTACAAGGGTACAACAATAAGAATAAGGGGGCTACACTAACAACAATAAGGGACTACACTAGTAATAAAGGGACCTAACATGCCCCTCTCCTTCAAAAAAGTGTTGTCCTCAACGCTTGAGTAGCTTTGGATGGTTCTGTATAAAATTCTCATCTTCCCATGTAGAATCTTCAGTGGGTAAGTTCCTCCACTTGATGAGATACTATGAAATTGATAGATTTCGTAGCTGTCGAGTTCTTGTGTCCGTGACTGCTTCAGGTTCCAATATGATTTTTCCTTCCTCATCAAGTTCTATCAATATTTTTTGAACTGGAAGTTTTTCACCTACAACATTATTTAAGCATGAAACATGGAAAACTGGGTGCACTCGAGAAGAAGCAGTAAGCTCCAATTTGTGTTCCATAGTACCAAACTTTTGCAACACCTTGTAAGGACCATAGTAATTTGGTGATAATTTATTATCCTTCTTATCTTGCTTGAGGGACATTTGTTTGTATGGTTGTAGCCGTAAAAATAACCAGTCTCCTACATCAAAGCTTCTCTCATTGTGATGTTGATTTGCGTGTTGTTTCATTCAATTTTGTGGCAAATTTAGGTTATCATTTAAGAGTTGGAGGAATTGTTGTTGATGCTCGATGTGATCTTCCACTACTTGAAACTTATAATTTTCTCTTAAATATGTTGTGATGGACAATGGATGATATCCATAAAGTGCCAGAAATGGGGTCATTTTTGCTACAGTATGGAAGGAAGTGTTATACCACCATTCAGCGAGAGGTAACCACTTGACCCATTGTGTTTATTTATCAGATAAAAAACAATGAACATATCCTTAAAAACATTTATTCACTAATGAGCTATGAGCTATTTGAGTACCCAAACAAGAAAATAATTTCGTCCAAAAATTTCTAGTGAAAATGGGATCTCTGTCGCTTACATCTTTTGGTTTCCATGTAGATTTTCAATTATTTCCATAAATGTAGTAGAAATCGTACTTTCTTTAAATGGATGATATTTTTGAAATTCAACAAGAAAATTCACCACATACTAGTGTGGGATTCCATTCACACACGGGTGAGGAATTCAGTTACACATTAGTGCTAAATGGGGACATGTCATTTATTTTTCCCTTAAATAAATTGGACAATAAATTGTAATCTTATCTCATAACAACTTGTAATAGTTAATTAAGTGAGATAGACTTAGTTAGCTCAAGAATTTTGAGTTGAGGGTCAATGGTGAGGCATGTAGAGTGATTCTATTATTTTTGGGTCGAGTTTCAGTTAATGCACTAGTGTAGTGTGAGTTTAATCAGTTAACTCAAATTAATTGAGTTAAAATCAGTTTAACTAGTTATAACTGAGTGATGAGCTAGTGGGAGGTCAAGTGAATTGAATTAGATTTATTTCACAAGTACTGATCTACCAAGTAACTTATGATTTTCTATTATTAGCTGCATGCATGTCAAATATGATGGAGACCTAATTGAGACAAAGGTTAAAGGGAAGTAAATTATCAGTTGTATTATTAGCGAACTTCTCAGGTGCAGTAATAAAGGAAGGTTCGAATTACTATTTAATAGGAATTATTTTTCCTAGGGATTGCGTGAGCAATATAGGCTGAAGGTGGGCTGAAAATTGGCTATGTGTTGGTCCAATATCAGTGTGAGACGATTTGTAGAGTGTATGAGGTTCTTGTAAGCACACATGCATTGTATTGTTTCATGATTACTTGGCTGATTATACAATAGAGATGGAGGGGTTTTGAGCAGTTTATTTCCCAAGAAAATCTTGTGTTGTGAGATTGATTTAATTATTTCACTTACTTGCATGTGATTGAGTGATCGTGATTTATATTTCGCAAATATTGTAGAAGGATTCACTATCTTGTTTCAGTACATTGCATGATTGGATTGAATCTATTGGTGTAATTACTACATGGTATTAGAGTGTTAGGAATCACAATAGTGGAGAATAAATTGAGTTTGTGTTGAACAAAATTCAAATTTTTAGATACATTATTTGGAGCTAACAACTGACCAATATGTCTTTCACTGGCCTGAGACTCGAATATGTACTCGAGGGAAATTCAAAATATATTGCATGGAAGGACATGATGGAAGCATTATTGGAGGGCAATGGGTTGACGGAGTTCATTCACACTGCTATTCTTGAACCCAATCAGGCAGATGTTGCGCATCATGAAGCATGGAGGAAGAATGTCACAAAGGCGAGGAGGATCTTATTAGAGGGAGTTCAATATCATATTTTCTCGAGTCTCCATGGCATGGAAACTCCATATGCTATGTGGAAGGTCTTGACATATATGTTTCAAAGAAATAGTGACCACAAAAAATTGGCACTCAAGGACAAGCTCAGAAAAATCAAAATGGAGAATGGTGACACAATCTAGAAATACTTGGCCAAGTCCACTCAATGTCGAGATGAGCTTGGAAGTGTTGGGATTACTGTAGATGATGGTGACTTGGTGATCCTATCACTTCTAGGCCTTCCCAAGAGCTATCATAGTTACCAGGACTCTGTGAATGGGAGGGAGAAGTTACCATATTGGGACCGAATATGGTCGAATTTGGTACAAGAAGAGTTTCGGCATAATATGTACCGAAGAGTTTCGATAGAATACTAGGGATGGATACTCATCCAAGACTGATGATGAGGAGAATCATCCCTTGGCTAGTAAGGAAAATAAGGGGAAGGGGAAGAAATCTTATTCCAAATCTGAGACCGGCAAAGAAGGCAAGAAGCGTGACATGTCAAAGGTGAAATTCTTTCATTGTGATGATCATGGACACTATGCCACAAATTTTCCACAAAAGAAGAACAACAACAAGGCTCCAGGAGCTACAACGGGTGAATCTTTGGCCTCACATTTTGAGTTGTTCTTCTCTCTCATTGCATGCATGGTGTCAACTGTGATGGGATCTATGTGGTACTTGGATAGTGGAGCATCTTTACACATGACGAGAAACAAAGAACTCTTTAGTAGCTTGGAGGAGAAGGATCTTTAGATGCAAATCGAGATGGATGATGATGGGAGGTATAGCACTAATAGGATTGGTATAGTTATTTTCCAGATATAGTCAGGTAAACCTTTCATATTAAAATATTTCATGCATGTACCATGCTTGAAAAATAATTTAGTTTCAGTTGCTATGTTGGAGGATCTTGAATATGATGTGGTTTTTAGTGAAGGAAAGGTGTTCCTTTGTCACAAAGCCACATGACAAGTAAAGAATATTAGGGTTCGTGTGAAGAACATTTAAAAACTTCATGTAGATCGTTGCGTAGCATTGAGAAGTAAATCAGGGGAGGTGGTGAGCCAGGATACAGGTGAGTTATGTCACAGGAGATTGGGCCATCTACAACACAGTGCTTTGAGGATCATGCAACATATTTCTACAGGTATTCCAAAGGGTACTCTTGCGTAGATAAAAAAAAATTCAAGGGATACACCATGGGGAACTATAATAAAGCCACTTTTCATGAGAAAGAGAACTGAGCAGCGACAATCCTTGAGATAGTTCACTCAGATGTGTGTGGACCATTCTCAACAACTTCCACAAAAAAGCACATGTATTATGTGATTCTTGTTGATGATTTTTCTAGAAAGTGTTGGATCTTCTTTTTGCAGAAGAAATATTAGATGTTCTCCAAGTTTTGTGAGTTCAAAGCACTGGTAGATTAAGATACAGGGAAGAAGGTGAAGGCTCTAAGGAGTGACAATGGTGGTGAGTAAATCTCTAATGAATTCAAAAAAATTGTGCCAAAGAAGGAATTCAGAGAGAATTTATTGCACCTCATAACCAACAACAGAATGGGGTTGTAGAAAGAAAGAACAAGACAATTGTGGGAGCAACGTGAGCTATGTTACATGATCGGGTCCTACCATTGCATCTGTGGGTAGAGGCATGCAACCCAACGGTATTTGTGTAGAATTGTAATCATCATCAGATACTTGGCATGAGTACACAAGAGGAGGAGTTTTCAGGTAAGAAACTGGATGTTTCATATTTTTAAAATTTTGGTTAATATGTCTATTTCCATGTGACCAAATATGGCAGGAAGAAGATAGAACCAAAAATAGAGATTGGGATATTTTTGGGGTACACTGATACTCCCCACAACTATCTGGTGTATTTTCTGGCTAATAGGATGACAATTGTCACGAGAGATGTTAAATTTGATGAGGAGAAAGCCATGCGATTGTCCCTTGAGAGGGAGCTTGACTTGCATGCAGATTAGGAACTCTTAGTTCCAAAGGATGAACCTCAGGATGTGGAGCAGCCATAGGTAGATGATCATGGAGTGGTAGAAACCACTCATGTAGAGCCATCCACCAGAAATGGTAGGAAGCGCACCAGAGAGGCTGACAGATTGATGCTATATGTGACAAAGAATGTAGTTGCACCTATATCACAATGTAGGTAGAGAAGGTCCCCAGACAGTTATACTAGATACATGGCTCTTATGAGTGAGTGTATTGTGACAGAATCATCCTCTTTTGAGGAAGCAGTGTAGCAACCAACATGGGTTGATGCCATGGTTGAGGAGTATGAATCCATTATGAAAAAAATTGCAATGGAAGTGGTCCCACGACCAATCGGGAAGTCAGTGGTTGGATCTAGGTGGATATATAAGGTGAAGCAAGCAACATATGGGAGTGTGGAGAAATTCAAGGCTAGATTTGTGGCCTGAGGATTCTCACAGGTGGAGTGGATTGACTATGAGGAGAATTTTGCACCGGTTGCAAGGTACTCATCGATTAGATCCATGCTTGCACTCTCAGCGTAGATGGGGTGGTCGATACTGGTGAGCCATATTGAACCAAGAATGCTACAAATCCCAAAGTCTTACATACTTTAATTTATCAACCCAGGGTTCATACAATTTTTGAGGTGGAAGCGCTATATACACAACGAATGAATTCTACTCATGTCATCCTCTTCTAAGCTCTACAAAAGGGTGTTAATGCTAGGGTTTCTAGGTGAAGTCTGTCACACTTTTGGAATTAGGCCTAGGGCTACAAATGATTCAAAGCCATGGAAATATAATTAAGTATAGAATTATACCATAGTAACCAATTACATCTAACTATTCTATAATGAAAGAAATATACTTATTAAACTATGATAAGAATTGTAAAAGTAACCTAGGTACATTGCATGAAGTCAATTGCTGAATTGAAATGGCATTAGGGAAACTAATCTAATCACACTTAGCTGGGCCAAATTGATAAACACACTCTACTTACCCTATGGTCTATCTATCATGATTTTATTCATGCATCTTGGGTATGTGTTATATTCTTTCCAATACAAGTCACGCGCGGGGTCGATAGCCCCACTTGTACATTGCACCGGGCACAGCAGTGTCAGCCCCACTATCAGGGTCTAGGGCAGTGCCGCAGAAAAAAAAATTTGGTCCTTATTTTCTAGTGGGAAGACCCACCCATGGTTTTGTGCATGGGTTTGCACATGGTTTTGGGGCATGATGGTTTTTGGCCCCTGATATTTTGTAGATCCGGTCAAGGGAACTACGGTTATGTTCTAATCCAAGGTTAATGGATTGGGATTTATGTATGCTTCAGCATGTATATATATGTGTTGTAACACTAAAAGGAATATAATGAAAAATCAAGCTGGTCGTCCTGATTTGGGATCTAGGGGAAAATCTCTGTGTTTATCTGTTTTATGTTTTATGCTCTCGCTATTGTTTATTTTATGTTTTTAAGATTTGTTTGCAGATAATTTGTTGTACATGGTTAAAACCCACATTTGGTATCAGAGAAGTTTTGGCTTCAAGGGGACGCCTTTGCTGCTGAGGGGTGTTTTGCTTGCCTGAGGTAGACCCTGTTCAGTGGGAGATCTACGGGATCGATTCTTGTGGTGAAAGAATATGGCGAGCGGCAGGAAGATAGATATCAAGAAATTTAATGGTAAGATTTTTGAGTTGTGGAAGCTCAAGATGGAGGATCTACTGGTGGATAAAGATCAGTGGATCACAGTAGATCTAGGTACTAAACCAACGAAAATGTCAGATGATGACTGGAAGAAGCTAGATCAGAAGGCAAAGAGCACAATACGGTTGTGTGTCTCAGATTCAGTATTGTTTAATGTATCTGGGGAAGCTACGGCAAAGACCTTGTGGGACAAGCTAGGGAATATGTACCAATCTACGTCTCTAGTGAATAAATTGTTCCTGCGGAAAAAGTTTTATAACCTGAGGATGAAGGATGGAGACTTGGTGACAGAGCATCTGAACGCCTTCAATACTGTGGTAAATCAATTGTCATCTGTTGATATTAAAATCTTAGATGAAGATAAGTGCATTAGTTTGTTGTGTTCTCTACCAGATTCGTGGGACAGTCAGGTTATTGCAATAGGTAGCAATACAACTACCTTGAATTTTGATGACATTGTCTCAGCCTTACTATCGGAGGAAATGAGATGGAGAAATATGGAGGGTCAAAATGGAGATGCCTTATCTATACAAGGAAGGTCCCAGAACATAAACAAGAATAAGGTTTCAAGTGGGAGATATAAATCTAGAGGGAGATCTAAATCTCCTGGAAAGTTTGTAAAGGTGTGGTGGAAATGCGGAAAGGAAGGGCACTACAAGAAGGACTGCAGATCTAAAGCTCTTGAGAAAGGAAAGGGATCTGATGATTCTCCTTCTGCAGAGGCAAAAACCACCTTGGATGAAGGTGGGGATGTGTATTTGGGTTCTTCTTCAAATACACATGTAGATCATGAGTCATGGTTGATTGACTCGGGTGCATCCTTACACTTCACTCCCCATAGGGAGTGGTTCTACGAGTATGAGAAATATGATGGCGGTGATGTCTTATTAGGTGATTATAGGAAGGCCAGAATCATCGGACATGGAAAATTCAAGCTGAAGTTGCAAGGTGGAAGGATTAGAACACTTCCTAGTGTTTTGCATATTCCTGCATTAGCCAAAAATTTGATTTTTGTAAGAAAGATGGATGATGAAGGTGTAAAAACAGTGTTTGAGAAAGATACCCATCAGATGGTTTTGGGAGCACTGGTATTAATGCGGGGAGTTCGGATTGGAACTCTGTACAAGCTTTAGGGAAGCACTATTATTGATGGGTGCAACAGTTCTGTGGTTCCCGAAAGTGGAGAGGAAAGCCTAGCGGTCTCTGGAGAAAAGACCATATTATGGCATCAAAGGCTTGGACATATTGGAGAGAAGGGCCTTTGGATACTGCATGGAAGTGGTATGGTAGAAGGTATGTCTAATATCTCTCTAGATTTCTACTTCTGTGAACATTGTGTATATGGGAAGCAGAATCAAGTGAGTTTTCCTTCTGGTGCTAAGAGGGTGAACAAGATATTAGAGCTTGTGCACAGTGATGTGTTTGGACCTGTGTCGGTTCCATCACTGGGTAAGTTTGTCTACTATGTTTCATTCATATATGACTTCTCAAGGCATACATGGATATATTTCTTGAGGAAGAAATATGAAGTCTTTGACAGATTTAAATAATTTAAGGCTCTGGTGGAAAACCAGACAGAGAAGAAGATAAAGGTGCTAAGGACAGATAATGGTGGGGAGTTCTGCAAGAAGGAATTTTAAGAGTTATGTAAGAAGTGTGGTATATCAAGGTAGAAGACTACTCCATACACACCTCAGAAAAATGAAGTTGCAGAAAGAATGAACGGAACGCTGATGGAAAAGGCAAGAAGCATGCTCAATGGTACCAGGTTAGGACAAGAATTCTAGGCAGAGGCAGTGGAGACTGCATGTTACTTGGTTAACAGATCACCTTCATCAGTGTTGGAGGAAAAGACTCCACATGAGGTATGGACTGGTAAGAGACCCTCTCTTTCACATCTGAGGGTATATGGATGTGATGCATATGTACATGTTCCAAAGGAGAAAAGGACCAAGTTGGATAATAAATCTGAAAGGTGCATCTTTATTAGGTATAAGGATGGTTTAAAGGGTTACAAGCTTTGGAACCTAGAAACAAGGAAGGTTGTGTACAACCAAGATGTGGTGTTTAGATAGGTGAAAGATGTTGTTAAACATGAATTCCTACCAAAGGAACCTGAGAAGATAGAGTTTGAGCTAAAGGAGGATGAATCAGACTCTACAACAGAAGAAGACTCAGAACAGGAAGAGACACAAACTCCAGCTGTGAGAAGATCAGTTCAGGAAAGAAGACAACAGAAAGGTATAGTCCATCTGCTTTTTGTTCAAAATTTTCTTTTTACTATAACTGATGATGATACCAGAACCATCAGGGAGGCAGTAGATTCAGAGCATGGAAAACTATGGAAGGAGGCCATGGTTGATGAAATTACATCCTTGCATAAAAATGATGCATGGGATCTGGTGGAGTTGCCAACTGGAAGGAAGCCCATCGAGAGAAAATGGGTGTTTAAGAAGAATATGAATGTATAAGGCAAGGTGGAGAAATACAAAGCTCGGTTGGTAGCAAAAGGCTATCCCTAGGTGTCAGGAATTGATTTTGGTGATATTTTTTCTCCTATTTCCAAATTTGTTTCTATTAGATTACTTTTATTTGTTGTTGTTGCATTTGATTTTGAGGTAGAATGGATGGATGTGAAGAAAACATTTCTTCATGGGGATCTGGAAGAGGAGATCTACATGAAACAACCTGAAGGCTTTATGGTGAAGGGGAAGAAAGAGCTAGTATGCAGGTTAAAGAAGGTCTATGTATGGGTTAAAATAGTCACCAAGGATGTCGTATCAGAAATTTGATACCTATATACGGGGACTTGGCTTCACCAGAAGCAAGGAGGATCATTGTGTTTATTTTAAATTAATTGGTGACTGTGTTATTTATTTGGTCTTGTATGTGGATGATATGTTGATGATTGGAAATGACAAAGAAATTATCCAAGATTTGAAGACCCAACTATTCTCCAAAATCGACATGAAGGATCTTGGTGCTGCAAACTATATTTTAGGCATGGAAATTAAGAGAGATCGGGCAAAGTGGAAGCTCTGGTTAAACCAGAGGAAGTATTTTGAGACTATATTGCAGAGGTTCAATATGCAGGATAGTAAACAGGTGAATGTTCTTATTCCTGTAGGTGTAAAGCTAACTGCTGAACAGTGTCCCAAGGCACAAGAAGAAGAGGATATGTCATGTGTTCCATATGAAAGTGAAATGGGTAGCCTGATGTATGCAATGGTCTGCACTAGACCAGACATTTCACATGCAGTGGGAGTATTGAGCAGGTTTATGTCAAACCCAGGGAAGGAGCATTGGACAGCAGTGAAACGAGTTTTCAGATATTTGTGTGGCACTAGTGATTATGGCTTATGCTACCAGGGAAGACCAGGATTGGAAAGAGTGTTGGACATTCATGGTTTTTTTTATGCTGACTGGGCTAGAGATCTGGACCAAAGAAGATCTACAAGTGGGTATGTGTTTAGCCTATTTGGAGGTGCAGTCAGTTGGATGAGTAAAAGACAGTCTATAGTGGCTCTTTCAACTACAGAGGCAAAGTACATGTCAGCCACTCATGCAAGCAAGGAAGCAGTTTGGTTTTAGAGATTGTGTTCAAGTATGGGGTTTGTTTCGGGGAAATAACACCCTAGAGGTTGGTTGGGATACAACCTCCACAGAGCAGGGGCATGCTACTTAACAGAGACTCACACAACCATGCACGTTCAGAAAAACTAAATATTTGCGAGAATGAGAGAGTTACCGAATTGGTCCTACGTTTGAACTAGATCACGTGGGGTCCAAACCCCCCGAAATAACCGTCCTTCCTCCTTAACCTGAAATACAAGAAGAAACCAGCACAAAGGACAGGTTGTACAGCATATATCTACTCTAAATGTTAGTGGGATTCATATAAAACATTAAATAAATCATAATGAATGCTTGTATAACAAATATTCTCATACATAAAAGCATACACTAACACGTTTATTTCGGGAATAGCATGATACTTCTGTATTATAAATAGCATGTACAAAAGTAATCAAGTGGAGAGATCACCTGATCCTTCCAAGGCCTTCGCAAACCGTCGTCCGGATCCGTCCAGCCCTTGCCTCGCTAAGACTCCTTCCAAACTGGTGCATACGAGATAACATATAAAGGGATGTGTATCTCAAGGAAACAAGGGTTTCCAACAATGAACTGGGAAAGTGTAGGAGGCACGGGGAATCGGACTTGGATAGGGAATACCAACAGAGTATAATATCAATAATTCTCTCTCTCCCTTAGGCCATACACATGAGGGCTTTTTATAGTCCCTCCAAGTAGTTTTAGCAGTTGGAAACAGTTGGCCACGGGCTGGGGTGGTTGAACTACCTGAGTAACCATCAACCCAGCGTGAAATTAGGGATTTTTTATATATTTTTTAATCATTTTAATGGCATACGCAGAAAAGTCTAGCTGGACTCGCGTATACACACGGAAAAACACGGGCATAGTCACGTATGTGAGATTTTACACTGTTTTTAAGTGAATTTGTCCAAGTCTGTAGGAATGGGTGCCCAAAAGCCATGAAGAAATCATGAATCATGTCAAAGTGAGAAATGGTGCTATAACAGATGCCCCCTAATATATGAGGTCAGAAGGGGTACATGATGGCCGAAATGTATTATGCACATAGAAAGAACTTCGCAAGGACAAGAGAGGACTTCACCAGATTTTAGCCTGCCAAAAACCAATGAAAGAAACCGGAGAGTCAACTCATGCTGAGGCGGGCATAACCATGCTCAGTCAAAAATACATCATATGGAAAGTACTGAAATAGATCCAATATGTATACAAGTATAACTGAACTGAAAGTACATAGTGAATCATCTGAGCAGGGCCCGTAAATACAAGTCTGAATCAATGTCCAAGTATCACATATAGAAAGCTGAACTGGATGTCTGATCAAATAAGTAGCTGAATCTCCAAGTACCGGATCATAAGTGGTGGATCAAACAGTACAATCACGCAACTCGGGGACCAACATATAAGATGCTGCTGTGCTGAACTGCAACATATAAGGGTGGACGGCAACACTGGCAGAAACTGAAAGGACTGTCAAAAGTGAACCGAGAAATGCTGATACAACCCGAGGTCTTCACCGATCACAACGACACAATTCTACACACTGGGAATAAATGAGCTGAAGTCGACCATGTGAGAAATCGTTGGATTACCGGGCAATGATGTTTCCCGTTAACCACGCGAGACAACCCACCGATAATGATAATGAGTGTCAAGGTGCCCCAGTACAATTTGACAAGTGTGAATGAATGAGTTGAAGTCGAACACTTGAAAGAATCTACCAATCAGGAGGCAATGATGAATCCCCACTGTCGATAGCGAAGAGTCTGCCACTAATGACTGCAAACCCTAAGGTACTGACAAAAAGACTCTAGACCTTATTCCCAGAGCAATGAGTCAGAGTTGATGGGAAAAGATCTGATGGAAGGAAGGCATTAAGGCATCCCACATCATTCCAGCGCGAGTGTAACCCGTAGGCCAAGATTTGGAAGGAATCGGACGAAGTAGAGTGATGGAACCAAAACCGAAGTACATTTCCGACGTGCACAAGATGAAGCTAGCGCACAGAAGAAACCCTCTGAACCAACCAATAATGAAAGCTGACACAGAGGCGAGAAATCCACCGATAGGGTCAAATGGAAATCAAGGTACTGCACGAATCCCAAGTGTGATAATGTGTGCTGACGTCGAACACAAGGGAAACCACTCGGTCAAAGACCCATGATGATGATCAAATGCTGAGCACGAGGTCACCTATCAATGATGGAAATAGGCCCAAGGTGCGGCTCTAGGTTTGCTCTCAGAGCAATGTGTCGTAGTCGATAAGAGACAAACCCGTCGGCAAGAAGTCAATGGGGACCTTCTCAAACCAGCACGAGCAGAAGACCAAAACATCTGATGTGATAGAATATGATACTGACAAGACCGGGAAGGCCGACTGAATAATGAGTCAAGAGACACTGCAGAATGGCCGACTCAGGTTAAACTTCCCTTGAACAAAAGCACGACTCTGTGATGACCATGGCAGTAAAAGGTGACATTGTATAAATCTGTTATGTAGGAGGCACAAAAAACTCTCCATATGATTGGAAGAGATAACCAACCGGGGGAGAACTGACAAGTGAAACATGGTAAAGGCTAAACCTAGGTCAAAACTAGAACCATCCCAAAATGAAGGAAATATATATAAGTATATGTGCTTTGTTCAAGGGCGACAAACTGACTCTGTACTGCCATCAAAATAACGAAGATACATCCCGCTCCCGCTCTTTTTGTTATATTTGATTTTTTTGTCTTTTTCATATAATAAGCCTGAAAAAGAATAAAAGAATGCTATGGTACAATGGATAGAACGAGTATCAAGAAAGCAGATGCACTAGTTCCTGGGATTGGAACAATCCTATGCTCAATGCAAAGTGGCGAAAACTGGTTAGTGATACTCAGAGGAGCGTTCCATCCATGGGTACAAAGGTGTCAAGTCGTGATAGCTAAGTGCATGCAATGGTTAACTTGTACAGAAAGTCAAGGTCAAAAGTTGGCTTAACATCGAGTCCAAATGAAGCCGGCTAAAGGCCAGGATAAACAAGTAGCCAATATGCAATGCAGTAATACAACTTAACGACACCAGGGAGCCTCTAGGGTATAAGCCAAAAAAATGATAAGTGATGAAGGAGAAGAATGAAGCTTCAACACGAAAGACATGGCGGGACTAAAGAGGACTCCCGAGCCTACATAAAAAGAAGCATGGGCAACAAGTGATAGCGAGGAACTAACTAGGAAGCCCATGTAAAGGAAGGCTCTACCATCAAGTCATGATTAAAAAATCGGCGAGTGAAATGGGTGTAATACTCATGACCTGATGGGATCGACTCTAAGGCAAGTGATCAGTATGGAGGCTAGTATGCAAGATGCAATGGAAAGTGATTCCCTAACCTATATGCCAGTGAAGATCATATACCTGCCATGAAGAGTCGGAAATCATGGATCAAAAATCGGGAAAAATCTCAAAATTGTCAAAATGTACCTGAAAACATACCAAACTGGGCACTTCCAAGAAATCGAGTTATACAGCATAAGATAGATCGAAAAAATAAGCATAAGGAATTTTTGCGAAAATTTTCAATTTTTTAGCCATAAATAGACAAATTACCTCTCATTTGGTTCATTATTGCATAGCTAATTTGGAAAAAGTGCTATGGAGCTAAAAACTTGTTTCATCAAATCAGGAACAACCGACCGTCAGAATTCAGCGAAACTTCAGGTAGGCTCCTTAATCATCCTGTTTATTCATTTTGTCCGTTTGAAAATTAAAATTAAGTGATTTTTTTCTTTGAAACCCTTGCTAAAAATTGTGTATCTGCGCATACGTGGGTTTAATGAAGGAAACCCGCGTATACACGCGACTGTGTACAGTGAAAACCGCGTATGCGCAGGGCCGTAACTAAAAAAGCATTTCTAATGTAAAATTTGATGAAATTTCTCAGGATGACCATTTCATGGAGGGAACGTGAGCATAGCGCAGTAGACCAAGAGGTCATGCAGGACCGCGCAGCGCAAAACATCCTCCGAAATTGCGGATTGTTGAAATTCTTTAAAATGCCCAATATGAAAAGTAATGTGCGATTGCTAGAAATGCTCGTAAATTACTGGGAACCAGATCAGGATTGCTTCATGATTGATCAGATGCCACTACGCATAGAAGTGGAGGATATATATTTCATCACTGGACTCTCCAGGAGGGGAGAACCAGTAGACCTGCACGGAAAGCCCCTGGGAGGGTTAACCATGGAAGATTATGTCCAATTATATTGCGTAGATAATTCCAAAAAGGTTGGAACGCAGATTGGAATTAGAGATATCAGGGATTTGCACATGAAGATCCTCCTTTTCACCATCGGCAGAGTGGCAGGATCTGCCTCACTACATCAGGCGTCCAGGACGCAAATGAGTATAGTTGTAGAGTGTTTGATTCACGTCTGCGATTGGTGCACAGCCCTGCTACAGAACATGAAACAACAACTGACCTCTATTCGCCAGGTAAAAACTAAACACTTTGGCTATGGTACCATTTTGACAACATTATTCTTTGAGAGGATTCCAGCTTTGAGACCCAGAGTCATCTCGACTATCAGCAGCTCGCGGGACCCAAGAATTGCCCGTTGGGCAGACATGATGAAGAGACTGGGGGGCAGCGAAGTACCCCGAACCACCTGGGACGATGAGTTCTTCCTGTGGTGGGGAGAACAGATCATCACATTGGATGAATATCCCTATGCTGGGATGGACTTCCGAGGAGATCCAGATCTAGTACTTCCACCCGGCGCAGCATGGGGAGCAGTCGGTAAGTTTTTGCAAATTTTTTTGACTTATATGATTTTTTGGATTTTTTCAAATATGTATGAAAAAATGAAAACAAACATGTTTTTGATTGGATTCATAATGACTGACAATTAAAAAATGATCATGTTTCAGATGTTGGACCAGTTCGTCCTGAGGGCCTACCGCGCCACAAGCGCCGCAGAGGTGAGGCGGAAACAGTGGATTCCGTCAGGACTCTCCAGGCCGTTCAGAGAAACCTGGAGGGATTGACCCACCAAATCCCTATGGCTGCCGTGGAGGACTTGCCGGAAGCCGTCCAGAGACGGGTTGTAGGAGTACCCCGGGACTGGGTTAGACTATTCCGCCGTGTGGCCACTGCAGTTATGTTCTATAGGAACACGACTTCTGGGCAGGGTCCTCAGGAGTAGACAGATTTTATATGTTAGATGACTGTATATTCTTTTTGATACTGAACATGATGGGGCATAAGCCCAAGTTTTGTACGGCATTTATGGATCCAAATTTTGTAAATTTTTTTGACACTCCGATGATATATACATCGATATTTGATGTGATGTGATAAATGTATCAAATGTATGATGTTTTTGATGATTAAAATTTATTGTATTGAATGATTAATATGCCAATCTAAAGCTTGATTAGCTAATGAGTCAACAAACCAATTGTCAGCTCGAGGAATATGAATGAATGTTAAAAATTGAAATGACTTTTGTAACAAATGTACCCTCAAGAACAATCGTAATAAAAATGGATCTCGTACCCGATAAGTGTTGTTCAAATGTGACACCACCAGCTGGGAGTCCAAGAAAACTACCAACGAATCAACACCCAAAGATATTGCCTCCGAGAGTAGACGAATGACTGCAGTGTATTCTGCTACATTATTGGAAGCAGGACCAATGCAGACTCCTCTTGATACCAACAGCTGACCGGAAGGATAATGAAGCACCCAAGCCGCGAAAGCTAAGTTCCGGGTGTGTCTACTAGCACCATCGGCGAAACCAAAATGACTCATGACATCAACACAACCTGCCAAAGCAGATCAAAAAACATCACCACCTCATCAAAAATCGAAAATCAAACAGATATGTACAAAACAAAAAACTACTATATACAAAGAAAAATGCCAGGCCAAAGCCTAGGCATAATACTTCTTCAAATAGAGCCCATTTCGGGGCTCCGGCAACTCGTTCCCTTCGAAGTCAACCAAGGTATAAGCTCCTTTCTTAAGGACCTTTTTAACGATATAGGGGCCATACCACATCGACTTAAACTTTCCTGCCCCCAAGGCGTCTTTTTCTTGGGCATAGACCAAAACAAGGTCACCTTCGGAAAAGACCCTAGGCTTAACTGCCTTATCGTACTGAACCTTTACTCGGTTTTTATGTGCTTCATTCATCGTGGCAGCATCCCGACGCTGCTCATCGAGATGTTCCAGATGAAGAAGCCGCTCTGCTAGACTAGAAGTGTCAGGAAGAAGCTCAACAGCTAATTTAAGGGAAGGAATCTCGCATTCAATGGGAAATACGGATTCCACCCCGTGGACTAACTGAAACGAAGTAAAGCCAGTTGCAGTTTTAACTGACGTCCTGTATGCCCAGAGTGCAAGATATAGCATAATATGCTAGTTGGATCTATGTTTATCAATTGTCCGTTGAAGAATTGTCTTCAAGGATTTATTCACGGCTTCCACTTGCCCATTGGCCTGAGGATAGTATGGAGATGAATGCTCCTGCCGGAAACCCAATTTGAGAGCCAACTCAGCCATCATACTATTCTGAAAGTGACTGCCATGGTCAGTGACAATCTCTCTAGGTATACCAAAACGAGCGATAACTTGGTTGAAGAAGAAAAGAGCTGCAGTCTCACTGTCGTTCCCAAAAGTAGGCATAGCCTCGGCCCACTTCGTAAAGTAGTCTACTGCTACGATAATGTACTTGTGACCTTTTGCCGAAGGTGGGTTACAAGTAGTATAATCCATACCCCACTTTGTAAAGGGTCCGACAGTAACGACTGGAAAAAGCGGAGCTGGATGAGCGCGCATTTTTCGAGTATACACCTAACAAGGATGACACTTCTTGACCGATTCAATACAATCTTTGAAAATCGAGGGCCAGAAGTAGCCAGCACGCAAAATCTTTTGGGCTGTAGCAAGCCCTGATAAATGACCCCCACAAGCTCCTCCGTGAGAATCATTAAGCACAGCCTCAGCTTCTTCGAAAGTTAAGCAGCGTCTTAGGATTGAATCAACCCCTCGACGGTACAAAGCATCACCAATAATCAGATAATTTTTGGCTAAGTGACGCAGCTTACGACGCTCATCTTTCGAAAAAGAGGAGGGAAACTTCGCAGTCTGGAGATACACAATGATATCCCCATACCAAGGATCTTGTGGAGAGATTAGAAACAAGTGTTCGTCCGGAAAGGACTCATCATAGATCATCTCCTCTCCACAAGGCAACTCGAACATCAATTCTGCAAAGACTAATGACTTCTTGGATTTGGCAGACATGAACTTGAGATCAAACTCTTGTAAAATCACAATCCATCTATTATATTTGCCCCCAATCACTCGCCTGCTGAGGACAAACTGAAATGGATTGGCAGCTGCCAAGACATAAGTTTTGCGAAGAATAATGTAATGTCGGAGTCGCTGCACAGCATGAACTGCTGCTAAGGCTAATTTTTCTATCAGAGTGTATCGCAGTTCAGGTCCTACCAGTCCTCGACTAAGGTAGTAAATAACATGCTCAGCAAGAGCATCATCCTCCTGAACCAGAACCATACCAATGGTAGATTCTGCTGTAGCCAGATATAAAAGAAAATCTCTACTATAATCGGGTGGACTCAGTAAAGGAGCAGAGGTCAATGCCTTTTTCAAGGCATCGAATGAGCGTTGAGCGTAGTCGTCCTAAAGAAAAGGAACTCCTTTCTTCAACAATCTCATATATCCCTTTGTAATCTCAGCATAGTTGATGATAAACCTCCGAAGAAAATTAGACTTCCCTTGGAGACTTTGAAGCTGACGGATTGAAGACGGGGGAGGCAACCGAAGTATTGCATCAACCTTGAAGGGATCTACCCTTATCCCTTCCCTAGACACGATAAATCCCAACAGCTGACCGGATGTAACCGCGAAAATGCACTTGTTCGGATTCAATCAAATTTTATAAAAACGACATCTTTCAAATATTTGCCGGAGGTGACCAGGATGATCCATCCTCTTTCGAGAATGAGCAGCTAGATCATCTAAGTATTCCTCGATAATCTTCTTGATGTCGTGGAAGGCGTAAGACATGGCCCGCTGAAAAGTAGCTCCAGCATTTTTAAGACCAAAAGGCATTTTCTTATATGCAAACGTACCCCAGGGACAAATAAATTTGGTCTTATGTTGATCTTCTGGACGGATATTAATTTGATTATAACCAGAGAAACCGTCCATGAAAGAGAAAATCTCGTTACCGGCACACTCGTCAATAATCTGATCAATGAAAGGTGTGGGGTAATTATCTTTAGGACATGCCTTATTCAGGTCTCTGAAATCGATGCATACTCGAATCGTTCCTTGCTTTTTATCTACCGGAACGGGGTTTGAAACCCATTCAGTCAGAGGAACTGGGAAAATGAATCCCGCCTTAAGCAGCTTTTCAACTTCAGCTTTGATAGCTGCTGCCTTCCTAGGATTAATCGGATGAAGTTTTTGCCTGACCGGCTTAGCGTTTTCATACGTCTTGATCTCATGTTGGACGATAGATGGGTCTATGCCAGGCATTTCCTCATAAGACCAAGCAAAAACATCCCTATACTCTTTGAAGAGCTCGGTATAGATTTGAACTTCTTCACGGGAACATTCAGCTCCAATGAAAACGTTCTCGATAATGTTGGGATTCCTGGAGATGTTCACCGAGATAGTCGGAGAGATCACAGCCATGTTCCCTTCAGCATAAACCTGTGCTGGTGCTAAGGGGCTCAAGACTGGGTGAACAGGTCCAGGAGACTGAGGACTTGGAAAACTAGCTTCGACTTCGCTCAAGTCAGGTAGGAAGTAAGACCGATGATGCAAGTCATCCCACGGTCTCTCTATACCTGTCATTGCTTCCAGGATGGCCTCTTCAGATGGAAGAGTGGTATCTAGACAATCCTGGGCAGAAGAAGAAGTAAGCGTCCAAGTCGGAGCCACATCACCATCCAACTCTTCCGGCGAAAGAGGAGCTGGATCAGACTCTGCAGTGTCAACAACAGACTGATATGCAATCTCAGCTGCAGAAATCGGGAATGCCATTCCACCCACTTGCCCTTCCTCCAACGTGGCAGTTGGGGAAGGTAAGGTCCAAGGGTCCGAAAAATAATGAGTTCGAAAGAACTCTCTTCGAAGGGGAACCTTGGAGGATGAAATAGCATTGATAGACACCTTAGGAGGAGGAAGATCAAAAGATCCCATCAGGGAAGAATACATTCCAACTCCCAGATTCTCGATAGGTGCCTTAGTATTGTCCAACTTAGGGACAGATGAGTCAGAAGGCGCATCCAGGTCTACAGGAGGACAGTCCAGTTGATCCACCGTAACTATCCTCCCTTCGTGGGGGAAACATACTATTCGAAATAGTGAGGATGCAATGGCATCCATCTCATAAATCCAGTTCCTCCCCAGCAGAAGGTTGTAGTCCAAGGCTGCATCTACTACCTCAACCTCTATGTTAACAGTTTTTCCCCCAACACAGATGGGCAAAGCTGGGACAATACCATGGGGTCTGTGAGAATGACCATCGAATGCAGTAAGAACAGTGCTAGATGGAACAGCTTTGGGAGATCCAAGTGTCTTCCAACATGCGAGAGACATCACGCATGTAGAAGCACCCTCATCGACCACCGTTCGAAAGATATTAGTCTTTCGATATGATGATTTAATGTGAAAAGCCATGTGATTAGGAAGTCTCTTCTTGAAGTTATTCATATCAAAAGTAACCAGAAGAGAATTTTTCGGATCAATAGCCCCAATGGCAGTGAGCAAAGCACTGCGCTGAGCCGGACAAGACTGGAGTACCTCTAAAGCTGACATAGCACAAGGACTCTGCGCCAGATCTTCTACAATCAAGTAGTTCTGGGCAGCCCTCGCGTTCGGATTAATCGTTGACCGCTTAGAAGATGCTTTCGGCATCCGAGGCATAGACTCAACAGTTGGCTTCGTGATGTGAAGTGGCTCAGTAGCATCAGGAACTTCCTTAGCTTTCTAAGATTCCTCTCCGCCATAATCACGGGATCTCGTAGCGACATCCACGTGAGCACTCATCATAAAGATGTTCGATGGAATTTCCCCTTCCTGGGCACCTCCAGAGGAAGCCCCAGGATTTTGGTTCGTGCCAACAACTAATTGCTACCCTTGGGGAAAAGGGTTTGTTAGCACAGCCTGGGAACTAGAAGAACCCTGCTGAGATAACAGGCACTGAGCATCCTGAATTTTCAGGAAAAGGTGTGTGAGATGGTCTCCAGTACAAAGTTTGCACGGAAACTTCACTTTCTTTTTCTCCTTTTGACCCTCACCAACACGCTCGTTGGTTTTATTTGCATTACCCTTCCCATTCTTTCCCTTCTTCTTGTTATTACGTCCCTTCTTCTTCCCATCGGATTGTTGATTTCCTTTGGGATCAGAAGCTTGGACAACATTTATGGACAAAGACTGGGAAGGTGATGAATTAGAAGGCACAGCCTGACCAGAAGGAGCAGATTGTAAAGACAACTGCTGAAATTGAGAAAGCAGGCTAGCTGCACTACTATTGACCGATCCGACAAGCCCGTCACCATGTGGACCAGGTTTGGGTTTCGATAAATCCAATTTGGAGCGAGGAGTATTGGGCAAATACTTATAAAGCATCCCAGACTGAGAATAGATCAACTCTAACTGCTGGGCCCTAAAGATGGCCTGCTCCTCAGAAAATACCCCAGATAGGGATACATCTTTTGAAATATCTGACTGCAGAGATTTCAAAAACCACTCGAGAAGGAACTCACCTGGAATATGGGCTTTGATAAGCCTATTCCTTCTCCTTCATTCCTGAATGTGATCAGAAATGTGAGTTGCCTCATCCTGCTTAAAATTAGCTAGGAGTTCGGTCCCAGCCTCATATCTGATAGGCAACTGAAAATGGTTAAGAAATGTGACAGCCAGTTCTCCAAATGTGGCGAAACTGCCCCCAGTGAGCTCTATATACCATTTGGCAGCATTTCCAGTTAGGGTGCGTTGAAATAATCTCAACCTAATCGAGTCATCGATCAGGGAGTTCGACGAACACCATAAGTGGAAAGTGGTGATGTGGTCCGCCGGATCCTCTCCATTCTTACCTTCAAACTTTGGAATGTCTGAAGGAAGTTTGGTCGGGACCGGAGGCCACCCCGTACTATAACGAATCGGGTCATTAGTTAACTTCGACAAGTCTGGCAAGTTTAATGTTGCCAGAAACGGTAATCAAGGCGGAGCCTGAGAATTCCATCCTTGATGGGATGGATTTCCAACATTTTGAAAAGAATAGCCTGGATTTGATGAGGCACCAGGCTGCCAGAAAGGACTCGTAGAAAACGGAGAAGAACCTCCTCCCCACGCCGAGTTACCAAAGCCCAGACCAGTTCCCCCCGCTGAAGTATTGATTGAAGAGGAAAGCCCCTGGTAGGGGTTCCAAGCATTAGACAGAGGAGAAAAAGACTGATAAGCACTCGATGAAAGGAAAGAAGCATTCCCTTGATGACCTGCGTAAGACTGATTCCCTGCCCCCGCTGTAGTAAAGACAGGATTCCATCCCGTAAAAGTAGTCGAACTTTGCCCCCCAGACCAAGGGTTGAAACTCTGGGTCTGGGACGTAAATGGAAACGACCCTAAAGAAGGATTGGAACTAGGAATGTGCCCAGTCCCAAAGGGGAAACCCTGAAACGAAGCTGATCCACTAGCCATGTTAGACATGGGTGTAGATCCAGCTGCACCGGCGGAAAAGGAAAAAGAGGGATTTCCACTAATGGACATCCCTGAACAGAAGGGACCAGAATGGGAAGCATATGCTTGGGTGAACCCAGAGCCAAACATAGCAGCACTAGAAGCAATCGAAGATGAAGCAATATTGCCCCCTGCCTCGACAGAAACAGGGGTCTGAATGCCTGCAGCACTCACAGTAGAAGCCGCGTTCCCAGTTGTGGCCATCGAAAGATAAGAATGATATGGAAGATCCGGCGGTCTCTCAGACTCCGGTCCGATGTACTGAACAAAAAACGGATAATCAGGAGGAAGAGGAGATGGACCTATAGCAGGAGGCTCAGGTATATCTTCTATCTAAAAATCTTCTTCCTGAGGAAACAACACTCGCGAGGTGAGCGGAATGCTCCTCTCGGAACCGACACTGAAATCAGCTACGAAACCTTCAGACCTTGGTGGAGGATCTCTCTCCACAGCGTCAGACTCCACAGGGTGGTAACCACCTACTAAATCGCTCCTATGCCTTCTCGAAGAAGGCTCTACACTCTCGGGAGATAACCCTCGGATTCTCCTCGAACGTCGAGGTGCTTGATCAGCCACTTTTATAGATTTATTAAATTAGACTCAAAAAAGTGAAAAGCTAGGCAAGCTAGGAGCAAAGAGCACTCACTAAAATAAAAATCCCTGAGAAACAGCAAGCAAACAACCTCCAAGTATTTCCGCTCCGGGTGATGAGGACCGGACACCAAAATACAGGAAAGCGAAGTATAGGACCTTCCGAAAGCAGTCTGGGATGATTAGGGCCCAGAACAACTAGCGAAGGTATCAGAAACAGTTACGCCGACCTCCTAACGACGGCCTTTGCCGGCTCAAGCACCCAAGCTTCGCAAGGGCACCCCCCAGAAGTACTGCTGAAAGTGATGCGACGTCTGCCTCAGGTACCACGGGTATTCCCCCCCGCAGTCACCTGTGTGGAACCTAGGAACAACAACTATGGACACCAATCCGTATCGGAAGCTGGGCGGAATGGTCTTGAGGTTAGATTCAGCTAATCGGAGGGGGGGTATCCCTCTTCTTAACCTTCACTTCCCCTCGCGCTTGACTCTCGGATGAGAGCTTTCCCAATCCACCTCACGGAGTTGGATTTCGCTCAATTAATAAACTTCTATGTTTGTTTGAGCGGCCTTGGAGAGTTAACTCTCCTCTCTCCTATTCCAAGGCCCTACAACCTAGCTAGTTGGTGATTGACACTTAATAAAACTTGCTAGTTGATTTTAGATTAAATCGCTTATTTTAAGGGTTGTTGTATTAAGTCACAAGGATATGGAGATGAAACCAATGGTGTTTTGACGCAAAAGAAATTAATAAAAACTTAACTACATGCACATGCAGTTCTTTGTCTTTCGATGAAAAGTAATCTCTATACAGGTTCTACGAGACTAAAAATTGTATTTTTTCTTTTCAAATAGCAAACTCACACTCACAAAAACTAAGAAGCTAACTAAATGCTGAAATGCACCTAATGCAAATCACTACAAGCATGTAAATCCTAAGATGCAAAAAATCTCTTAAAACAGAGTGAAATTTCCCAAAAAGCTCCTTCAGTTTTAACTCATCTTTTGTTGTCCAGAAAGCTAATTCTTGAAACCAAGAACTCTTGAAATAAGGACACCAAAAACACTTAAAAACAAGAAGAAGAAATCAAGTGACAACTCCTCCTCAAAATCAAGCCAAAAACTAGAAGCAAGAAACTTCACAAAAGCTCCAAAAGATATGGCAAAACGAAAATGAAAATGCAACAACAAAAACAAAAACAAGAGACAATGTTTTTTGAGTTTTTGAAATGCAAAAACAAAAAGCAAAACAAATGTTTTTTGGGATTTTTAGTTTTATAAAGCAAGAGCTCGAAAATACCAAGCACAACTATCAAAATCCAAACCAAAACGAGACCGAATTTCAAGCACAAACTTCAACAATGCTCCCAAACCTTATAAAGCCAACAGTAGCAAGATCAATAAGAGCAACGGAAGACCAAAAACTCAGCCACTCAGCCTAGACAAATAGTGCAAACTCGTTGCAACAAAAACTCCAAAGAAGCAAGAAAAGTTCTTCGAAAATTGCAACAAAATCCTAGCCTATGGAAATCAAGAAAACCAATCGAAAACGAAGCAAAAATCGCAATGCAAAGCACAACACAAAGATAGGAGCGAGTCAGTGAGCAGAAGCTCTCTGTTCTGATAAAGAAGAACAACCAAGAATGCTCAGAAAGCAATCTTGGAACTCAATCCAGAAGTGCCAGCACCAGAAACAAAACTTTTGCCAAAAGACTAGTTTTCGAACAAACGAAAGAGAGAAAAGACTTGAAACCATTTCCTTCACACTCTAGTAAGCACAGAGACTCTGTAGAAACAGGCCTCCTCAGCCAGAAAGGACCAAAAACTCAAGAATCCTAAAAATTCAAAATCTGCCTAGGTATACGCGGCTTCACAGCTGTGCAACCAGCGTGTATACGCGTCTGTTCTAAGGGAAACTCACGTATACGCGGTTTCCTTCAGACAAACTCGCGTGTATACGCGACTGTGTGCAAAAGAAGAAGCGTATGCAAAGGTAAATAATGAAAAAAAACAAAAGAACAAGCCTGGAAAAGACACCAAGACTTCAGACTGACTGCAAGAAAACAAACTGGACTGCAAAAGACAGAAAAAACTGTTGGCAACCTACCAAAAAACTGAAACAACCCAACAGGAGAATCACAAGAATGTGATCCCCAGCTGAGTCGCCAGTTCTGTTTCGGGGAATTAACACCCTAGAGGTTGGTTGGGATACAACCTCCACAGAGCAGGGGCGTACTACTTAACAGAGACTCACACAACCATGCACGTTCAGAAAAACCAAATAGAGCAGAATGAGAGATTTACCCGTTGGTCCTATGTTTGAAGTAGATCCACGTGGAGTCCAAACTCCCTGCAACTGTCCTTCCTCCTTAACCTGAAATACAAGAAGAAACCAGCACAAAGGACAAGTTGTACAGCATATATCTACTCTATATGTTAGTGAGATTCATATAAAATATTAAATAAATCATAATGAATGCTTGTATAACAAATATTCTCATACATAAAAGCATACACTAACACATTTATTTCGGGAACAGCATGATACTTCTGTATTATAAATAGCACGTACAAAAGTAATCAAGTGGAGAGATCACCTGATCCTTCCAAGGCCTTCACAGACCGTCGTCCGGATCCGTCCAGCCCTTGCCTCGCTAAGACTCCTTCCAAACTGGTGCATACGAGATAACATATAAAGGGATGTATATCTCAAGGAAACAAGGGTTTCCTCCAATGAACTGGGAAAGTGCAGGAGGCACAGGGAATCGGACTTGGATAGGGAATACCAACAGAGTATAATAATGATAACTCTCTCTCTCTCTTAGGCCATACACATGAGGGCTTTTTATAGTCCCTCCAAGTAGTTTCAGCAGTTGGAAACAGTTGGCCACGGGCTGGGGTGGTTGAACTACCTGAGTAACCATCAACCCAGTGCGAAATTAGGGATTTTTTATATATTTTTTAATCATTTTAATGGCATACGCGGAAAAGTCTAGCTGGACTTGCGTATACACGCGGAAAAACACGAGCATAGTCGCGTATGTGAGATTTTACACTGTTTTTAAGTTAATTTGTCCAAGTCTGTAGGAATGGGTGCCCAAAAGCCATGAAGCAATCATGAATCATGTCAAAGTGAGAAATGGTGCTATAACAGGGTTGGTTTTGTGATAGCCAAAGTGCAATTTTCTTGGCTAAGAACCCTGCTTATCATTAAAAGACAAAGCACATTGATGTTCAATATCACTTTGTGAGATATATGGTTGAGGCCAAAAGGGTGTTGCTGGTAAAGGTGGACACCTTGAAGAATGTTGCAGATGCATTGATGAAGTCTGTGAGCACTCAGAAGTTCTCTTGGTGTAGAGAAACAATGGGTGTTGCAAAGTTGGGCTAATGACTTAGATCTCTTATGGCCCCCTGCGAAAAGAAAACAAGTGGGAGAATGTTTGGTATGTGTTATATTCTTTCCATGACTAGTCATGCGCGGGGGGTGTGTCATAGGGGGGGTGATATCCCCCCCTATACGTTGCATCGGGCGCAGCAGGGGGGTCATAGGGGGGGTGGAAAGCCCCTCTGTCAAGGTCCTAGGCAGCACCCCGGGAAAAAAAATTTGGTCCTTATTTTCCAGTGGGTGGACCCGCCCATGGTTTTGTGCATGGGTTTGCACATGGTTTTGGGGCATGATGTTTTTTGGCCCCTGGTATTTTTTAGATCCAGTCAAGGGAACTATGATTATGTTTTAATCTAGGGTTAATGGATTGGGGTTTATGTATGCTTCAACATGTATATATATGTGTTGTAACACTAAAAGGAATATAATGAAAAATCAAGTTGGTCGTCCCGATTTGGGATCCAGGGGAAAATATCTGTGTTTATATGTTTTATGTTTTATGCTCTCGCTATTGTTTATTTTATTTTTTTAATATTCATTTTCAGATAATTTGTTGTGCAGGGTTAAAACCTACAATGAAACTATTCATGACCTAAATATGCTTGAAAATGTGTTGTTTTGCAACTAGGAGAAGAAAATGATAAGGTGGGTGATGGAAGGCTTGAACACACGGGGGAAAGGTTGGAGGTGTATGAGTGGTTATTGTAGGTTTATAAGGTGGCCATGGTGTTTTTTGGGCTTAAGGAGGGGCCCACAGGTGATGTTCCAAGTGCTGCTACAGGTTTCCTATAGTGCTACAGGCAAGTCCTGAATTGCTACAGGAAACAAGCCGAGGGAAATATGAGGCCAAAAAGAGGTAGAAAAAGGGTAGGAAAGGTGGTGTGAAGGTGGATGAGGATGACTTTTGGGTGGCCCAACCTTTGGCCAAGCTCAGGGCATATTTTTAGGCATATCTTGAACCCCTAAGGTTTTCTCATGGTGTAGGGATGGAAAATCCAAAAACATGGCTGATGGTGATTTTGATAATCAGAGGGTTAAAGGGAGATGAGAGATGAAGCTAGAGGTGTTGGTGAACTTATCCTTGGCTATGCTACCTATATGTACAATCAAAATACTTAGTCATGCAATAAATATGGACAAATTCATGATAAATAAGGTGGAAAATATGACTTGAATTTGTAAAGAAAATCAATTCTAATCTTAGAAATAGATATCTACCACAACATACTGAACATGTTCATGGAATTATATCAACTAATCTCATATATTCCAAGAAATCATAAACTAAAAAACAAATTTGGTCTGTGGGGAAGGTCTACCCTCCTCATGCTCTATTGACAGAGGTGAGAGGGGGAGGCTTGACTCACATCTTTATGGAGTTTGTCACCTATTCTACCACTCATGTAAGAAAACTAAATCTATAGCAAAAGACAAATGCAAGAAAACTAAAACAATAAATGAAAATACCAACAAACTAGCTAACTATTCATAAGAAAAACTATCTAAATGACATGAAAGGAAAGAATGATTACACAAGAGAGGCTGAGGCACATGGATTGAGCCCTAACCCACAAGCCTAGCTCTCTGGAAATAGATCAATAAGGCAATGTCTTAATACTCATTTCATTTCAAAAGATAGTCTCATTACATTAATATAAAAGTCTTGAAAAACTTATTATAAGAGCAAAGAGCCTAATATCTTTCTCCAAAATATGAATCCTAATGAGCCCTTTCTCATCTCTATTTAAACTCAAGGGCAGCTACCAATATTTCCCTAGAAAATAGGCGATGATTCCACTTGAATCCAAGTGGTATGGCTTAAGTGCACTTCGTCTTCAGTTTCCTTGGCTGCCTTTGATTTCGAGTTATTGTAGGGAATCTCGAGGATCCCTTAGCTGCCTTTGGGATTTAAGGAGGGTGAAAACCCCATAGAATCTCTCCTTGTTGTCTACTCCGAGTCTTTATGAAAAAATCTCCACAAAAATGCCATATCTTCATGATTTCCCTGCATTTAATATTATTTTAGGTACTCGAAGTATGTTAAGCCTTAAGCACCACCTACACTAGCATCAATAGCCCATAATATAATTAAAATGCAAGAAAATTAGACTTAATAAGGCAAAAATGTGGCCATTAACCCCTCCAAATGTACCTAATTATGGAGCTCATCATCAATCCCCTACTAAATGGTTGCTAATCCTCTAAGAAACTAATCCTCCTTCTGCAATTCCTTCAAGGCCTTGATGACCCTCTGACTTCCCAAGGAAGAAGTGTGGGAGTCCCCTAAGGAGGGCAAAACCCATCATTCTTTTCTTCTTCTTACCATTCTATGTTCTATTGATCTTGGTCCTTCCCATCACTCAGCCCCAGAAGCAAGGGTGGACTGAGATTTAGACCAAGCCATTGAATCTTTTTGGCATGCATGGCCCTCTTATACAATGGTGCCCTTTCCAAGGCACCCCTTAATCTTTCTGGTGTATGGTATTCCATTTTTCTAAGGATGTGAGGGAGGTTGTTCCATCTTCTCTGGCTAGCCATAATGAACTCATCTCCCAACAAACTAGAAACATCATCAAAGTGGGATATTTCTTGAGCTTGTGTATGGAGGTATCTTTTAGCTAGTTCAGGATCCCTTTCAATCTTGAGATGGTTATTGATGACTCCTCTAGGGCTGAACAATTCTACCCTAATGTGTAAGGGTTCTCTATTTTCTTGTCTCATAACCCTACTCATCATGTGTGCTCTTGTCTCCTCATTGACCATCCATGATGCTAAGGCCATTAATTTCATATCCCCCATCTTAGGATTGGGGTCCCAAATATTTAAATATGTTAACACAAGTTTATGCATATAAAACTCTGCCATTTTTTCCTTGTCAGCCATGCTAGCTTGATCAGAGAAATCAATGAAATGTCTAAAATTTTGTAAAGGCAAGGATCCATGGGAGGCCAAAGTTTTGATTTGAAAGAGGAGTCGCTGCTCCTTAAGGTAAACTGCATATGAATCTCAAGGATACATGTCTTGAATGGCCTCAATGCACAATTCTACCATGGTGGTCACTTGTTTACCTTTTTGTTGAAGCTGCTCTTGTAGTGCTACATTCTCTGCTTGTGATTTATAAATTTGCTCCTTCAAAACTGACTCTCTGAGCCTCACATCAGATAAATATTTTCCCAATTTGTTGGCTTGAGAGGTCCTGGCCTAGGTTCGGAGGTGAAGGTTTGCCAACAAACCCCTATACTACTGGCCCTTTCAGCAGTGACCCGCTTGCACAGTTCAAAGTCTCACCCTAAGTAGTATGGGAGGGTGCTAGAACTAGGTTTCTACACCCTGAGAGAGAGAGTAGGTAATAACGCAGGCCTACAATTATCAGATTTGCGACGAAGGGTGATTCACAGGGTTCCAGAATGTAACCAAAAAATAGTTCTTATCAGATCTACTCTAGCAGGTTCACATCCACATGTGTATCCTCAATTACAACCATAAAACAACATAATCACAACCAATATTGGTAACATAGATAGTTCACATTCATTAACAGAGATGCAATCAATAAGTGAAACAACAATCATATCACCGTAACATACTAATTGTAGATACTTTCATACCACAGAGATAAAAAAGACGAGTTCGCAACTTAATCAGAAAATCTTAGTTCGCATCAATCATAACAGAATAGATCCAGACAACATCATATGTTTTGGAAATATTTCACATATATTTCTTATCAAAATCCTCTTACATTCCCCGAATACCATCTGCAAGGTCTGCACACAACAGGACATAGGATCTCCGCGCACACAGCTAGCAGGGTCCGCACACAATAGGACAGAGGATCTCTACACACACAGCCAGCAGGAGTCCTAACCCAAACAACCCAACCCAAGTTCTAGAAATGCGTACTTTGTATCAATATCTATTCATCTTCCCCCTTAAGACTCAAAATGTTCATCTATTTATAATGATTTAGCCTAAGATTTCATGTGGTCTGAAAATCATGGTTTGCGGACTCTAGGTCTACCCTTTGACCCGTTACAATGCTTTTTGGGCTTTAACCCCCCCCCCCCCAAAACCTCTGCGTTAGACTAAAATATGCAAAAAATATACAAAAATACTCAAAACTATCCCAATTTGCAGCCTTTGGAGGACCCTGTTCCAACAGTCCCCCAAAACAATCTTGTGACTTGTCACAAGTCACTGTGATGGCAAGTTCTCCACCTGCACCTGCATAGCTATTCCGTCCATATAGTCATTTGATTCGATATGGTTTGAGACGACTACCATTGATGTAGCCTGATAGAATATCGCCGCGCAGGGTAGCTAGCCTAAAATCTTCACCATCCATGACTTCCTTAACGGTGTAGGGACCAAGCCAGTGCTGTCGAAATTTCCCTAGATGCTTTGAAAACTGGCTATCATATAAGAGGACCAATTCACCCTCTACAAATGTGTTTTGGCGAATATGTCGATCATGCCAGGTTTTATTGCGGGCCTTCTGAACCTACTGATGGAAATTAGCGAGAAACCGATCTTCCTCCAAAGCCATAAGTTGTGCTAATTGCTCCTCTATGATGTTAAGTTCTGCCATGTTCATAAATTCTGTGATACAGTATACTCCATTGGCATAATGTCCTCTTTACCATAAACCATCCTGAATGGGGTTTTCCCCGTTAACTTCTTGTAAGTTGTTCGATAGGCCCAAAGAACCGATGGGATGCACATGTCCCAATCACTGCGATCAGTGTTGCATACCTTTGTCAACACTTGCTCCAAGATTTTGTTAAAAGCTTCAACCATGCCATTTGCTTGTGGGTGATATGGTGTGCTCTTCGCATGATGGATCCAAAACTCCTTAGTCAAAGCTTGGATTGTTTCATTAACAAAGTGCGTACCTCTGTCACTCATGAGGATCTTCGGGCATCCAAATCTAGTCAGGATTTGTTCAAAGATGAAATGTGTAGCGATCTTTGCAGTACAATCCTTTACTGCTTGTGCTTCGGCTAACCTAGTTACATAATCAGTGGTAGTAATAATGTAGCATGCACCCATATTCTTCCCTATTGGGTTGATAGGCCCTATGAAATCGATGGCCCATTTATCAAATGCTTCTAGATCCATTTGTGATTGAAGGGGCGTTTCATCTTTGCTGGATGGCCTCCCTGTTCGTTGGCACCTATCGCAGGCTTTACAATAATCATGAGCATCACTATGCAAGGTTGGCCACCATAACCCAGCTCTCAAGACCTTTTGCGCCATTTATTTTCCTATGTAGTGACCTCCTGCTACTCTGTCATGAGCCTCTGCCAAGATAGCGTGCCTTTCATACTCCAAAACATATCTCTGCAATACTTCATCAGCTCCCATCTTATATAAATTACCTGCGATGATGGTAAAATCTACGGCCCGGGTGACTAATTCTTTCTTCTGTTGTACCGAGTAATCTGGAGGTGCCCTCCCAGTAGTCAAGAACTGAATGATATCAACGAAGTGTGCATCCACTACCTTAATAGCAAATATTTGCGCATCAAGCAATCTGTCCTCCAGGTTGGTTGGCTCCTCGCCACTCTCAATTTGGGACAAGTGATCTAGCCTAGCATTCAACTTTCACAGCTTGACGATGATTTCAAAGTCAAAATCTTGAAATAGCAGTAGCCATCGGTAGATTTTCCTAGGTACTTCAAGTTTGAATGGTCGGTGAACATTTTGAAGTTTCCTCCTAACAAGTAATGCCGAAATTTTTGCAAAGCGTACACCATGGCCAATCCCTCCCACTTTGTAGTGGAGTAGTTGCGTTCTGCACCAAAGAGTTTCCTACTCACAAACACAACTGGATGGTCGATATCTCCTTCTCCTGGCTGCTTAAGGACAACCCCGAGAGCAATGCTTGATGCATCAACGTGAACATGAAATACCTTCTCCCAATCAGGAAAGATGAGAATAGGTGCCGAGACCATATTTTCTTTAAGTAACTCAAAGCTCTTTTGGCACTCGTCATTCCAAAATAACAAAACATCCTTCTTGAGAAATTTTTCCATAGGGACCGTAATAAACGCATAGCCTTCAATGAATTTCCTATGGTAGCCCGTGTGTCCAAGGATTGAGCACATCTGTTTCTCCGTTGTTGGTATTGGCAAGTTTATGATAACTGCGATTTTGGAAAGATCCACCATCAGTCCTTGCCAACAAACTATGTGGTTGAGAAAGATTTTGAAGGGTACGCATAAGACACATTTCTTGATATTTAGGGAAATCTGGTGTTTTCGGTAGGCATCCAACATCATGCACAGGTTTGATACATGCGCCTTTACCAGGCAGAAGACAGTCCAATCATCGAAATACACTTCTAGGAATTTGTGGATGAATTCCTTGAATACTGCAACAACGACCCGTGAGAATATAACAGGGGAATTCTTGAGCCCAAACAGCGTGATAGTATACTAAAACGATCCCCACTCAGTGGAAAACATGGTTTTTTTGCAGTCCTTAGGTGCGATTATGATCTGATGGTATCCTGAGAACTCGTCCATGAAGGAGTATGCTTCTTGCCCTCCCACGCTGTCCAAAATTTCATCTAAGAATGGTGTAGGGAATGGATCATGAATGCAGGCATCGTTAAACTTGTGCAAGTCCACATAGATCTAAATCTCCCCCTTAGTCTTTTTCTCCTAAACCACCATTGGGCTAACCCAGTCTGACTGCTCAATAGGTTCGATGATACCTACAATGGTCATTTTATCGGGTTCTTCCTTCACCTTATACTTATACTTGGGATTCAACCTATAGAGTTGCTCCTTCACGAGGCGTGCATCTAGTTTGAGAGTGATATGCATGACCCCTAAGTCCCCCGTGATCTCCTTCAGCTCCGAAAACTTTTTTGGGAACATGTCCTGGTATTATGTGAGTAATTCAGCCACTTTTCCTACTATATCCTCATCCCAATAGTCCCCAATCTTGGCCAACTTAGGGTGTTCTTCCATCCCAATATTGACTTCTCACAGCTTTATAGGCTTAGTAACATCCACCTCTTATAGTGGAGGTCCTGCAATGGCATGCTCCCCTTCCGATTCTGGGATAGAGACAGATCGCATGTCATCTTCACCTTCTTCCCTTACCAAGCTGCGGCAGTTGAAAATATCCTGCATCTGTGTTTCCCATGTCGGTACCTCGAATACTGCAGATGATCTGGATTTTACAAACACAAAAGTATCTATATTTTGTAGAGCTTTGTCAAGCGCCTCTGAACCCCCTATCAGTCTAGATGTTCCTATGAAGTCATCCTTTAGATTTTCCCAATGGCAGGTGCATTGATGGAGCTCTGTATCCAGGTACCATGCAGTAGTGATTGGACCCAACGTATAAATGAACAAGTAGATCCATTCTTATGTATTTTGGTCACCCCACGTCTTTATCCATGCAAAAAAGTGCTCACGTGGATCCCCTGGGCCAAGGAACGTCTTGACTCGTATCTCCACCAGAGGTTTAAATCGGAGGAGAATCATGTCTCGACATCCCTCCCAGTCCTGGAATGCCTCCTTATGTGTATCTCATCATCGTGCAGGTGTTGCACGCATAGCTAGATTAAGGGCCCATAACTTTTGTTCTCTGGGAACCTCGGCTTCCAATGTCTGCAAAAATTCCTTAATATTACCAGAACCATCAAAATAGGGTAGGTCTCTTACCTTTGAGGAAATGCAATGGAAGTCCTTCGTGACACGAAGACATCGCAGCGCAGATACATCATGTAATGAATTTTTCCAGTTCTCCATCTCCCCATCGGAGTCAGAGAAGTTTTCACTGTCCTTTTCCCAGCAGAGTACACCATCCGCCGTGGGGTTGATCCAATCTTCATCCCGCACAGTCAACTTATAAATGTGATCTACATATTCTTCGTCGCACACTGGCTCAATATATCGTTCACCTTCTGCAGGATTTAATGGTATTATCACCCTGCAAATCACCCTTCGATGTAGATTTGATAATTGTGGGCCTGCGTTATTACCTACTCTCTCTCAGGGTGCAGAAACCTAGTTCCAGCACCCTCCCATACTGCTTCGGGTGGGACTTTGACCTACACAAGTGGGTCACGGCCGAAAGGGCCAGTAGTATAGGGATTTTTTGGCTCGAGGGGTCCTGACCTAGGTTTGGAGGTGAAGGTTTGCCAAAAAACCCCTATAATACTGGCCCTTTCGGCAGTGACCCGCTTACGCAGGTCAAAGTCTCACCCGAAGCAGTATGGGAGGGTGCTGGAACCAGGTTTCCGCTCCCTGAGAGAGGCTAGGTAATAACATAGGCCCACAATTATCAGATCTATGTTGAAGGGTGATTTGCAGGGTTCCAGAATGTAACCAGAATATATTTCTTATCATATCTAATCTAGCAGGTTTGCATCCACGTGCATATCCTCAATTACAACCATAAAACAACATAATCGCAGACAATATTGTCAACATAGATAGTTCGTGTTCATTAATAGAGATGAAATCAGTAAGTGCAAAAATAGTCATATCACAGTAACATACTAAGTGCAGATACTTTCATACCACAGAGATAAAATAGACAAGTTCACAGCTTAATCAGACAATATTAGTTCGCATCAATCATAAAAGAACAGATCCAGACAACATCATATGTTTTGGCAATATTTCACAGATATTACTTATCAAAATCCTCTTACATTCCCCGAATACCACCTGCACACATAGCCAGCAGGGTCCACACATAGCAGGACAGAGGATCTCCACGCACACAGCTAGCAGGAGTCCTAACCCAAACAACCCAACCCAATATCTAGCAATTCGTACTTCGTACAAATCTCTATTCATCTTCCCCCTTAAGACTCAAAATGTTCATCTATTTATAATGATTTAGCCTAAGCTTTACTGTGGTCCACAAACTGTGGCTTGCAGACACTAGGTCTACCCTTTTACCCGTTACAATTCTTTCTAGGCTTTGACCCCCCCCCCAAAACCCCCGCATTAGACTAAAATATGCCAAAAATATACAAAAATACTCAAAACTATCCCAATTCACAGCCTTTGGAGGACCTTGTTCCAACATAATTCAACTAATTTTCCTTCCATAACCCCTATATCATACACTCCTTTAGATGTGGAAAGCTTCATCCAATGATGAGTGCATGCCCTCTCTTCCTCCAACTGGTAAAACAAAGGAATTGTGAATTTTTGAGGAATTAATCTACCCCCCCAATGTAGGTGTAGTAAGAGCTGAGATTGGGTTGAGGGTTAGGGTTTGGCACCATTGCAACATCTTTGGGATTTGATTTTAGTGAGTTGGCCTCTTATTTATTATCTTTTCCTCCCTCTTTTTCATCATGTATTTCCTATTGTGCCATGCCCTCAACTTCCTTGACCTCTTGCACTCCTGTGGTTGTTTTTTCCTCCTCCACCAAATCATTTTTCTCTAAATTTGTGCTTGCTGGAGTTTCCTATAGCAAAAAGAGAGTTTCATGTAGCAAACTTTGTTCTTCTTGCTGAAGGCTCTCTTCTCCTTGGTTTTCACTCTTCTCACTCCTTTAAGGGTCTCTGGAGGTTGCGTGAGGTGTATGGGTTGCCAATCTAGCTTAATGTCTTCTGATAAATGTTACAGGTGTCCTTATGGGTGAAGTGACTTCTTGTACCCTTCCTTATTCTAATCTGATTTCCTCGTCCTTCTGTGGTGATTATTTAATGGTGATAAGGCTCTTGGTGGGATTTTGTGGCTTTCCCTATCTCACCCTCTGACTCTTCCTAGTTCTGAAGTACTTAGGTGTATGCCTCTTCCCTTTTTTTTAATAGGTGTGCTCAAATTAGTTAAAGTGGCAGCTAACTCTTTGTCTATGATGTCAGGTGACATGCTTGTGTCTTGAGTGGAGGTTTCATGGCCTAAGATAGGGTTCATATCTTGTTTTTCCTCAGTCTCTACTTCCTCCTTTCCTTCAGCTTCTTATTTCTCTCTTTATGTTGTCTCTATGTTCTTTGTCTCAATTTCCATCTCCTCCTTTTCTTCTATGTTTTTTGCCTCTTCTTCCTCTCTGTTTTCTGCCACTTTTTCCTCTTTGTTTTCTGCCTCTTCTTCATCTTCTTATTCCTCCTCTTCTACTTCTTCTTCTATAGGGCTAGAAGTAGAGGTTTGAACTATTTGGTTAGCTATAAAGGCTTCCCTATCCATGCATATAAAAGAGGACCAGGATACAGGTAGGTTTAGCATTTTCAAAGAATCATCTACAATTAATTTTATGAGGCCATGATGGGCCAAGTGTTGATACTTCCTTTATCTCACTTTATGGCTCATATCAGTGATGGATTCTAGGAGGAAGTGAGGGACACTTAATCTCTATTTGAGTGGGATATCTCCTAGGAACCTTAGTTCATTTAACAACCTGAAATGATACCCATAAATCACACTCAATCTTCCTTCATAAGAGATGAATTTCATGATGTGGAAGGAAAATTCAACCAAGGGGTATGGGAGGTTCTATCTTCTCACACCAATTTTATATTCAATATACTTCTTTCTAGGTAAGAAGAAATTATTTTTGGTTGCAGTGCTAGGCATTCTTTCCTTGACCCATTTGACTCCTAAGGGAAAGGTGGTAACTCTGCTTATCGGTTTAGGAGATAGAGTGATGGCTAGTCCTCTTATCACATTGGTGGCTCTTTCTTCTGAATGTTACTGTCAGTCTACTACAAATTATTTAGTTATTTCATCATCATAACCTTTCAATAGCTCGAAGAACCCTATCCATTAGTGATTAGGAAGATTTCCATAACCTTAGGGTGTTGCCTAATTCTCTTAATGTCGAAAAGGCTCCCTCTTGTTGAATCCTCCTCCCATTTTAATGTTGTGAGATGAAGGTGGTGAGGGGTTTTTAGAGGTAAGTCTTGGAGGTGGAGGCCTTGAAGCAAAACACAAGATTTTTTTACCCTTTAACTGTCACATATACTTTTGCTGAGTGTGAATTACATGGAGGAATTTTAGTTTTGGAGGATGAAAATCCACTTACCTTGGTCATTTTCTATTTTGGTTTGATATATGGGGGCTTTGGGAAGCCAATTCACACACAGGTAACTCTGTGCTACCCTCTAAGCCTCTGTTGGTGAGCTGTTGAAGTTTCCTGTAGCAAAACAATGTTTCCTATAACATGATGGTGCATGCAAGCCCAAAATTGGATGCTTCTCTTCTGATGGCTCCCACTGCTCTCCTACACTTTTTTCTCTTCTAAATTCTCAATGCAATGGTGGAAATGAGACAAACATTACCTTTATTGGACTTTTTAGCCAAATTTGGAGCCTTGTGGTGACTCGTACTCAACTTGAGTTTCCTCTTAGAGACCATTGGCCCCCACTTCAGTTAATCATTGCTGACCTCATGATCATTCCCCTTCGTACTAATCCATCTTGACTTGAATCGATTTGACTTTCCTAGGTGGCATGCACTTTCACTTTTCCTTCAGTTTTACTTTACGAAGGTGGCAAGTTAACTAGCCACCTTTTTTCCTTTTAAACTTCTAAATCTCGACATTTAACTATTTTGGCCATTATAGATGCAAAACGAGGGGTGAGAGGCCATACTTGAGGTTACCTGGTGTTGGTGAGGTGCTATAGGAGCTAGAGCAAGGATATTGAGTTGGTGGTGGCAGCCTAAGTCTTTTTTTTTGTGTCTTAATTTTTTCTGAGTGAGAAGCTTTTCTAAGTGAGCTTCTTATCTTTTTTGAGTGAGATGCTTACCCCCTTTTTTTTTTAGGTTTTTCATGGAGGCCTTTAAATGCCATTTTCCCTCTGGAGTTTGCTGGTGGTCTCCTGGAGTCATCTACATTAGATTTTCTTCATATTTTGGCCTTGTTGTGTCACACACATATTTGCTACAGGAAACTCTCTTATACCTATAGAATTTTGTTCCTTGCCTCTTCATGCTTCAGTTTGCTCTGGAATGGAGGGATATGGGTTATGAAGGTTATGGAGGAAGTCATGGGATGGATGGAGCAGAGGATAGTCAAGATAAATGGTTCCTATGCCAGGTTTCAATGCTTTAGCTACCCAAGGTGCAACATAAGGTTTATATAGGGAAACCTTGCGCATGGAGTGAAAATGGGTGTTGGGAATTGTAGGCATAGGAAAAACACATATTATCATGCCTTAAATGAATTTCAAAAACCCCTTAGACAACCTTTTTATTCATAAACTATTTTCCTGTAGCATTTACATGATTTTCCTGTAGTGCTACAAGAATCCTATAGCTGCTTGTTTTTCTTGTAGCAATTCTAGATTAGGGAAAAAAATGAACTTGTTGCCTATCTGGTGGGTGAAATGGATGAAGGGATGGATGATGGAGTGGCTTATGGAGTGTGCAAGAAAAGAATAATAAATAATAAATATAAATCGATCCTCTAGATCCTAAAAACCATCTTCAATTGTGAACCTACAAAATAGAAAAACACATAAATGCATAGGTATTTCTTTTTCTTTTTTCTTTCTTTTTTTTCCTTTTTTTTTCTTGAAGGCAAGTGGGCTTCCTCCATAGAGGTTTTCAGCCTAGAGGCCCACCTTGGGCACCCCAAAGGGGTTTTCACCCAAGGATATTTTATTCTTTTTTTTTTCTTTTATTCTCTATCTCTCTCTCTTTTATTTTTTGTTTCCAGGACTACCTCATGAAGGTTTTAAACCCTAGAGTTGGCCCAGGGTGCCTCAGATAGGTTTTCACCCATACCTCTTTATTATTATTTTCTCTTTTTTTCTTTAGGAGCCATTGGAAACTATGGAGTTTCCCATGACATACACTTCCCTTCTTATAGAATTTATAAATTATGCCCTAGATAGGGGCTTCTTGTAAACCTTGAGTGTGTAACCATTGACAAGTAGGGTAATTCCTTCCTCATCTATGGTTTTGATCTGAACTGCACCATTATCATAACATTTTTCCACTTTGTAGGTCACAGCCATCTTGTTATTAGTTTTCCTTTGAATTCCTTAAACCGTGATTCATACAAGAACGCCCAATATCCTTCTTGAAAGGTCTTTTCCTTAATATTATTGTCATGCCATACCTTCCTTTGCAGTTGAATTACCTCTATGTGGAGGAGTGTCTGCATCCTGAATTCATCCAATCCATTCAATTGAAAAAACCTCTCTTTTTGGGCATTTGAAATGTCTAGGTCTAGCTCAGTTTCCATTCTTAAGGTGTTGATTTCAAATTCAATTGAAAGCAAAGCTTTATTGCCATAGACAAGGTTATAAGGAGTGAATCATGTTGTTGTTTTCTAGGTAGTGTTGTAGGCCCAAGTAGCTTCTACCAATCTGTCTACCCAATATCTCCTGTTGTTGCTCCAACCTTGGTAAGGATACTCTCTAAGGCTCTGTTAGTCACTTCCACTTGGCCATTCCCCTGAGGGTGGTAGGCAGTACAAGTCTTATGCTTAATGCTGTGCCTCCTCAGAAGATTCTCAATGATATGAGAAGTGAATTGTGCCCCTTGATCAGTGACTACTTCTTTGGGATACCCAAACTTGTAAAACACATTCTCCCTTATAAATTATGCTACTTTCTCCTTGGTTTCTACCTTCATAGCTTTTTTTTCGTCCCACTTTGTCAGGTAGTACTTTTTCTATCCAGATGGTGGATCAATAGTTCCAATGAATTCCATGCCCCATTTATCAAATGTATCAAGGGCCACCTAAGGGTGCAAAGGAATCTCATACCTTTGTGTAGGTAACCCCATCCTTTGGCACTAGTCGCACCTGCTAGTGTATCTTCTGGAATCCTGGTGAAGGGTAGGCCAATAGTATCCTGCCTGCAAAACTTTGAAAGAAGTCATTTGTGCAGTAAAGTGGCCTCCACAAGGCTATTGTGACATGCAGAGAGGATATCGAAAAATCCTTCCTCCCTTACACATCTCCTGAGGATTTGGTCAGGACCTAACTTTAAAATATTTCCCCCAATCCATGTGAAAGGGGTGATTTTTTTGATGACCTTGATTTTCTCCCTAAATGAGAGATTAGGATGGAACTTTCTAGCAAGTAAGTAGTTAGCTATGTCAGCAAACCATGGTGAGAGTGCTGATATAGCACAGAGATTTCATCTAGCAGCTAGTCATCCACCACTCCTTCTTCACTTGCAGATAGAGCTAACCTCGATAAAAAATATGCAACGACATTCTCCTTTCTAGGTTTATCAACAATGGTTAGGTCAAACTACTGTAAAAGTAACAACCATCTAATTATCCTAGCATTAACATCTGGTTTGTTAATTAAATATTGATGGTTGCATGGTTAGTGTGAACAAAGGTCTAATACCCAGTTACATAATGTCTAAATTTGTTTAAAGCATGGACAATGGCTAACATCTCCTTCTCTGTGACAGTATAATTTAGGTCAGCCTTATACAAGTTCTTACTGATGAGATATATTGCATAAGGTCATTTTTATTCTATGTGTCCTAATGCTACCCCCATAGCTTTTTCAGATGCATCTGTGTGGATGTGGAAAGGTAGAGTCCAATTTGGACCTCGGAGAATGGGGGAAGTAGTCAACTTTCCCTTGATGAGCTCAAAAGCCTCTTGACAAGGACCAAACCAAATAAACTTAGAATCTTTGGCCAATAAACCAAATAGTGGTGAAGCCATATTATTGAAATCTTTGGTGAATATTCTATAGTAACTAGCTAACCCTAAGAAGCTCTTCACATATCCCTACTTTTGAGGAGCAGGTACCCTTTTGATAATAGTGATTTTGTTCGGGTCCACCTGTGTTCCTACTTTGGAGATTGAGTGTCCTAATACAACTCCTTCTCTCTTCAGGAATTCACACTTTTATGGGCTCAGGCGGAGATGCATCTCAATGCATATTCTTATTACTTTACCCAAATTCGAGAGAGATTTCTAGAATTCATCCCCATATGGTGTGAAATCATCCATGTAGATTTCAATAGAGTCATGGAATAGCTCAGAGAAAATTCTTAGAATAACTCTTTATAAGGTATCTAGGGCATTGGACAACCCAAAGGTTAGGACTCTGTAAATGAAGGTACCCCAAGGGTAGGTGAACGTAGTCTTATCCTAGTCTTCAGGGCTGATTTGAATTTGGTTCTACCCATTGAAGCCATCTAAGAAGGAAAATAACTTCTTCCCTACAAGGCCATCTAGGAATTGGTCTATAAAGGGCAAAGGGACGTGGTCCTTTTTGGTGGATTTTTTTTAGTTCTTAATAATCAACACAAATTCTCCATTTTCCATTCTTCTTCGGGACTAGGACAAGAGGAGATACCCACTCATTATCTGATATAGGGTAAATGAAACCTGCACCCAACATTTTCTATAGATCTTCCTTAACTATGTCCTTCATAGATGGGTTCATAATTCTTTAGGGTTTTCACACAGTCTTGAATCCTTCTTTGATGTAAATATGATGTCTACATACTGAAGGATGCACCCCTTTCATGTCCTTGTAATCCCAAGCAAATGCATCTAGGTTTTCTTTTAAAAGCTAGCATAGATGCTTTTCTTCTTCATCCGAGAGGCTTGAGTCGATTTTCAGATATATGGATGGGACAAACTCAACATCCTTGGTGGTTCAGAGGTTGGAACGACTAAGTGAACTTCCATCCAAGGTTGGATTTTAGACTCTTTGACTAGGTTTTCAAGAGGACTGTTAGTGGGGGGCTAGTTTTGAATGGCATGGTTGATGAGTTAGTCTTCATTAAGTTGTCCCCCTCTAAGAACATCATATATAGTTCACATAGGGGTATTGTTATATACCTCATATTCTTCATCCTCCAACCATATAGGTAGATCATGATCAATGGAAGGCTAGGCTAGAGGATATAATACTAGTTGTTTAATAGTCATGTTTCCGGCCCGACAATTAATATAAGCATCTGCAGTGCCTAAACAAGGTATCCCTAAGATGAGAGAGTATCCATTGAACTTGGTTTTAGATTGTAGAACCAAGAAATCTATAGGATACTCCCAAGATTCAATTGTAACCATAACATCCTCAACAATTCCTTCCAGAGTTATTGTGGACCGATTTGCAAGTTGCAGAATTGTTTTGGTTTTCCTCAAATTCCCTTGGAGATTAAGTTTCAACATAGTTTCCTTGGTCATGACATAGATTACAGCCCCTAGATAAATCATAGTATTGGGGACTATGACACCATCCACATTGATGGTGGGGTATATTTCTTCTTTCTCCTAGGTTTCTTGAAGCACTTTTCTTTGATGAGCCTATTGTAAATAGGGACATCCTTAATGACCTGGAGAAGTGGTATATTTACACACAAATTTTTCAATTCTTTGAGAAGTTTAGTCTCCTCTAGGGTGTGCTAGCTAGGATGGATCAAGCACTCAGGAAAAGAAGGTTGTTCGATCTGAGTGTCACCTTCTTCATTTTCCTCCTCAACCTCCACAGGTGGAGATGGAGGGTGGTTTTTTGGGAGTACTCTCCCCAACCAGAGATTAATCTCTTATATCTCCACAAAATAAGTTGGATAAGATGTCTCTCCACTATAAACCTAGTGTGCCTTTCTGTTGTTCAAGTTCGGATTTGGTTGTGTAGGCATTTGAGGCAGCTTGGGTGGAGAAACATGAGTAATATGAGGTTGAGGTTGGGGTGGAGGCATTAGACCAGATGATTGATTGTGTTGAGGCCTCCACCCTTGGGATGAATTGTGCCACTAAGGTTTTTGTGGCACATACTACTAAAATTTTTGGTTCACAGGTTGAGGGTGATATGGAGGGTTGTAAGGACAAGTAGGAGGTGTAGGCCAATATGGAGGAGTGGGGGTGTACCAAGGTTTCATGGGTGCACTCTGATTATTGTGATAGTAAAAGTAAGGTGCACTTTGCATACCCTGTTGATATGACCTAGGGCTCGAAAGCATTCTCTGGTTGATGAAACAGAGTTTCTCTGGCCCCACTTCCCCACCTTGTTATAAAAATTTAAGTCCAGGTAAGCAGGGACACTTGTATGTGGCATGATTCTCGTCATAAAATAAGAAAACCTCTATGAAAATTAATTGACATTCATTTCTTGGGTGCTTTCTAGTACAGCTAAGGAAAAATATTGCCAAGGCTCTTTCTACTTCCCCTTACTTCCTTTTGAATTTCATTGTGTCCATTTGCAAAGAAAAGGTGTGCAACATGTCACTCTTGAAGTCCTATAACATGTTTCCAATATCATGTTTTATGGATGAGGAAGAGGAAGGGGTATTGGATGTACTTTGGATAGCTCTTCCCTTCTTGGTAATTTCCCTAGAATGGTTCCAGAAGATAGGTTTGATTGTTTCATAAGGCAGTTGGTAGATATCTCCTCTTGATAACATATTTAAGGTTTCTATCACCTCCTCTGTGATCCCTCATAGAAGTACAAGTTTAAGTGATCCAGGATCAAGAGTACAGATGGCTCTCTTATATTTTAACTCAAACCTCCCTTGATAGTCTTCTAGGGATTCATCAAGCCCCAGATTCACCCTAAATATCTCATCCTTGTTTTCCTTGGACCTACAATAGTCTCTCTCTTTTCTGTTGAAGGCCTCTTGCATCTGTGCCCAGGTAGTCATGTTGTTCCCAGGTATACCCATGAACTAGCGCAAGGTTGAATCCTTAAGGGTGAATGGGAATAGCTTTGATTTTGATCATCTGAGGCATAGTCATAGGTCCTACAAAAAATAGAAAATTCAAACAAGAATGTGTCAGGGACTTATGAGGTAATTCCATGAAAGTGTGGAAGAGCTAAGGAGCTAATTTTTTTCATCTTAGTTTTCCCATCTGCCTCTCTGATGGGAAAGCCTTCCTGGGTTTCAGTTTCAGCCATGGTTAAGATAGGTGAAGTAGGTCCCTCAGTTGAAACAAGACCTTCTTCTTCCCCAATAGGTTCTTCAAAATTTTCAGAAAGCTCACCTATGGTGTGTTCAATCTCATAGTCACTGAAGAAGAGTGAAGGGTGATTATGTGGTGATGTGGAGGTTTTAGGTAAAAAAATTCCTTGAGTATCCCTATTCCTATGAGGCATGAAAATCAGATTTTTTTGGTATATATATATTTTTAATATTTATGAAACAACATGAAAAAGTAAATAAGAAAATAATTCTAAAACAAGATCAAAGCAACTACTAGACACCTCCTCGGTAATGACACCAAAAAGTGGTGAGCCCTGGTATTGCACCAAGAATGCTACAACTCTTAGAGGCTACCCTACTTTAATTTATCAACCTAGGTTTCATACAAACTTTGAGGTGATAGTGCTATATACACAACATATGCATTCTACTCATGTCATCCTCTTCTGAGCTCTACGAAAGGGTGTTACTTCTAGGGTTTCTAGGTGAATTCTGTCACACTTATGGAATTAGGCCTAGGACTACAAAGGATTCAAAGAAATGGAACTATCAGTAAGTAAAAAATAATACCATAGTAACCAAGTACATATTACTATTATGTAATAAAATAAATCTACTGATTAAACTATGATAAGAATTGTAAAAGTAACATGGGTACCTTGCATGAAGTAAATTGCTGAATTGAAATGGGATGAAGGAAACTAATATAATCACACTTAGATGGGACACATGGATAAACACAATCTACTTACCCTATTCTCTATCTATCATGCTTTTATTCATGCAACTATTCATGACCTAACTATGCTTGAAAATGTGTTTTTTTGCAGTTAGGAGAAGAAAGTGCTAAGGTGGCTGATGGAAGGTTTGAACACATGGGGGAAAGGTTGGAGGTGTATGCATGGTTATTTCAGGTTTATAAGGTGGCCATGGTGGTTTCTGGGCTTAAGGAGGGGCCCATAGGTGTTGTTCCAAGTGCTTCTACAGGTTTCCTGTAGTGCTACAGGAAAGTCCTAAATTGCTATAGGAAACGGGCTGAGGGCAATCTGAGGCCAAAAAGAAGTGGAAAAAGGGTAGGAAAGGTGGTGTGAAGGTGGATGAGGATAATTTGGGGGTGGCCCACCCTTTGGAAAAGCTCGGGGAATCTTGGGAGGTCTATCTTGAACCCCTAGGTTTTTCTCACAGTGTAGGGATCGAAAATACGAAAACAGGGATGATGGTGATTTTGATGAATAGAGGGATGAAGGGAGATGATAGATGAAACTGGACGTGATGGTGAACTTATCCTTGGTTGTGCTACCTGTACTTGCAATAAAACTACCTATTAATGCAATAAATATGGACAAATTCATGATAAAGATAATGGAAAATATGACTTGAATTTGTAAAAAGAATCTATCCTAATCTTAGAAACATAGATCTACCAAAACATACCGAACATGTTCATGGAATTATAGCAACTAATCTCATTTATTCCAAAAATTCATAAAGTAAAAATCATTTTTTGTCTATGGGGAAGGTCTACCCTCCTCAAGCTCTATTGACATATGTGAGAGGTGGAGGCTTGACTCACAATTTTATGGAGTTTGTCACCTATTCTACCACTCATTAAAGTAGACTAAATCTACATCAAAAGACAAATTGAAGCAAACTAAAATAGTAAATGAAAATACCAACAAACTAACTAACTATTCATAAGAAAAACTAGCTAAATGACATGAAAGGAAAGAATGATCACACAATAGAGGCTGAGGCACATGGATTGGGCCCTAACCCACAAGCCTAGCTCTCTGGAACTAGATCAGTAAGGCAAAGTTTAAATACTCATTCATTTCAAAAGATAGTCTCATTACATCAATATAAAAGTCTTGAAAATTTTATTACAAGAGAAAAGAGCCTAATGTATTTCTCCAAAATATGAATCCTAATGAGCTCTTTCTCAACTCTATTTAACCTCAAGGGTAGCTACCAACAACTCCCTAGAAAATAGGTGATGAGTCCACTTGACTCTAAGTGAGGTATGGATTGAGTGCACTTGGTCTTGAGTTTTCTTAGCTGCCTTCGATTTCCAACTGTTGGAGGGAATTTCGAGGCTCGCTTAGCTGCCTTTGGGAGTTAAGGAGGGTGGACACCCCCCTATAATATCTCCTTGTTTTCTACTCCGAGGCTTTATGATAAAATCTCCACAAAAATGCCATATCTTCATGATTTTCCTTGATGTAATCTCATGTTAGGTACTTGAAGTATGTTAAGCCTAAATAACCACCTACACTAGTATCAATAGACCATGATATAATTAAAATGCAAGAAAAAGAGACTTAATAAGGAAAAAAGGTGACCATTAACCCCTCCAAATGTACCTAATGATGGATCTCATCAGATACATCAGATGGATGTAAAGACAACCTTTCTCAATGGAGTTATTGAGGAATAAGTGTACATTGAGTAGCCATAATGTTTTGATACCTTTGATAGGGAGTTGCGTGTGTGCAGACTCAAGAGAGCACTGAATGGGTTGAAGAAAGCACCTTGTGCTTGGTACACAAGGATCGATAGCTATTTCACTGGGTTGGGCTTCAAAAAGAGTGAAGCAGATGTAAACCTATATCATATTGTGGTTTATGGTAAGATTTTGATTATTTTACTTTATATTGATGATCTTATACTAATAGGTGATGAGTATCTCATAACTTCTTGCAAAGAGGATCTTGCAAGAGAGTTTGAGATGAAGGAAATGGGGCTCTTGCACTATTTACTTGGCTTGGAAATATGGAAAAGATATGGGGACCTATTGGTATCTCAGAGCAAGTATGCCAAGGATATTCTGAGGAAGCTCCACATGGAGGGAAGAAAACCCATGGAGAATCCTCTTGCTAGAAACCGGAGGAAGAAGGATGCTACTTTAGGTGAGGTAGTGGATGTTATTGTTTACAGGAAACTTGTGGGTTCACTTATGTATTTGGTGAACACACGACCAGACATATGCTATGTAGTTAACTAGCTTAGTCAAGCTATGGTTAAGCCTACCAAGCTCTTTTGGAAGGCAAGGAAGCATGTGTTGAGATATATCAAGGGCACTACAAAGTATGGATTATGGTAAAAAAGGAAAAAGGGAGTGAAGCTTCAAGGCTTCACTAATGCAGATTGGGCGGGTAGTCCATCAGATAGGAAGATCACATTAGGGGGCACCTTCAGCATAGGATCAACAATAGTTTCTTAGTATAGTAGGAATCAAATATCAGTTGCACTCAGTTTAGCTGAGGCAGAGTACATGGCAGCTAGTCAGGTTGCATGCGAGGCCATCTGGATGAGGAAGATACTTTTTGTTTTGTTTGATCATCAGATGGATTCGACAGTGACACATTTTTATAACCAGAGTTGCATAAAACTCTTGGTTAATCTAGTATTCCATGATAAGTCCAAGCATATTGAAATTTGGTACCACCATCTCAGATATTGTTTTTAGAGGCGCATTATGATGTTGAAGTACATTCCCACAAAAGATCAAGATGTAGATATCTTGACAAAAGTACTTGCGAAGAGAAATTTTGAATACCACAGAGGTAGGATGAGGGTAGCTGATAATCCCTTTCTTATTGAGAGGGAGTGTTTAAATTCAACAAGAAAATGCACCACATACTAGTGTGGGATTCCAGTCACATATCAGTGAGCAACGTAGTTACACATTAGTGCTAAATGTGGCTGCCTAATTTATTTTTCCCTTAAATAAATTGGACAATAAATTGTAATTTTATCTCATAATTACTTGTAATAGTTAACTAAGTGAGATGAACTTAGTTAACCCAATAATTTCGAGTTGAGGTTCAATGGTGAGGAATGTAGAGTGATTCTATTATGTTGGGGGTCCAGTTGGAGTTAATGTACTAGTGTAGTGTGAGTTTAATCATTTAACTCAAAATAATTGAGTTAAAACAGTTTAACTAGTTCTATCTAAGTGATGAGCTAGTGGGAGGTCAAGTGAATTAAATTATATTTAATTCACAAGTAGTGATCTACCAAGTAACTGATGATTTTCTATTATTAGCTACATGCATGTCAAATATGATGGAGACCTAGTTGAGACAAAGGTTAAAGGGAAGTAAACTATCAGCTGTATTATTAGCGAACTTCCTAGGTGCAGTTATAAAGCCACAAGATTCCCATGAAGGATTATGCAGTCAAGGAAGGTTGGAATTCCTATTTAATAGGATTTATTTTTCCTAGGGATTACATGAGCAAGGCAGGCTGAAGGTGGGCTAAAAATTGGCTATGCTTCGGTCCAATTTTTCCTAGATCAATGTGAGATGATTGGTAGAGTGTATAAGGTTCTTGTGAGCACACATGCATTGCATTGTTTCATGATTCCTTACCTTATTATACAATAGATATGGAGGGGTTTTGTGCATTTTCTTTACCCGGGAAAATTTTGTGTTGTGTGATTGATTTACTTCTTTCTCTTACTTGCATGTGATTGAGCGATCGTGATTTATATTCTACAAATATTTTAGAAGGATTCAATATCTTGTTTTAGTACATTGTATGATCGGATTGAATCCATTGGTGTAATTTCTATAGAGACAATGCACAAAAGTGTGCATACTTGGTAAGTCTATTAACTACCACCATGATGACACTCTTTCCTTCAGAATTAGGTAAACTTGTGATGAAATCCATTGAAATCTCCTCCCAACGCTGACTTGCAATGGATAAAGGTTGTAGCAGACCCGAGGTCCTAATTGTCTCAACATTATTTTGCTGGAAAACCAAACATTCTGCCACAAAATTTTGAATATTAGATTTAATTCCATCCCAAAAAAATTCTTTCTTCACCCAGTGGTATTTTTTTTAAAATCCTAAGTGTCCTCTATTATCACTCTACCCAACTTCCTAAGGCTAACAGTAGAATTGAAGAAAGGTAACCACAGACCAAATTTTAGCCTAGGTAGCTAGCCCTACCCAGACTAGAGAGGGCTCTCTCTATGTCACTTTGCAGTCAAAGGGATGGTTGTATATAATATTTTAGGCTAGTTATGATGATCAATAGATTAAGGTTTTTGTTTTTTTGGAGTTTTGATGGATAGAATGACAGTTAGGAGACTAGGTCTAGGGTATTGATTTGATTTCAAAGGTTTAGCTTCAAAGGTAATGGTGAGGCCAGGTAGGTAAGCTAAGAAGCATGATTAATTTTCCATTGTGTATGGAGTGGAATGAGAAGGAATCAAAATGAGCATTATAATGAATTCATTCACCAGAAGAGCAGGACAATTTCATTAATATATTATAAAAAACAGAGCATGGAAAACATGATTTCCGTAAATAAACTGATAAGAATTAGCATAAAGAAGAATATATGTGGAAGATGAGTAACATAAAATTCAACATCATGAGTTTAAAGAGAAAAAAAAAATGCTCAAAGGCATACCACTTGACTCTCAACACTATGTCTACAACATTGTCCTTGATTTCATTAGCAAAAGCTTGTACAATAGCTTCACTGCAAATAACAACTATCAAACCCCTATAATGACAAAAGAGAGTCTACTTATAGAAAATATAGATCATGACACCTCATCAGGTCGAAATCCCATCTTTTAAGTCCCTATATAAATAGTGTAGCCCCTTATTATGTTAGTGTAGCCCCCCTTATTGTTATTATTGTACCCCTATAACCCCCATATTGTTATTATTGTGCCCTTACATTATTATTGTTAGGTCGGCTAGGATTACATTGTGGCCCCACTAGGATTATATTGTGGCCCCATGGACTCATATATATAGAAGGAGGTTTTGTTCATTTGTATCATCCAAGAATTGTTCATTTATGTAATGTATTGGAGGTTTCCCCCTCGAAGTGGCTTATTTTTAAGGCGTTGATATCTCTTTTCTTCTATTTTTGGAGCTGGTTACACAACATTTGGTATCAGAGCTTTGGATTCTAGGGTTTCGCTGCTCCAAACAGGTCATCGTGGCATTTTCGCTATAAATTTTTTTCTAAGAAGTTTTAGAAGCTGAAATTTTTTAGGGTGCGAAGCTGAAATACGAGGAATATTTTCTAAAAATCTCTAGAGCTTGGTTCGCAATATTTTCCGAGATATCATATGTGCTAGGTCTTTTTTCAGGCTCCTAAACAGGTCATCGTGGCATTTGCGCTATAACTTTTTTTCTATGAAGGTTTAGAATCTAAAATTCATATGGTGTCAAGCTGAAATCGTGAGAAAATTCTTCAAAACTTATCAGAGCTTGGTTCACAATATTTTTGGAGATATGATCCGTGGAAGGTAGTGCTTTTTCAGGCTCCTGAATTGCATCTCAAAGAGATGATCGTGGGAAAAGTTCAATAACTCTCTCTCTGGGCATCAGATTGGAGTGCCGTAAAAATTGGTCACAAGTACACAGAATGTAGTTTCTTGGCTATCAATTTTAGAGACAAAGGATGAAACAGTGACACGTGGAAATTCGTACAAGTTCGTTATACAGAACCAGTCCATAATTAGGTCATTGTGGGATATTGGACATAACTTTGTCTTGGAGAATCCAAATCAAGTCAGACCTGTGGCATTCAAAAGAGAATTCAGAGGGCTACTTCAGTGCTGAATTTTAGATATTGAAGAGCCGCAATCACAGAGATAATACAATTTCAATATCGAGCTCCTCAAAAGCAAGTAAAAGGTGTGTATTTTTTTTCCGAATTGCATAAGTCTTGTTTGAAGAATCAATTTGAATTGATTCCAAGGGAATATTGTAGAATATATATCATTATTTTGTTCTAAATAATGTCCCCAAAAAATAATTCAACACCCATTAAGCCTTTAGAAGGCTCTACTATGACTCATGAAGACGAAGAATGGAAACATGACATATCACAACGTTTGGGTCACAAAGATGTTGGGTTATGACTTTGAAATAATTATTATTTCCATACCCATTAATCCCTCAAAAATCTATACTATGACGCATGAAGAGGAAGAGTTGCAATATGAGATATCAAAATTACGGTACCAAGTGCAACAAATTTCAATCTTACGAAGAGCAATCGAAGATGAAATAGATGGTTTAAAAGAAGAAATGGAGGCTAAGTTGGATGGCTTGAAGGATCAAATAATAACTAATATGGATGATAAATTAGTGGAAGATCACAGCGAGCATCAACAACAAGTTCTCCAACTCTCAAAGGATAACCCAACTTTGGTGCGGAATCTAATGAAACAACAGGAAGATCAACATCATATCGAAAGAAGTTTTGAAGCAGTCATAGAAACAAGAACTCAACAAATACGATCAATTTCAGAGTATCTCAGCAAGTGGAATAACTTTCCTGTAGAATATTTCACATGGGCGGATGATAATTTTATCAAAAGCATCAAGAAATAATCAAGTGTTGAGGACAACACTTGTTTGAAGGAGAGGGGCATGTTAAGTCCCTATATTAATAGTGTAGCCCCTTATTATGTTATTGTAGCCCCCCTTAGTGTTATTATTGTACCCCTGTAACCCCCATATTGTTATTATTGTGCCCTTACATTATTATTGTTAGGTCGGCTAGGATTACATTGTGGCCCCACTAGGATTATATTGTGGCCGCATGGACTCCTATATATAGAAGGAGGTTTTGTTCATTTGTATCATCCAAGAATTGTTCATTTATGTAATGTATTGGAGGTTGCCCCCTTGAAGTGGCTTATTTCTAAGGCGTTGATATATCTTTACTTCTATTTTTGGAGCTGGTTACTCAACACCATCCCAAATGAATCATAAATGCAAGATATGAGTCATTTCCTAGTTTCTTGGGAGGTTAGAAACCATTCCCTAAAATTTAGCTACAAAATAGAAGTATTTGTCCCTTACATTAATTACACATTCCATCATACAAGGGAGAAAAAACAAACCTAATAACTCTAATGACAACTCATAGCCTCTAATTTGTGACCATTTCTGAGCTTGAAAGCTGTACTGAAGGAATCCAATGTTGATCTGTGACAATTCTGACTCAAGAATTTAAAAACATACCGCAGAGGAGTAATCGAACTTTGGAGGCACTTTGAAAAGTCCAAACTCACTTTTGAAAAAATGGTCAAGTAGCCATGTGTGTCTAGTTTCCATAAAATCTTGAATTTTCAAAAAAGGACCACAGGAAGGCCCTCCAAAATCCATTCTCCTAGGGTCACTCAAAAGCATAACAGAGGGTCCAAAAGGGAGGCAGAAACATGATAAATAGGTGGTGTTTTATATTTTTCTCCAAATTGGAGCTTTTCATGCCAAGAGGGTTACTTATCTATGATTTAATAATCAAAATACATCCATACATGTAAATAAATTTCCATTTGTATGCCTCCAAATCAAAAATTCATAAGTGTCTGTTACCCTTCTACAATAAGAAATTTCCAGAATTCTGCCAAAAATCATGAAAAATACCAAAGTTGTTCCAAAGCCTTCAAAATTTGTTCTTTAACATCTGAAAGAGATAGGGTATATATATAATGAAGCTTCAATCAATAAATCCAAGTTGTTGTTCTCCTTGAGCTTCATTTGTGTCTCTTTAAGCTTCTTTTTTACTTGTTTCAACCTTACTTAAGAAATGGTATCCATGGCTCAATAATGACTTGTCATGTGCCTTTGCAGCTTGTTATCCCTTTCATCCTTCTTCAATAAATTTTCTAGGTGTTCATTAACCCTTGATATCCAAATCTCTCTATTCTCATTGATCTCCAGGGAAATGAGCTCATCAAATGTTAATACTTTAGGTTGATGAATTTGATGTTTCTCTTGCTCCAATGCATTTTCTAGGCCTCTTGTTCTTGGTATTTTTGCATGTACTTCATCCTTTCTCTCATTCACTTGGTCAAAAATAACAATATTCTTTCCTTTACCTCTGCTTGCTTCCATGTCTAATTTGTATGTACTTTGGAGGAGTTGATTCACTTGCAATTGAATATTTTCCCGTTCAAGGAAAGTAATCCGGGATTGGGTAATGGAGAAGGTTTGTTTCAATTCTCCAATATCTTTAGCCTTCTCTTTGATGAAATTCTCAACTGATTTGACCTCCTCATTTTCTGATACCTCATTCTCCATTGGCATTGACTCATCATGTTGGTGCAAAAGAGGTTGCTCCTCAATCTGACATTTCTCATCATGGGTGTCAAGTGTAAGAAATATCTTGGTATACTTAGGCACAAAAATTTACCTCATGCCTCTCTCATATGTGTGAGAAAAACCCACAACCTTAGGGACATATGAAATCTGAATAGGAATACTGGAAGAGCCAATCTCCATTGGCTATGGCAATGATGTAACAAGTAAGATAGAAAACGATGTTGATAACCTCTCCAAGAAGTCTTCCCATGTCATGTTTATGGAGGAAAAGTGATGCAACGCAATGATCTTGATAAGGCCATGATGAAAGAGACTAGTATGATGATCTTATATTTTTCTCTAGACCTTATTAGCCATCTTAACCAAGATTGTGTATAAATAATGAGGCAAATCAAGTGTTTTTACTCTGGTAAAGTGCATCAAAAGCCTGATGTGATACATGTATAGCTTGGAGAATCTTCCTTCGCATGTAAAGTACTTCATTATGAATATCATCAGCAGAGCATACTTGTTTCTGAGGTTTCTAAAGGGAAAACGAAATTCTGGATCATCTTTAACATGAGGCTTTAGAAACTGCTTGTATTTTTCAATGTCAAGATCCATACCCTTGAACCACTGCTCTCCCTAAGAAGGAATACCTATAGCTTAAGAAATTAGGTCAGGTGATAAACTGATCTCCATACCTACAAGAGTGACCTTTCCCATGTTGTAGCTGGTTGCAAAAATATTGGAAAACCAAAGATGATACCCTCCTTCCATTAGCCTTTCATAAAATGTTAAGCACTGAGTTCTTTGAAAACATCTTCTCGCCAATGGTGAAGAATTGATCTCGTGCATGGTGAATGGCTCAAGTCTGAGAAGGTGCCCTACTTTGAAAACCTTCTTGTCACTTTCCATGATGTTGGTCACTGGAACGATGAAAAATTTTGGATATCAGTGAAATGATTGGATGAAAATGGAAATTTGGAAAACAGAGTGTATGAAGGTGTGAGTTTGGTGGATGAAATGGACGGTCTTGAAGCTGGGAAAATTCTAGAAAAAAATGAGTAAGTAGGTTTGTGTGTCAGCTTCAAGTTGAAGGTGGAATGAAGAAAAATGGATGAGGGGAAGGCATTCAAATGTCTAAAACATAGGAAATTCCCAAATTTGACTATGATAATAGCCTATGCAACAGTGAGACAAGTTTGTGAGGTGAAAATGGAGTGATGGAGATGAGTAAAAATTCTAATAAAATTTTAGAGAATAGGGTTGTGTCCTGAATTCACAATGGAAGTTGAATGAGGAGAAATGGAGGAGTGGAAGTGCCTCAAAACCCTAAAATACAATCATTTCCCAAATGAGGTTGTGCGGAAAAAATAATGAAGAAATGTTTTATTTTTTTAGGGTTATGGAGCTGGAGAAATTTTTTATAAAAATTTTGAAGATAGGATGACTCCTTAGCTCCACAATTCAAGTGGAATGGATCAAAATGGGTGAGTGTAAGTGCTTCAAAACCCTAAAACATAGTCTTGTCTATTTTTAGAATTTTCACTACTTTAGCTGTGTAAGATATCTTAGAATTGGGATTTTGTTGTTTTTGACAAGTTATGGAGGGTAGTGTGGGTGATATGATTATGTAGATGTAGCATGGGGGATGTAAGTTTGTAGTTTATGTGATGAGTTGAGGTTTAGTTAATGGGTAGGTTAGGTTTTTAACAAAAAAATAAAAATAAAAATAAAAATAAAAAGTGTGTATGAATAGTGGACAGTATAGAAACAACACAAATGATAATGGAAAGATTATTAAATCTTCAATCATGAAACCAAACACTAGAAATGAGAGGAGGCTTACCTTGTGGGTTATCCAACACCAAGGAATGAGTTTGAAAGATGGAATATTTGTAGAGTTTTGAGCTTCCAAAACACTGGAACTATCACCTATAGGAGCGTAACAATACTATACTCAACCAATACAAGAGCGTAACAATGTTTTTAGCTTTTCTAGGAGCGTAACAACGTGTTTTATCACTCTACCAGGAGTGTAGCACTGCGGATTTTTTTTTAAAACCTTTACAAGAGCGTAACAAAGCTAATCTCCACTACCCATAAGTGTAACAAAGGCTAATATCCACTGCCTAGAAGCGTAACAAAGGCTAATATCACTCTACCAGGAGCATAACAAGGCTAATCTCCACTGCCCAAAAGTGTAACAATACACTTTTTCTCACCAATAGAAATGTAACACAAGGTTGCAATTAGTGAGAAAAGAAGCTTGAAGGGTAGAAAATGGATTTTAAATGCTATGGTCTTTACGTTTGTAACACCTTAGAGGGAAAATGAGAAATAGAGGCACTCACACACATATCAAAAGGTAATAATGAATGAAAATGTTGTATGTTCTTACCCTTTATAATCTAGTGAAAATACTTTACCCTTTATCATGATATTATCATGACATTTTTAACTTTTTTGCAACTTGGAAAGTGACTTTCTGGCTTTCACAACTGAGGTAAGAAGATAGAATAACATTTTTTGAACCCTTTGCCATGAAAGGTGACTTTTACCCCTTTGGAATTTGAAGAGACTTGATGGGACGTTTGGAATAGACCTTGAGACTAAATTTCTCCTTTTCCTGAGACATTGGGACTGCTTTTGAAAAACTTTGGACTTTCACATTGATCATGACCTTTTAACACAGATAGGATGATTTTGAAACTTGAAATGACATTCTTCTGCATTTGAATAGGATATTTAGTAAAAATGACATTTCTTGGAGCTCTGGTAGTGGATGATGATTTCTTGATCCTCTAAAAGAGACAGTAATATAGTGAAACTAGATTTCATTAAACAATGAGACAATGAAACTAGATTTGAAAAATTTTATCTCGAAATTTGAGCCATATGAAACAAGAGAGATGGATTTATATGAAATTCATAAACATATCTTCTCATGTACTAGGGTTTTATGGATGAAGTGGAGGGCCACTGCCTTATTTTAGTGAAAATTTGATGATTTTTCCAAAGGTAGTGTTGAACCTAGACTTGACATAAATGAAATGAAATGGCATAACCCTAGACCTATTGAATGATGATGATGGATATGGTGACCTTGAAACTAATGATGAAAATGACCTTGAAAATGATGACAATAAATGAAATGAAGGAGCAACATACATGGTTTGGCCTTTCTTTAGTGACCAAAATTATTTCTGAGAACTAGTTTGAAAAAAGAAAAAGTTTTGACCTATGACCTAATGGAAAAAAACTGAAAGAGTCAGTTCATCACTGACATACTTGGGCTAATATCCTCCTAATGGAGAGATGTGAAATTCCAAAAGAATCTTTTGTTTTAGTTGGGAATTCTTACAAATATATAAGCGATCTTTGATATTCGTACCATAACGAATCATTTTTCCAACTAAATGTATCAGATGTACTAGGATCTTGCTACAAATTTTGAATGAGTGTCCACACTTCTTCGTCATTCTTCCATTCCTCCCTTGCTTCGGTTATCCAATCTGGTTGGATAATAGAAATGGCACAAATAAATGCTTCCACCTCCTCATCCTTTCTTGAGAGAGAATCCGCAACAATATTTAGCTTCTCTTTTTTGTAGATGATTTCAAAGTCATAACCCAACTTCTTTGTGACCCATTTTTTCTGCTCTTTTGAAGATAGTATCTGTTCCAAAATTTATTTAAGACTATCATGATTAGTTTTTACCTTGAAGTGTCTTCTCATTAGGTAAGGTCGTCATTTCTTTAGTGCATGTACTATTGCCAACATTTCCTTCTCATAAATAGCTTTCTGTAAATACTTTCCTTTGATTGGATGACTTTCAAAAGAAATGGATCTTCCTTCTTGGATTGAAATAGCACCAATTCCATTTCCTAAGGCATCACATTCCATAATAAAGGTTTTTGTGAAGTTTGGCGTAGCTAAGACTGGTGCTAGTAACATTGCCTCTTTAAGATGTTCAAAGGCCTTAGTTGCTTCAGGAGTCCATGAAAATGCATATTTATTCCACATTGTTGTTAGAGGTGTTGCTATTCTCCAATAATTGTTAACAAACTTGCGATAATACCCTGTTAATCCAAGAAATCCTCGCAACTGCTTTATGTTTGTGGGGACTTTCAATTCCTTAATGGATTTAATTTTGTTAGGGTCTACCTTAACACCCTCCTGAGATACAATATGACCTAGATATTCCACATCTTGTATTCCAAATAAACATTTTGAGGTTTTTGCATATAATTGCTTCTCCTCCAATAGTTTGAGCACCCTGTCAACATGTTGAACATGATCCTTCCAAGACTTGTTGTAGATTAGTATATCATCAAAAAATACTAACACAAATTTTCTAAGGAAGGGTTTGAAAATGGAATTCATCAACCCTTGAAATGTAGAAGGTGCATTGGTAAGGCCAAAAGGCATGACCAAAAATTCATAATGAGCCTCATGAGTTCGAAATTCTATTTTTAGAATATCTTTAGTCTTTATTCTATTTTGATGATATATTGAACGAAGATCCAACTTGGTAAAATAAATTTCTCCATGTAATTCATCCAATAATTCATCAATCATAGGAATGAAAAATTTATCTTTAATAGTGAACTTATTAATCTCCCTATAATTTGGATGCATGCGCCATGATCCATCCTTCTTGTGCACCAATACTACTGGAGTAGAGAAAGAACTTTGACTAGGTTGAATTATACCAGCCTCTAACATTTATGCAATCATACGTTCAATTTTGATCTTTAGGACATAAGGATAATTGTAAGGTCTGATGTTTGGAGGAACACTTCCTGGAATCAAATTAATAGCATGATCATCATCACAAATAGGTGGAAGTCATTCGGGAGTTTAGAACACCTTGGAATGATTGTCCAATACTTTTTAGAGATTTGGAGAATTAGATGATTTTGATGTTGGAAGTTCTAGTGAGCATAATTGTGCAATTAGACCTCATTGTTATTTATTTAGAAGCTTTGTGATGGCGTTAGAGATTATTATCTTTCTCGGATTCCCTGCGATGCCCCGTAATTCAACTTCCTTTCCTTCCGAAAAAAAATTCAAGAAAATTTCTTAAAAATTAAAAGCTACCATCTCCAAAGATTGTAACCATTGTACTCCTAGTACAACATCAACACCTCAAATTGGAATGGAAATCATTGGACTATTCAATACATATTCCCCCATGGTTAGATTGATATTATGGAATTTTCTAGAGCAATTTATAGTTCCTCCATTTGCAACCATCGCTTGACACTTTGGTGCTGGGTATATAAATAAATTCAATTCCTTGGCTACCTTACAATGAATAAAATTATGGGTACTACCTGAATCAATCAACACTATTACATTTTTCTTCTTGACATCTCCTTCTATCTTGAGAGTTTGAGTAGTGGTAATTCCTGCCAATGCATTACAGGATATGGTCGGACTCATTTCTTCTTTCTCTAGGGCTAGTTCCTCATGTATATCCTCTTCTTTTGAATTTTCTTGTTCATTTTATTCCTCCTCTTCACAATCTATGTCAAATAATTTATTTTCGGCACACTTATGACCTTTTTTGTATTTTCTATCACTACTGTATAAAATCCCTTTTGCTATTTTTTCTTTCAATTTTTGTGGTGTCAACCTTGTAGGTTGTGGAAGTCTAGGAATAGCAACATTTCCCTCTTTATAGATGTGAGTGGTAGGTTTCCTTGTCGCCATAATTTTACTTTAAATTTTTCTTGCCAACTTGAACACCTTCTCCAATGAATTAGGTTCCCAAAGGAAAATGTGATGTTGGATGTTATCCTTTAAAGTCCTTATGAAGACTTCAATCTTGTGTTCCTATCGAATACCAACTACCCTTATATTTAATTTTTAGAAGTCTTCAATGTGCTCCACCATTGAACCCTTTTGTTTGAGATTTATCAATTGGATAAAGAAGGTGTTGCTCTTTGTATCCTCATAATGTGCTATCATTTCCTCCATAAAAATATACCAAGTGACAATTTTTTTATGAGAGCAAAGCCATGATACCATAAAAACATATTTTGTTCCAAATATAAAGTTGCAATGCGTACCTTTTATCTGTTTTTCACATTATGGAGATCAAAATATTGCTACATCTGTAGTATCCATGTTACAGGATCCTTATATAAAAATTCTTCATATCGATCTTTGGAATATGGTGGGTCCATAATCCAACATTAGAGTTTATGAAATCACGATTACCATTTATTTTGTTCTCATCATGAGTTTCCTCTACTACCTTTTCGCCAGTAGGAAGCATTTCTTGTATCAACTTTGTCAAACCTTCCTTCAAACCTTCCATGCCTCTTTTAGATCATTCTTCATGTCTTCCATGTTTTCTTTCATATTTTCATCGATCTTAGCTTCCATGTCATCCATATTAGCTTCTATAGAAAATCTCTAACATGACTTTGATACCATGTAGAAATTACACCAATGGATTCAATCCAATCATGCAATGTACTAAAACAAGATACTGAATCCTTATACAATATTTGCATAATATAAATCATGATCGTTCAATCACATGAAAGTAAGATGAATAAGCAAATCAATAATTTTTGGCTTGAGGGGTCCTGACCCAGGTTCGGAGTTGAGGTTAACCAACAAAACCCTCTTACTACTAGCCCTTTCGGTAGTGACCTGCTTGCGCATGTCAAAGTCTCACCTGAAGTAGTATGGGGGGGTGTGGGAACCAGGTTTCCACACCTTTAGAGAGATTTAAATGATGTGTGTTCCCTTAGATCCAAAAAAACCATGAACAGACCTCCACACAAAATCCCTAGCCAGGAAACCCTTAACAAACATATTTAGGTCATTTATGAAAAATATTTGGCGCACAAGCTAAAACGGAGTCTATAATCCATGTATTAGCTCTTTAATAGATAGTATTAACACCAAATAGCATTATATCCATTCACTAACCATTCATCTAAAACCAGAAGCATTTGTGCAAGTGATCCAACCGTAGACAATACAGGAATCGAAAATAATATGCAGAAACGATTATAACATAAACAATAAATGCATTTCAGACTTAGCTATAAGAAAAAATAGTTCTTTATTCATAACATTTTAGATCCTTCATACAAAAACCTTCAATTCACCCATGCACACAGCCAGCGGGGTCCGTACATAGCAAGACTAAGGTCTTCGCACACACAACCAACAAGAGCCTTTTACCCTGTTAGCACCTAATTTGAACCTTAGGCTGAAAGAAGGAAAATCAGGGTAACCTCAAACCATGCTCAGCCTTGTAGCTAGCCCTACAAGGTCAGGAGAGGGCTCTCTCCATGAAAAATATTCAATGAAGTATAATTGCAAACTGATTTTAGGCTAGGTATAATAAACTAAGAATGTTTTTATAAATTTTTCAGGGTTGTATGAAAAGATGGGGTTGGGCAGTTTGAAACTGGGGAATTAAATCAGAGATACAGGGTATTTTATGGGGCAAGGTAGGCGGGATTTTAACAAATTAGTTTTAATAATGATGGAATGTGTAAGACTAGTGAGAAGCTGAAAAGGGCATAGGAGATGGATCCTTTTCAAACAGTAGTAAACATCAAGTATTGAATGATTTCCCAAGGCAGAGCATTATGGAATGGATTCTACCTATCTATCTTGAAAACATTCAACCAGAAATATGAATGAATGAATGGAAAACATAACAATTTAACAGATGATCACAAAGGAAAGAACAGTGTTAAAATCCATACCACGGGGATCCCATAAATCAGTGTTGCATTTCTTTATTAATTACCTATCAAACTGTTACAAATGGAGCGCAGAGTGTCCTGAAAGATTTCCAACTTATTCCACACATTTTCCCCCCTTTACAAATGACTTAGAAATTACATTAAATAGACAGAATTTGAGGGGATTAGATCCGCAGAAGGAGGGGCTGTTTCGACAGCCCAAAAACTAAAATCTAAATATAGGAAAAGACCAACAATATTCCCTTGAAAAGAAGGAGCAATACACTCGATTGCCTGGAGAAATTTGCTGTCATACCCAATGAATGAAAAGAAGAAGTCTGACAGATCCCTTTTTAATTATTGCTGAAGAAGCCGAAATGATTTTGTGTCTGTATTTAGCTCTCGGCCTTTACCTTTTGAAGAAAAACCCATTGCCAAAGAAAAATGCCTTTGAAACCACTAAAAATTGAATTTGTCGTTTAATGAAGAAGAGACCCCTTTTTTATTAAAAAAGAGCGGAGGGAAAGGGATGGTGGGCCCAAATTGCGATCACAAATCACAATCACAAATCACAATTAGAAGAGGGGAGGGGGTGTATCACATAATGGAGCAATGCGATTGGAGACTTGCGATGCGATAGTGTATAGGGGAAATGGGTTTTATGGGGAAATCGCAATTTCAAATCAGAAATCGCAGCGGGGGTAACACATGGCGGAGGGATTGTGCGATGCGATGAAGGAAAGGTCGATGTGATGAGAGACTTAAGAAATCTTTTTAAAACAACAATAATAAAATTAGGGCTTTTACAAAGGGAAAACCCCTTTTTGTTTGGGAATGGGCGGAAGGCTTTATGGTGGGACCAGGAAAATCACAAATTGCAAATCGGCGGAGGAGTGGAGTGGGAGCAAGATGCTATAGGAAATGTCAATTGCGATGGTGCGATGACTTTGCGAGTCGTCCAATCAGAAGGATGGATCAACGGTGGAGATACAATCAGGGGAGCGCGTAGGCAGGAGTCAATCGCATCGGAATAAGTCATGGGAGTGAGGAAAAAGGTTGGGAATGCTGTGAATTTGCGAGCAATTGGGCAATTGTGATTTAATTTGGGCCATCGGATCACTAAGAAGACCAACGGTCCAGATGTGATCAGGGGTGGGTCAATTGCATCAGCAATTTTCAATCGGAGGTGGGTCAATCGGGACTATGCAATGCGACGGTGCGATCGGATCAGAGGAAGGGGATTGTGATCAGATCAGAAGAAGGGAATTATAATGAAAAAATTTAAAATTATATGAAAAGGCAGAAGTTGTAAAGTCTAAGGGACCAAATGAGAAAAAGGGTAAGGTTAGTCTTTTGGGGGCTTTCATTCACTTAGGCATCTCTTCCAATCCAGGAGTCAGTTTTGAGAGTATAATATATCGTTGGAAAGCTCTTTCTAGGCTCCTTCTGATGAACATACTTAGAACATGATTTTACACTGAAAATACTATGGAAAACACCTTTGAAAAGTAGGGTGGTGGCTATGTAGAGATAGTAGCTTCTAAAGCCCAACTTATTACATATGAAAACATAAAATTACATAAGATATGATAATAAAAGAAAAGTATCATGTTTTCACCTCAAAACATGTTTTGAGGTGAAAATTACATTAAGCTTAATAGAACAACTCTTCGATTTTTCCAGATACTGTGCCTTTGAGTTTAATTGACCTCCTCATGACCTTGCTGATATTTATTGACACTTGACTTATTAATTTGACCATGATGAAACCCTAGAACCTAATGAGACCAAACCTATGACCTAATAACATGATTTGCAGAGTGAAAGTGAATCATGACTGAAGACCATAGAGAGGAGAGTCAGCAAGTTTCACATGATGGAAAATTGATGAAATATCACTACCATCAATGCATCCATGACCTAATGGAATGATGAAAATTTATGGTATGGGACTCCTACTATGCAAATGCAAAAGAGAAAATTTGATCACTGATGGTAGTATGACAAAACTGACACTAACATACCCAGACAAATCTGCAAAAAATATGACATTGTAGCCAGATCTATCATCAATCGTTCATTCTTATCCAAAAAAACTGGCTTATTCGACTCGATCTAGACTCCTATTTATACTTTTAGCTTGTGCTAATCTAAGGTTTGTAAACTGTGGTTTGCGGCCCCTAGTTAGACCCTTTTTACCCATTACAACTCATGAGGGGATTTGACCCACTTCAAAGCCCCTTGACTTGTGCTGCGCACGACTAAAGTTACAAAATATATTACAAACATATATCAAAATGGTCTTCAAAGCTTGAACTTAGGGAACCCTGCTCCAACAGTCCCCCAACACAATCTCCTGACTCGTCTCGAGTCAAAGAGGCACTAGGTTCTTCATCTTGTTCTAGAGCTCTTCAATGGCAGCAGCAAAGGGAACCAAGATTCCTGTACTCCGGTTTTCTACACTCTGCACACTTTCTACTAGCTTCTTCGAAGTTGGGCCTTCTATGGCCAAAGTGACACTCTACAAGGTCTGATTGAGGTTCCTTACTGTAGCATCCAGGTCATGAGACAACTTCATTTCCTCATCTGCCCACGTATTCATGTGATCAGTGAAAATATGCTTCTTCTAGCAGAGCTCCTCGACATCATCTCACATCACCTGGATGGTCTGAAGGCAGACCATGCATTGGGTAGAAATGAACGTGGGCAAGGCCTCCTGCAGATCATCGAACTCTTGCTCTTTGGCATGCAGCTCCTAAGTAATATTTTTGACAAGTGGATGTGTTTACACAGAGGTCCACAATCCCATGGCAGTCTCTAGAAGATCTGAGCCCTTGTCAACATTGGAGGAAATGCTTGAAAATACAACTTTAACTAGGGTGACTTGTTGCGCACACACCTCCGGAGGAGTCTTAGGCTGCAGCTTAGCCTGCAATGTAGAAATTTGTTGCTCAAAGTCTGCCTTCACCGTCTGGACTCTGATCTGGAAGCCTTTAGCGTGGTGACCAGGCTTTCAATATTCGCTTACGGCATGGTGACCAGGCTTTCAATATTCACTTGCAACATAGCAGAGGCCGGGATGACTAATTTTGGAATTTTTCCGCACAATCTTTCAATTAGGTTATCTAATTCCATGTGCTGAGCCACGACTGCCTGCTGTATTGTTTCTACCTAGATTGATTATGTTTTTTTTTGTGGTGCATTCTGATTGTATTCACTTAGATGCTACTGTGCATGCGCTTCCCTTCTCTGCAGCTTTGCGGAAATAAAGATGTGGATAATGTGTATCTTTCCACTGGGAAACTTTGCAACGTCAATTTTGACCTCAGGGTAGGTTTTCACCTATGCGCATAGCTCTGGTTATTCCAGGGTCACGACTGTGGCCGGGAAGGGGCAGATTCTTCTCTCGAATGATATGATGATTTTGGTGGAGGGCAGGCTCGCTTATATCAATCTCTCTTGATCCACGCACCCTTGTAAACTGTCTGTCTTTATCTGGCCTTGTGTTTCTCCTCCATAGATATCTATATTTCTTCATACACAGAAGAGATTGCGTTCGCAATCTTATCGAGATCCTCTTCCATCATAGTGACCTCTTCATCCCCTCCAGCCTTGGACCCCTTTCGACTTTTGCACGAACCTTTCTAATTTTCTGCAACTCTCTTGGTGCCGCACAGAGATTCTGCACCATCCCTGTTTAACCAATCTAAACCTCCGAGGTCCACATCCTGCTCACCTCCCAGATCTTGTTCCTTATCTTTCTTTGTTTCAAGCTCCTTCTCTTCTTTGGCCTCAGTGTCTTTTATGCCAGTCTTCTCAGCGCTTGTCTCAGTGCGTAGCTCAGTTATGTCCTTTAGAGCTATCTCTTTGCCTAATGTGGATTCCGTAATGGGTTGGGTGGAGTCGAGCCCAAATTTCCATGCATTCGACCAAGTCACCATGACCTGATCAACTTCTGCTTCCATTTCCATAAACAACAGGGTATACCATGTAGGGTCCTTGCACATATGTTTCTACACATAGGGCATAGTTACCTAGAATTCAGCAATGCTCTTGTATTTCTCATACACGGTTGGTGGGAGTTTGGGTCGAGAATGGATAGCGGCAGCCAGCACGCCTTCAAAAAGTACCTAGAAGATCTTATTTTCCTTGACATGTTGGGGATCACGGGAATCCCACAAATTAGTGTAGTGCGCCCTTTTGCATACGCCCGGCTCTATATCGGGGAGGAATGCATCTGTCAGAGTTTCTCATGCTACCAGTGCGATGAGCAACAGCAGCCAAGAGTAGCAGAATTGTTTACCCAGAACTTGCGCCTTGCACACATTATCTAGAAATTCTTCACAAAGATACTAGGACCAGTTATAACTGGTCCACTTCTCACATTTCCCTGCCAAATAAATGACGTGCGTTGCGACCATTTTTGGTCAACATTTACTCACTAATTTTCTCCCGAGGACTAGAGTGCCCAAGCACACTCCCGGATCAGTGATAATTTGAACCAAGAATCCCCTTTTTTCCCTCCCCACCTTGTATTTCATTTTGTTGTATGTTTCCAACTTAAGCTCATTACATTTTCTGAATCCCTTCATTGGATGAGGTGCCTTCTTGGGTAGACCGGTGATCCGATGGATCAACGTGTCATCTATTTGAATTCTCCCTTGAATTCACAAGTAGCCCTCGTGGACTAAGGCTAGCAGCTTGTGGACACAGATGTGGTTGCAGGGGCATTTCATCTTTGCGTGAGGGCTTCCCTATCCTCTGACATGCATCACATGCTCAAAAATATGCATGTGCATCACTGTGTAGTGTGGGCCACCATAACCCAACACGCATCACCTTCTGCATAGTCGATTTCCCAGCATAGTGGCCCCCTACCACCCCTCCATGAACCTCATCGAAGATATTATGTATTTCATGTTTTATCACATATCTTCTCAACACTTCATCTACTCCCAGTTTATACAATTGACCTGCAATTAAGATAAAATCAACTGTGCATGCAACCAACTCCTTATTTTTCTATACTGAGTATTCTGCAGGCGTGGTTCCCGTGGTCAGGAGATGAATAATATCAATAAAGTTCTCATCAACCACCTTGATATCAAATAGCTACGCATCGGGTAACCCCTCCTCCAAAGTGGTTGGTTCTTCCCCATTTTTAATATGATACAAATGATCAGGTCCAACATTTAGTATTCCAGGCTTCACAATAATTTCAAATTCATACTCTTGAAAGAGCAGAAAGCATCTGTATATTCCCCCCCCCCCCCAACACAAGTTTATTTAATAGATATTTTAAAGAAGAATGTTAGTGAACATTTTGAAATGCCCTCCTAGCAGATAGTGCCTGTATTTTTGCAAAGCGTACACCATGGCTAGTCTTTCCACCATGGCTAGTCCTTCCCTTTCTATAGTTGAGTAGTTGTGCTCTGCACTGGAGAGCTTCCTACTAGTAAAAGAAACAGGGTGATCAATTTCTTCTTCTCCTGAATACGCTAAAATAACCCCAAGTGTTATACTAGATGCATCCACATGCACATGAAAAAGCTTAAACTAGTCTAGGAATATTAAGATAGCTGCAGTGACCATTTTATCCTTTAGAAGCTCAAATCTCTTCTGATATTCTTCATCCCAGAAAAATGATAAATATTTCTTTAGCAACTTCTCCATCGACACAATGATCAGAGCATACCCTTTGATAAACTTCCCGCAATATCCCAAAATGGAGAATGCAGTAATACTAAAACACAATATAAGAATTGCAACAAGGTAAATGATAAATCTTACAAAAACATCAAAATTTACAGAGAATCTGAGCCATTTTATTATATGGGAGAAGATTCAGTTACACAATGTACAAAATATGAGGGGATCTAGCCAAAGAAATGGCCTAGAATCACCCAGAAAACATGCCACAATAGGCACTGCGTAACTGGAGAGCCACTGAAATGAATATTGTGTTGTCCCTTTAGTAGAATATAAATATATGACTGTAGGATGAAAAGGAAAATGCAGAACTATTAAAATCTGGAGCTCAGATGATGCTAAGATTCAAGATCTAGCCAAGGTGATGGATTCCCAAGATAACCCAAAAAGGATTTTCCAGATCTACAACTTTGGAAAATCACCCTCCTAGGATTTGATCCTTGATCTGCTGCAAAATACAGATCTAAAGCTAGATATGATAGATAGATGGCTGAAATATATCACAAGATCAGATCTAAGCTTGAAGGGTTGATCCCTTCTTCAAATCTACAAGCTAGAAGCTCTAGATCTAGCTTCTCAATCCTCCCATAATGATTACAGTTGTTGCAACATAATTGCCAATAGAAACTGCGCTGTGAGGGAAAGGGAGGCCTTCTATCTACTGAAAAATTCTTCAATAAACTCTAGGCTGATGGAAATACTAATGGAAATTTGAGGGGATGATCGCTCACAGGATTACTAGCTAAAATTCTAGCAACTTCCTTCCTCTTGGATCTGCAAATTTGACAGCGTAATTCCTGAAGGAAATACTACTGCTAGGAGATCAATAAATTTTGGCCTAATGCTAGATCTGAAATGAAGCTCTGGGAATGTTGATCTATAAGCCCAAGGTGATAGGAATAAACCCTCACCAGTTCTCCAGCTGAAGTACTGAAGACAAATTCCACCTTCCAAACTGATCTTCAGAAATCTACAATTTCTGAATATGAATGTTCTGCAAAAGTTGGAAAAGATATGTGGCACCAATGCCTGATGTAGAATGAAGTGAAATACTCTTTCTAGAGCTACTCTAAGAAAGAGGTGGGATTCCTGATCAGGAACACCCTGTGCTAAACAACACTTACAATCTCTGCTAAACAGCCTAAGAAAGCAATGGAATGTCACATGACAATTCTAAATCTGAAAATATCCTTAACATCAAGAATCACCAGCATACCTTCATCCTTGCCTTCACCTTCTTTATATAATTTTTGAGCCTTCCCATGCCTTGGCCTTCATCTATACTGTGTTGTGCATGTGGACCAAATCCTCCATGTTTGACTATGATGTTTGACCAAATCATTCATCATGTCTAGGTGCAATGTACACACTCTCCATCATGTGTGCTTTAATTGCTCAACATCCTCCATCACTTTATCATGAATGTTCCATGATCTTCTGTTTGATATCTTCAAGATCTTAGTTGACTGTATCAACCTCCGTGATCTATCTCAATTACTGAGACATAATCTTCAATTCCATTCACATTAGTAGTTGCTCAAATACCTCATTATGTACATCTAGGCTTAATTAATCCACATTCACACACAAAAAGTGGATATTTATTCATATTGAGGATTATGGGTCCCTCAACCCTTTTATTTACTTAATTCATTAAGAAGGTTAAGAACTCTAATATTCCAAATATCAGGTGAAAATCTGGGAATATTACAGTCCTCCTTGGCAAAATGTTGCTTGTCCTCAAGCAACTCAAAAGGTAGATGCAAAGCCATCTATTCCCCTCCAAATGGCATCCTCATAAGGAAGGCTTCCTCCATTTTCTGCAATGTGTTATGTATGTTTGATTCCAAAGTTTTCTTTCAAAAACATATAGAATGACCTCTAACTGTATGGCTAGATGTCCTCCTTCCATCATGAAGTATCAAGTGACAACCATATGAGTTCCAACTTCATCATTAATACATGAGATACATAAAATAAAGTGGCTCTTTCCAAAAAGGAAAAGCTCCATCTCACAATACATCTCTCCATCCCATGCCTTATGAATTTGATTGAGCATTGATATGCTTTCATCCTTAGCATTTTTGGCCTTGTTGGATCCAAGCATCATTCCAATGTTATGCAAAAGAAGAAGGAAAGGAGCTATATGGGTAGACAAAGATGTCAAACCATATTCTCCTAATAGTAACCACCGGAGTAAGGCCCTTTGCTGCCATCCTCCATCTCCTCCATGTAACATGGACAAGCCAAACTCCCCCAAAAGCAGCCAAAGCAACAAGAGATCTTGCTGCTTTCTCTCCACCTCATGTGCATCATGAAGCAAAAACATACTGATAGACATGTGGAATGTCATATCAGCCCAATACAAATGAACTCCATCAATACACATCATGAGAGCATCATGCCAAGATTTAACCAATACAAAACAAATAAACATAGGGGATGTCATGTGGTGTCCAAACTCTCTTAATGGAAACAAAAATGAACATGCCTTGTCTTTTTGCATTTTATCACTGATACACAAGGCATGAATCTGAAAAGTATGAGCTATTGGGTGGTACCCATACTCACCCAAGAGTAGCCAGCACAACCATGAATCCTTCTTCATTTCATAAGTGTTCCTCAAGGCATGGATCAAAGAAATATGAGCCTATGGGCAGTGAAAAGAATCTCCCAAGGGAAACCAATGTAACCAAGCTTGCTAGCCCATGTCATAAATCTGCAAGTGGTCATGCAACCCCTTGCTTATCATCCTCACCCACTCACCCCAATATGGAAGATGAGTGATGTGTTACATACTCATGGTATCCTCCCTTTGTAGAATACCATCTTCCCCAAACTGATGAATAACTTTGCACTTCATGAAATGTTGAAGTGCACCTCCAACGAGATCTCCTAATGAGATCTTCTTCTCATCCATGGCCTTCCAAAACCAATGAGGTTCTTGATCTGCTGTAGGTAGAAGTATCTCTTTGAGCTGTGAGATGTTCATTGAGAAAGTGTCATCAAGATAGGAGAAAATAATTCTCATATCTATATGTCTACCATTCATCATCTTGTCCTCCATTGCTTCATGAGTGAGGCTACCTTTAGAATGCTCCAAGAATAATGGGGCCTCATCATTATTACTGCTAATAAGTGACAGCGTTGTAGATCTGCAAGGTAATACATATACTGTCTCAAAGAAAGGTACAATACTAATCTCATGACCAGTCATTGTACATAGGATCATGCTCATCCCTTCTTATGAAACCCTACACTTCAACTCAAGAGGTTGAATGTATTCCATCAATGACAAACTAGGATAGCTTTTCATCTCCTCCTTGATTAGTTCAAGGGTCCACTGCATTGTGATATGTTGCTACTTCAAATCAACATTTAGATCTAACCCTTGGTTATGCATTGGCCCTGATGACATGTTCCCAAAAGTTTCAATAAGATCTACTGAAAATATAGGTGATGAATGTGTATGCAAACCTTGGATCAACTGATGTGTGGGAACATCTTGACAAAACACAAGAGTTCCTCCAAACGGGACAATGGTGTCTCCAACTACTGGTAAGAAAGATGGCTGCTCTTCTACCCATGTACCAGTGCTGGAATCTTCCTCCTCTTCCTCATGCATCTCCTGAATCATGCATGGGACTGTATGTGTTAAGAGCTCAAGACTATCTTGCAAGGCTGCAAGTGTCTCTTCTCCTGATGCAAGTACTTTTGTAGCTGGTGGCGAATGTAGCGACTTCTTGTCCAGAGTGACATGATTGAAATCCCCCTTTGTTTCCTTAGGAAATTTTACTTTTTGACACATCTCTGGCTTTCTCAAATCAAATTCCTTCCTCAACTTGTGAAAGAAATCTGAATATTTAGTCACCTTTGCATGTTCTATTTGACCAAACCACCAATCATTGGCTTCACCTAAAAGATGAAGTGCTGCAATTTGAACAACCTCTTCTTCAGCTATAGGATGTAGCCTGAAAAATGCATCTAACTCCCTCCTGAAAGCCTTAACAGTGCTTGAGGAAGATCCATCAAATGTAGGAAAATATAATCTATTATGCCTCTTCCTTCTATTGCTACTATAGGATCCTCTTTCTTCTTTGATTTTGAAGAATTTTTGGAGAGTTAGCTTCTCCTTGAATGCTCTAGACTGTGCTTTGTACTCTTCAAGATATAGACTGAGAGTCTCATGAGTCTCAGGTTCATTCCTTTCTTAATTTCTACACCTTTCACCTTCTCCAAAGAAAGTGGGCATAGTGGGTCTATGAGGATATCTAGGATTCTCTGGTTTTCTTCTTTGCTGATAGGAAGTTCTTGGAGCTTCCTTATCACATCTTCTTCTTGGATCTTCTTCTTTTCCTTCCTTATTTATTGGATTGACCTCCTCGGAGATATATTGCATGGATCTAAATAAAGGAGTGGTAGAATTATCATCCTCCGTGATAGATCTCATCTATCTTCTTCTTTTTTTGATGTAAAAGATGAAGTGTCCACAAGCTGAGCCAAAGATCATGCTATGATACCACTGTAATATCCCAAAAGGGAGAATGCATTAATTCTAAAACACAATATACGAACTGCAGCAAGGTAAACAATAAATCTTACGAAAACATCAAAATTTATAGAGAAGCTGAGCCATTTTATTATATGGGAGAAGATTCAGTTACACAATGTACAAAATATGAGGGGATCTAGCCAAAGATATGGCCTAGAACCACCTAGAAAACATGCCACAATAGGCACTGCATAACTCGAGAGCCACTGAAATAAATATTGTGCTATCCATTCAACAGAATATGAATATATGACTATAGGCTAAAAAGGAAAATGTAGATCTATTCAAATCTAAAGCTTAGATGATGCCAAGATTCAAGATCTAGCCAAGGTGATGGATTCCCAAGATAACCCAGAAAGGATTTTCTAGATCTACAACTTTGGAAAATCACCCTCCTAGGATTTGATCCTTGATCTACTGGGAAATATAGATATGAAGCTAGATATGACATATATATGGCTAAAATATGTCACAATATGAGATGTAAGCTTGAATGGTTGATCCCTTCTTTAGATCTACAAGCTAGAAGCTCTAGATCTAGCTTCTCAATCCTCCCATAATGGTTATAGCTGCTGCAACACAACTGCTAATAGAAACTGCACTGTGAGGGAAAGAGAGGCCTTCTACCTGCTGAAAAATGTTGTAATAAACTCAAAGCTGATGGAAATATTGATGGAAATGTGAGGGGATGATCCCTCACAAGATAACTAGCTAAAATGCTAGCAACTTCCTTCCTTCTTTTGGATCTGCAAATTGGACAGCATAATTCCTGAAGGAAATACTGCTTCTAGGAGGTCAATAACTTTTGGCCTGATGCTAGATATGAAATGAAGCTCTGGGAATTCTGATCTATAAGCCCAAGGTGATAGGAATAAACCCTCACTAGTTCTCCAGTTGAAGTACTGAAGACAACTTCCACCTTCCAAATTGATCTTCAGAAATCTGCAATTTCTGAATATGAATGCTCTGCAAAAAGCTGGAAAAGATTTGTGGCACCAATGCTTGATGTAGAATGAAGTGAAATACTCTTTATATAGCTACTCTAAGAAAGAGGTGGGATTCCCGATCAGGAACACCCTGTGCTAAACAACACTTTCAATCTCTGCTAAACAACCCAAGAAAGAAATGGAATGTCACATGACAATTCCAGATCTGAAAATATCCTTAACATCAAGATTCACCAGCATACCTTCATCCTTGCCTTCACATTCTTTATATAATGTTTGAGCCTTCCCATGCCTTGGCCTTCATCTAGACTGCGCTACACATGTGGACCAAATCCCCATGTTTGACTGCGTTGTTTGACCAAATCATTCATCATTTCTAAGTGCAATGTACACCCTCTCCATCGTGTGCTTTAATTGCACAACATCCTCCATCACTTTATCATGAATGTTCCATGATCTTCTATTTGACACCTTCAAGATCTTAGTTGATTGTATTAACCTCCATGATCTATCTCAATTAATGAGACATAATCTTAAATTCCATTCACATTGGTAGTTTCTCAACTACCTCATTCTGTAGATCTAGGCTTAATTAATCCAAATTCACACACAAAAAGTGGATATTTATTCATATTGAGGATTATGGGTCCCTCCACCCTTTTATTTACTTAATTCATTAAGAAGCTTAAGAACTCTAATATTCGAAATATCAGGTGAAAATTTGGGAATATTACACAACTTGTAATAACCAGTGTGCCCTAGGATGAAGCACGACTTTTTTTCATTAGTAGGAAGGTCTAAGTTGATGAAATCATGATCTTGGTTGGGTCTACCATCAATCCTTGCTGACATACTATATTCCCTAACAAAATTCTAAAAGGCACGTAGAATATGCATTTCTTCAGGTTGAGATAAATATGGTGCTTTCTACAAGTGTCAAGCATCATGCATAGGTTTGACACATGTTTCTTTACCAATCCAAACATTGTCCAATCATCAAAATATACCTCGAATAATTTATGCATGAATTCTTGAACACAGCCAAGACCACACGCAAGAATATCACAGGTGTATTTTCAATTTGAATGGCATGACAATATATTGGAAAGACCCCCACTCAGTGATGAAGGTGGTCTTGTTGTGTTCTTCAAGCACAATTCTAATCTGATGATACCCCGAAAATCCATCAGTAAATGAATAAGCTTCTTGTCCTCATACATTATCTAGGATTTCATTAGAAAATAGAGTAGGGAAAGGGGCCATGCACACAGGCATCATTCAAATTGCAGAGATCTACACAAATCCTTATCTCTTCTTTGGTATTTTTCTCCTAAACCACCATTGGGCTTACCCAATCAAATTTTTCTACAAGATCGATGATGCCCGCAACCACCATATTTTCTAATTCCTCCTTTACTTTCTACTTATATTTGGGATTCAATCGGTATGGACGCTGCTTGACAGGGCACACATATGGTTTCAATGTGATATTCATAACACCCAGGTCCCCTACAATTCCCTTGAGCTTAGAGAACTTTGTAGGAAATAGATCTTGATACTCTTTCAACATCTCCGCAATCTTGCCTACTGTATCATGATCCCATTAATCCCCAATTTTGGCCAACTTGGGCTGCTCTTCTGTCCTAATGTTGACTTCCTTCAATTTCATAAGTTTAGTGACATCGACCATCCCTATTGTAGGCCCTACAACTACGCACTCTCCTTCAGATTCAGGGATTTTAACATTTCTCGGGTCATCTTCATGATCTTCTATTGACAAGTTCCTGTAGTTGATGATGTCTTTCATCTGCGCATCCTAGACTAGTGCAACACATTCCTTTCAGTCTTAGGATTTTTCAAATACAAGGGAATCTATGTCCTGCAGGGCTTCATTCAATTTCTCTGAACCCCCAACCAAGGCAATGGTTGCCAGGAAATCCTCAGTCATCGTAATCTAGTGGTGAGTGCCTCGATGTAGCTCAAATTCTAGATACCAGGTGGCGAGTACTAGCACCAAAAAATGAATAAACCTATGAACCCACTCGTTCCATGTATTTTCATCCATACATTCATCCACATGGCCAAGTTCTTGCGCGGATATCTCAGACCATAGAAAATCTCAGTTGGTGGGGTAGCTTGAGGTTTAAAGCGCAGTGTCATCATTTTGTTACATTTCTCCCAGTCCTGGAAAGCTCCCTTGTGCGTCTCCCACCAATGTGCTGGAGTCATGCGCATAGCCAAATCAAGTGCCCAGAATCTTCGTTCCTCTGGGACGGTGTTGAGCCTCGTATATGCCCATTTTTCCATTGCATAGTACCATTATTCATAACCTAAATTTCGACACCCTTACACTCATTTCACGTCATAATTCCATCATTTATCGCCAAATCACACCCTATTCCTCGTGGTTTATTATCATCAGTTTTATTAGCTTATTGATCATTAGAGATGATTCATTCATGGCTTACTAATGATGGTTTCACTGAGTTCATTTGTTGAAGATTTCTATTGTCGGAAGTCTCCACAAGTCAATTTTAACTAGTTACTACAGAGTTGAGTATGAAATTGTTGTAGGTGAAAATATGAACATTTCTCAAATGGAGCAGAATCTTGAAATTCCAACACATGGGTTTTGTTTATAGTACTCTTATTCATGTAACCAAGAAACCGTTTGGCAAAATTCGTCTTCGTGAAGGAGTTATGGTTAGGGATATTTTCCAATGCAGTTTTAAGTACAGATTCGAGTCAAAATTTGGATTTGTCAATTTTCGGCCACAACCACATGGAAGGCCATGATTTGATGAATTTTTGTGTGAAAAACAGAGAATTAGTTCCTCCATCCACGTTATGATCAGATGAAAGATCCATTTGAAATTATTTCAAGATATTTTGCGGTTAATTTGTTATGCATAGTTTTGTTGTTGGAATTTATAAAAGCCACAACTTTGAAATCTGTAAATACTATGAGACAAAGGCATGTGGTTTTGTTGAAACAACAGCGAGGAGGAGATTTGCTAATCATGAGTGAGGAACATTGAATTTTAAAGTTTTGTTCAGACATTTTTCGATTTGTAATTGAAGACCCAGTTTCAATTAATCAAGCATGGCTATGGTTTGATTCGCTCATTTCAAGTTTTCAAATCAATTGTGAGTTTCTCATTCGAATGCATTAGAATAATTCTACTACTGTAATATCTAAAATATTCCCCAGGTGTCGCCTGGCCCACCATCATTTGGGACAAGCTCCTTTATCGAATTCTAGGTACTTAAATTGTATGTCTATTTGTTATGTTTAGTATCATTCAATCATTTAGAAATTAGATTTGGTTTCTTCAAGCAGTTGTGTAGTATATGCTAATTAATTTCAGAGTGCTTATAATTATTCTTAGTTGCATCCAATAGCTGATAACGAAGGCAAAGAAGTGGTGCATAGGCGTAGATGAATTTCCTCATATTATTGCATGACTCCTTTGCATAAAGCTATACCTTGCCTCTCGAAAAAGAATATAGTCTCTCTTTGATTTCTGAGTCTGAAACAATTACATACATTAAATTATTATGGCAATTACGAAATCGATTTCCCTTTGATGCATCAAATTGATCAGACTCTGTTGAAGTTTTGGTTTGAAAAATGACTGGATTGTGTGAAAGCTAATAATAGATAGGAGGTTATGAATACTTGAAGAGTCTCAATTTCATCAATGCATTTAGATTAGGAATGGTTGTTGTACGATAGCAATTGATTCCTAGTACGCATGAGTTGAAGAGTAAATGCCATAAATAGAGGTTGGTATTATGGAGGTTTAGTTTTTATTTGATAAATAATTGGAATGTGTGATGGTTTATGAGCTAATTAGTGCCAGAATAATCTTAATTTCATTATGCATTTAGACTAGAAGGGATCGTTGTGTGGTAGCATTTTATTTTTGGTGTATATAAGTTTAAGAGTAAACATAGTAGAGGCCAATAGTTTGTTTCAGTTATTTGGGAAAGATTTCATGATGGTTTTGATATTGATAATCAATTTTTGAATATGTCATATGATTACTTTCCATACTAGTGAAGTTATTTAATGGTTGATTTCATTAGGTACAATAGTTTAATTTAGCATTGGGTAACTAGCTAATTTTCATTATTTTCTCTAGGATATAATTCAATAGTAAAATAATTAGATCCTCATTCCATCATTACTTGAAGGTGTAATTCATCTTTAATATTTTCACTTGATTTTGGGATTGAGTGAATAACTCTTTAAATGATATGTGATTTGTTTTATTACTAAGGAAAATTAGTCAATTCAGGTACAGTTTTAGAAATAGAATGATTTGATTCAGTTTGATTTCTTCCAAGACATAGTTAATTTAATTTAGTAGCAAATGGTAATTAAACTCAAACAACAGTCTATATCCGACCTTGCAAGGAGTAAGTAGTTGAGTGCAGTTGTTTTGATTTTATAAAATAGTTTTTGCAGCATGTGGGAGTAATTAGATTTTCCAATTGTCTTGTTATTCCTTCAGTTTATGCTTTAGTTTACTGCTAAGGTAGCTTAAGATGAGTGCTATTTTTTATTGATATTAGAGTAAGTGTGGTTAATATAAGTTTATAAATGTTTTTGATTCTTCTTTAGAAGGATTGTTTGCTAATTTAAAATAAAAATATTGCATTGTAGAAGGATTAGGAAGTAGAACAATGTGGTTTGACAAAGGCTAAGTAAATTGATTTTTTTTTAAACATTCTTTGTTTGCAATTTAAATAGGCCTCAGATAACATAAATTGATCATCATTCTGTACTCGGAAATCTTTATCAAGGAAAATTTACATACTCTTCATTTCAACACTTAACTAGAAAAGCATTACAACTCATGTTTACGACTCCCAGATTGACAATTAAATATTTAGAGGTTTATTCACCAATTAAAACTCTCAATGGATGACCTTTTCCAATGTTGTCAAAAATTATTTGACACTACCAGAACTATCAAAATAGGGTAGTTCTCTTACCTTTGAGGAGATGCACCGGAATTTCTTCATGATCTTGAGGTAGTGCAACGCATATACATCATGCAACCGGTTCTGCGAATTCTCTATCTCGCCATCTGAATCTGAGAAACATGAGCTATCCCGCTCCCAATTCAACATGCCATCAGCTGTACGGTTGATCCAATCTTCTCCCCGAGCATTTATCTTGTAAATATGATCGACATCATCCCCTAAGTGTACCAGTTCTGTATATCATTCCCCTTCTGCTGGGTCTAGGGGGACTATCACCCCCGTACCATCATTCTCAAATATCATGATTCTACACTTCAGGTTGATGATGCTTCCCATGTCAATGGCCCAATCCAATCCTAACAGTGTAGGGTAGGGGTCTGAATCATCCACAATTTGTATGAATTTGGAATCCATGCATACCTTTACTCCAGAAATGTCTACCACCACTTGTGGAAGCCTTCCAAGTGGAATGATCTTTTGCTGATTATCCATCCGTAGCTGAATGGTGGACTATTCCAACTTTGGTTCCCCCATCTTCTGCCAGATTTTCTTAGGTAATACATTTGCATCAGACCCCAGATCCAAGATGACTAGATCCATCTAATACTCTCCAATTTGCATAGTCATGCGCATCTCTTGACCATTTCTCTTCTTGTGCTTATAAATCTTGTTCACGACCTTGGTCTCCGTTCAAGGCACATATTTTTCCATGCAGCTGTCTATCAGGGCCTAGAGATTATCTACTACATTTCGATTTTGCAGTATCTTAATGCAAGCCTGTAGGAATGGTTTAACTTCATCATTATCCTTTGGTTCCATGGTAGCCCTTGACCTGGACGTTCCTACAACAGAAAAATCCTTCTTGGCTTCAATAAAAAAAAAAATCGTTCTGCAGGTTGATTCCTTCCTTCTTGTCAGATGCCTTTCTGATCAGTGGCTCTATGGCAGCCTTTTCCTCATTTCCTTCGGTGGCAACACCACTGCGTGTAATTACATTTACACTTGGACCATCGTCACGTGCTTCAACTTTAACCATTTGTATGTTTTGTGTAGGCGGCTGCTGCTTTTCCTGCATTTTAGTTATTAACATAGGAAAATATTCAACTACATGATAAAATTTCCTACAGTACCTGCAAGTTTCTCACGCAGGGTTTGGGCAGTCATGTGCATAGTGTCCATCATCTCCACAGTTATAGAAAATTAATTTCCCTCTTCCTCGACCAGTGCCTCCACCTCTCCCACCTCCCTGTCCTCTTGCTAGGGATCCTCCCCGTCCAGAGGGAGATTTTGGTGATTAAGGTTCGACCTACACTCTGTAAAGGTTCACATTTTCTGTCATTAGGTCAAGAATTCGGAAGTGGTGCTCATCATGACCAACTTAAGAGAAAAATCTGCACCGCTATTGTTTCAGTTTTGGCACATAGGATCCTAATCGCGAGCAATGGTATGTACCATGTTGTCCAGCCACACTACAATCAGCACACCAAAATGTAGGGGTGCTAGGCCCAGTAGCAACCCTGGGGCGTAGTGGATTTGGTCACCCAGCTTATAGATAATCCCTAAACATAGGGCACTGATCTTTGGTGTGGCTAACACCCTTGCAGCATATGCATCAGTGATATGCTCCATCATCTTTACCCTGGTCTCTGCGTAGATTCTGAATATATAAGTGCATAGATTCTAACTAGCTTTGAATTTGCAGTGCTCCAATTTGAGCATCTTCTCTAGGCGCAGCTTCTAATTTCATAGCAATTTCTAGGGCTTCTTCCTGAGAATCAATGTTCTACTAACCCATTTTTCCACACAAATGTTGGAAGAGCATGGAAATGGACCATTCCTTATGCTTCTTATCATTATAAAAAAATCCTCCATCGTTGATGGTTTTATTTAGTCGTTGGTCAACTTCCCAAACTAATTCCTACGGCCCTTACTTCAAATCTTTCAGTTCTATTATGCATTGAGAATAGGACTTTGGCTTCCGGAACTACTGCTTGAGGGCATCCTTAATCTACTGAAAAATGGGATCTACATTTTGAGAAATGTATCCCATTAACCAATCTAAAGCGCGACCTTCAAATTCCATAGCCAACTGCGCTCTTTTGACCACATTGGTATTAACATTTTGCACAATCCACACCTAATTCACTACAAACCAAAATCGATCCATATCTTCATCCCTCTCACCCTTAAAGGTGGGTAGCTTCATATGCGTAGCCATATCTTTCGCAGGTGGGGATGGTGGTGGGGTAGGATAAGTCTTACCCCTGAGCGAGTTTGATGGTGGCATGGCAATAGGGCTACCTTCAACGTTCCTATCCTTGCTTCCATCTATATCAGGTGAGTTTCTTAGATTAATGTATACACATATGTCCCCTCTTTGATTGACTTGATAATATGTTTTGCTATGCGTAGTGCTTTCGATCGGATCAGGGGTAATTCAATCGGTGTGGATGCACAAAATACCCTTCCCACACAATAGCATCTTAATCAGTAGGGAAAATTTTCATAATAATTTACCTCTCAATCCCTTGAAAAACATCCTATTAGCTTCAGAGTATGACACAAATTTATCTACAAAAATTTTTGTCACAAACCCGCCCAAGATGTTGTCAACTCAGTGATCTAGAGTCTGGGAGATGGAATTGTCAGTTTTTTCCAATTGTTGGATCAATTCAAGGGTCCATTGCGTGACCTTATCATCCTTCCAACAGGTTTGGAATTTTTCTAATCTTGAAAACCACTCCTTCAATTCATGCACAAAGGTCACAAAGAAGATCTCGTGAACTTCTGTGAAGATATACTTGTTCTTCCACTCTTCAATGGATAACTTATTCCTTATGTTTTCTTTTAGAGAAAATTCCTGACTCTTTTTTTGAAACCAGTCCCCTAGTTCAGACTTTAATGACTGCCACTAAATTTTCTAAATCACCCAACCTATCTCAAAATGATCCTAGTATTGATAATGGAACCATTTTTTGGCTTGAGGGGTCCTGACCCAAGTTTAGAGTTGAGGTTAACCAACAAAACCCTCTTACTATTGGCCCTTTCGGCAGTGACCTGCTTGCACAAGTCAAAGTCTCACCCGAAGTAGTATGGGGGGTTCTAGAACCAGGTTTCCACACCATGAGAGAGATTTACATGATGTGGGTGCCCTTAGATCTAAAACAACCATGAGCAGACCTCCACAAAGAAGCCCTAACCAAGAAACCCTTAACAGAAAGATTTAGGTCATTTATGCAGAATATTTGGCGCGCAAGCTAAAATAGAGTCTCTAATCCACGTAATAACTCTTTAACATATAGTATTAAAACCCAATAGCATTAGATCCATTCACTAACCATTCATCTAAAACTAGAAGCAGTTGCGCAAGTGATATAAACACATGCAATACAAGAATCATAAATAATATGCAGAAACGATCATAACATAAACAATAGATGCATTTTGGACTCAGATATCAGAAACAACAGTTCTTTATTCATAACAGTTTAGGTCCTTCATACAAACCCTCCAGTTCACCCATGCACACACCCAACGCGGTCCACAAACAGTAGGACTAAGGTCTCCGCGCACACATCCAAGAGGAGCCTTTTACCCAGACAAATCCGCACAAAATATCACAACGTAGCCAGATCTATCATCAATCGTTCATTCTTATCCAAAAAAAATGACTTATTCGACTCGATCTAGACTCCTATTTATATTTTTAGCCTGCGTTAATCTAAGGTCAACAAACAATGGTTTGTGGCCCCTATTTCTACCCTTTTTATGTTGAGATTCAACAAGATGATGAGCTTAGTGAAAAGATTCGCCTTCACTAAGTGGGCCCGCGGGCTATTTTTGGCGCAAAGTCTATTTTTAGACATGTCGATCATATTCTATGAGTTGCAGGATGCTATTTGTGGATGGTTGGTCAAGTTGGAAAAACAGATGGACTTCTATTTTTAGACATATTGGGCGGAATCTATTTTTAGATTGCCAGTCTAAAAATAGATATGTCGAATATTATTAGCTCTTAATAATATTTGGACTCTAAACATTATCTTATTCTCTTGGAGCACTTCGGTTAAGTGCACAGATGTGGCACAACAGCTGACAGAAGGAATTACGCTATTCCTGAGGGTTTACTGGAGCTAATGCATGAGGAATTCAGTTAGAACTCATGTGACAGAGTTTGGTGGAGTTATAGAAGTAGTTGGTGGAGTTGTATTTAGTTTAACTCAGTTAGACTCACTTGAGCTAGTTGTATCTAGTCTAACTAATTGATACACTAGTGAGAGTGGTGTGAATTAATTAGTTAATTAATTCACTAAATAATAACTCATTAATCAACTGAAGAATACATCAGTTAACTACAGTGCATGGCAGTTTCAGTGGAGACGAGTGGAGAGATAGGTGAAAGAGCAAGTGTGACTATTAGTTGTGACTATAGTGATGCATTGATTGCATCCAACACTCAGTGGAGATGCCAATGAGGATTGCGTGAGCAAGGCTGGAGTAATTCGAACTCATTTAGAGCCATTCTTCAGCAGGGATTGCGCAGTAGAGGCAGGCTAGCAGGTGGCAAAGATTGGTGCATGGATTTGCAAGATCGGGCTTGATTAGTGTGTAGTGATTGTATTGTACTGAGAGCTTGATATGATTAGATTTGTATGAGGATTGTTACATGATCTCTATGACATATATTATATACAGATAGTTGGGGTTTTCAGCTTCAGGCTTTCCCGTTAAACAACTGTGTTCATATGTGTGAATTTTTATTGTTTCATGTGTGCATTGCAATCTTGATTTAATTTCCGCAAATGATCAATGGTGGAATAGATTATGTATTTTGCATGAAGTTAAAATAGTGTGAGATCAGGAGAATCTTGGACATATAACACCTAAGTTATATAATTTCTACATTTTACCCATTACAACTCATGAGGGGATTTGAACTGCCCCAAAGCCCCTTGACTTGTGCTATGCACGAATAGACTTACAAAATATATTACAAAAATATATCAAAATGGTATTCAAAACTCAGAATTAGGGGACCTCGCTCTAACAATCGCACAACACAAGATTTTCCTGGGGAGAATTGCTCAAAACCCCTCCATATTTATTGTATAATCAACCAAGGAATCATGACACAATACAATGCATGTGTTCTCACCACAACCTCATACACTCTACCAATTGTCTCACACTAATCTAGGAAAAAATGGACAAACACATAGCCAATTTAATACCTACCTTTAGCCTGCCTTTCTCACGCAATCCCTAGGAAAAATAAATCATATTAAATATGAATTCCAACCTTCCTTGACTACGCAATCCATCATGGGCTTCTTTTGGCTTCATAATTGCACCTGGGAAGTTCGCTAATAATACAACTAATATTTTACTTACCTTTAACCTTTGTCTCAACTGGGTCGTCATCAGAATTGACATGTATGCAACTATTAAAAGTGAATCATCAGTTACTTGGTAGATCACTAGTGAATTAAATCTATTTTAATTCACTTAATCTTCCTCTATCTCATCAATCAGTTAGTACTAGTTAAACTGATTTTAACTCAAATAATTTGAGTTAACTGATTGCACTCACACCACAATAGTGCTACAACTGCAACTGGACCCTGTAAATAATAGAATCACTCTACATTCCTATCCTTTGACCCTAAACTCGAAATTATTGAGCTAACTAAGTCTATCATACTTAGTTAACTATTACAAGTTGTTATGAGAGAAGATTACAATTTATTTTCCAATTTATTTAAAAATTGGACACCCACATTAGCACTAATGTGTCACTGAATTCCTCACTCATGTGTGACCTAGAATCACACAATAGTATGTGGTGCATTTTCTTGTTGAATTTCAACACTCCCTCTCAACAAGAAAGGGATTATCTACTACCTTGATCCTACCTCTGTGGTATTGAAAATTTCTCTTCGCAAGTACCTTTGTCAAGATATCTACATCATGATTCTCCGTGGGAATTTACTACAGCAACATAATGCGTGTTTTAATACAATCTCTAAGATGGTGGTACTGGATGTCAATATTCTTGGACTTGTCATGAAATACCAGATTAACTGAGAGTTTTATGTAACTCTGGTTATTACAATGTATAACCGTCAGATCCATGTGATGACCAAATAAACCAACAACTATCTTCCTCATCTAGATGGCCTCACATGCAACCTTACTAGATGCCATGTACTCTACCTCAACTGAACTGAGTGCAACTAATCTCTGCTTCCTGATGTACCAAGAAATTGTTGTTGATCCTTTACTGAAGATGGCCCCTGATGTCCTCTTCTTGCCTGATGGACCACCTGCCCAATTTGCGTCATTGAAACCTGGAAGCTTCACTCCCTCTGTCTGTCTGTACCATAATCCATACTCTATAGTGCCCCTGAGATATCTCAAAACATGCTTCCATACCTTCCAAAAGAGCTTGGTAGGATTAACCAAAGCTTTACTAAGCTAGTTAACAGCATAGCATATGTCTAGTCATGTGTTCACCAAATACATAAGTGAACCCACAAGCTACTTGTAAATAGTAGCATCCACTACCTCACTTGAAGTAGCATCCTCCTTCCTTCAATTTCCTGCAAGAGGAGTCTCCATGGGCTTGCTTCCCTCCATGTGGAACTTCCTCGAAATCTCCTTGGCATGCTTTCCATGAGATACAAATAGCTCTCCATATCTTTTCCATATTTCCAATCCAAGGAAATAGTGCAAGAGCCCCATGTCCTTCATCTCAAACTCTTTTGCAAGAATTTAAGAGTTGCTCATCACCTGTCAATATAAGATCATCAACATAAAGTACAATAATCAAAATCTTACCATCAAACACAATATGATATAGGTATGCATCCTTTTCACTCTTTGTGAAGCCCAACCCAGTGAAATAGCTATCGATCCTAGTGTACCAAGCACGAGGTGCTTGCTTCAACCCATATAGTGCTCTCTTGAGTCTGCACACATGCGACTCCCTGTCAGAGGTCTCAAAACCTTCTCGTTGCTCAATGTACACTTATTCCTGAACAACTCCATTGAGAAAGGTTGTCTTTACATCCACTAGGGGAATTGTAAGGTCTAAAATGGGTCTCATAAGGAAAATGTACAATCAAAATTCACTTTATGAGAACCAATAACATTTTAGGTGATGACATCATCCCTAATGGTTGAGGTGGAATTCTTTGAGTTAAAGGTACTTAGTTGTCACATTCTCAATGGTGGATAAAAACTCATGGCTAAGCATGGTACTGCTCTAAGTACTTTTAAAGTCAAAGTAAAGTACTCATAATAAATGTCATTTCACACCTTTTGAATAAAAATATATTATTGTCATTTCATATTTTTTGAAAGAAATAATGCATATCCCTATACATTTATTATATTATATTATTTTTATATAGTATATTAATTACATGTTATTATACAATTTAAATACTATAAATTTTAATTAATATCATATAATATAATTAAGAATTTATAAAATTTATATTTATATTTTATTTTAAGTTATTTAAGTACAAAGGATAAATGCATTAGTTGTTCAATGATAATGACTTTTTCTTGAAAAGCTCATTCTTATTTATAGTCACATCAATACAATTTTTTTATTAATTTTATTTTGGTACAACTTTTGAATTGAATTAAACTATGGTTACATGGATTGTGGTGCAAAAAGTGAATTGAAAATTAATAAATATTATTTTATTGGTTTAGCTATTATTTTATTATTTCCTTACGAGGCCCATTTTAGACCTCAAAATTCCCCTAATTGGCATTTGATGTATCTACCACTCCATTTGTGCTAAGAGTGAAAGGATATATCTAATCAATGAGTACCTTGCAACTGGTACAAAAGTCTCCTAATATTCAATCCCCTCTACTTGTGAGAATCCTCGAGCCACAAATCTAAACTTGTCTTTATCCACGCTCTCATCTACTACTTGCTTCACCTTGTAGATCCACCTGGATCCAACCACTGACTTCCCCATTGATCTAGGGACACTTCCAATGCACTATTTCTTATAATGGAGTCATAATCCTCAACGATGGCTTCAACCCATGTTGGCTACTGCACTGCTTCCTCAAAAGAGGATGGTTCTGTCATAATACACTCAATTATAAGAGCCATGTATCCAGTATACCTGTCTAGGTACCTTCTCTTCCTGCGTTGTGATTTAGGTGCACCTACATGCTCTGTCGCATCTAGCATCAATCTGTCAACCTCTCTGGTGTGATTCCTACCATTTCTGGTGGATGGCTCCACATGAGTGGTTTCTATCACTCCATGACCTTCTTCTTGTGGCTGATCCACATCCTGAGGTTCATCCTTTGGAACTAAGAGTTCCTCGTCTACATGCACGTCAATCTCCCTCTCAAGGGACAATCGCATGGATTTCTCCTCATTAAATTTAACATCTCTTCTGACAACTGTCATCCTGTTAGTTGACAAATACACCCGATAGTTGTGGGGAGTATTAGTGTACCCAAAAAATATCCCAACCTATGATGTTGGTTCTAGCTTCTTCCTAGCATCTTTGGTCACATTGAAATAGACAGATGAGCCAAAAATTTTAAAATATGAAATATCTGGTTTCTTACCTGAAAAAGCCTCTAGTGTACTAATGCCAAGTATCCAATGAGGACTACGGTTATGCACAAATACTGTTGTGTTGCATGCCTTTTCCCATAGATGCAACAATAGGCCCTGATCATGTAACATAGCTCGTGCTACTACCACAATTATTTTGTTCTTTCTTTCTGCAACCACATTTTTTTGTGGGATATGAGGTGCAATCAATTCTCTATGAATTCCTTCTTTGGTGTAGAAGTTCTTTAATTCATTATAGATATACTCACCACCATTGTGGCTCCTTAGAGTTCTTCCTTGTATCTTTCTCTACCAGTTCTTTGAACTCACAAAACTTGGAGAATGCCTGATCTTTCTTCTGCAGAAAGAAGATCCATAATTTTCTAGAAACATCATCAACAAAATCACATAATACCTGTGCTTTGTTGTGGAAGCTGTAGAGAATGTCACACACACATCTGAGTGAACTATCTCAAGTATTGTCGCTGCTCGGTTCTCCTTCTCATGAAAAGTGGCTTTGGTATACTTCCCCATGGTACATCCCTTGCATGTGTCTATCTGCGCAAGAGTACCCTTTGGAAGACGTATAGAAATATTTTGCATTATCCTCAAATAAATGTGGTGTAGATGACCCAATCTCCTGTTCCATAACTCACCTATATCCCAGCTCACCACATTCCATGTTTTACTGCTCAATGTTGTGCAACCATCTACATCAAGTTTGTAGAGGTTCTTCACACGAACCCAAATATTCTTTACATGTCCTATGGCTTATTCACTAAGGAACACCTTTCCTTCACTGAAAACCACATCATAACCAAGATCCTCCAACATAGCAACTGAAAATAAATTATTTTTCAAGCCTGGTACATGCATGACATCTTTTAATATGAAAGGTTTACCTAACTGTCTCTGGAAAGCAACTGTGCCAATCTCAGTAGTGCCATAGCTCCTCTCATCACCCATCTCGATGTGCATTTGAAGATCCTTCTCCTCCAAGCTACTAAAGAGTTGTTTCTCGTCATGTGGAAAGATGCTCCACTATCCAAGTACCACATAGATCCCATCACAGTTGACACCATGCATGTGATGAGAGATAATTCAAACTCAAACTGTGAGGCCAAAGCTTCACCCACTGTATCTCTTGAAGCCTTCTTGTTGTTCTTCTTCTTTTGTGGAAAATATGTGGCATAGTGTCCATGATCATGAAAGTGAAAACATTCCACCTTTTACATGTCATGCTTCTTTCCTTATTTTTTGGTCTGATATTTGGAATCAGACTTCTTCCCCTTCCCCTTATTTTCCTTACCAGACAAGGCACATTTTTCCTCATCATCAATAGTGGAATATTATCTATCCTTGGTATTTCGCCGAAACTCTTCTTGTACCAAATCTGACCATAGTCGCTCCCAATCTGGTAACTTCCCCCTCCCATTCACAGAGTCCTGGTATCTATGCCAACTCTTGGGAAGGCCTAGAAGTTCTAGGCTCACCAATTCATCATCAGCTACAGTAATACCAACACTTCCAATCTCATCTCGACATTGAGTGAACTTGGTCAAGTATTTATGCATTGTTTCGCCATTCTCCATTTTGATTTTCCTAAGCTTGTCCTTGAGTGCCAATTTTCTGTGGTCACTGCTACTTTGAAACATATATGTCAAGGCCTTCCACATAGCATATGGAGTTTCCTTTCCATGGAGACTTGAAACAATATGATCTCTAACTCCCTCTAACAAGATCCTCCTTGCCTTTTCTACCTTCTTCTACCATGCATCAAGAAGTTGGGCATATGTTGTTGCTGGCTTGGGATATCAGTATCTATGAATTCCTTCAACTCGTTGTCCTCCAACACTGCCTCCATCTTGTCCTTCCATGCAATATAATTCGAAATTCTATTGAGTGCATATTCGAGTCTCAATCTATTGAAAGACATCTTGATCAACTTATAGCTCCAAAGAAAGTATCTACAAATTTGAATATTATTCAACACAAACTCAATTTCTTCTCCACTATTGTGATTCCTGGAACTCGGATACAATGTAGAAAATCCCTAACACAACTTTGATACCATGTATAAATTACACCAATGGATTCAATCCGATCATGCAATGTACTAAAACAAGATACTAAAACCTTCTACAATATTTTCGAAATATAAATCACGATCACTCAATCACATGCAAGTAAGAGAAAGAATTAAATCAATCGCACAACACAATATTTTCTTGGGGAAAGAAACTGCTCAAAACCCCTCCATCTTTATTGTATAATCAACCAAGGAATCATGAAACAATAAAATGAATATGTGCTCGCCACAACCTCATACAATCTACCAATTTTCTCACACTGATCTAGGCAAATTTGGATAAACACATAGCCAATTTCCTGCCTACCTTCAGCCTGCCTTAATCACGCAAACCCTAGGAAAAATAATTCCTATTAAATATTAATTCCAACCTTCCTTGACTGTGCAATCCAACATGAGCTTCCTATGGCTTTATAACTGCACCTGGGAAGTTCGCTAATAATACAATTGATAGTTTACTTACCTTTAACCTTTGTCTCAACTAGGTCATCATCAAAATTGACATGCATGCAACTATTAATAGTGAATCATCAATTACTTGGTAGATCACTAGTGAATTAAATCTATTTTAATTCACTTGATCTTCCACTAGCTCATCAATCAGTTAGTACTATTTAAACTGATTTTAACTCAATTAATTTGAGTCAACTGATTTCACTCACACCACAGTAGTGCTACAACTGCAACTGGACCCTGTAAATAATAGAATCACTCTACATGCTTATCCTTTGACCCTTAACTTGAAATTATTAAGCTAACTAAGTCTATCACACTTAGTTAACTATTACAAGTTGTTATGAGATAATATTACAATTTATTTAAAAATTGGATGCCCACATCAGCACTAATGCTTCACTGAATTCCTCACTCATGTGTGACCTGGAATCCGACATTAGTATGTGGTGCATTTTCATGTTGAATTTCAATAGCTTCCATGCCTTTCTTCAAAGCTTCCATTTCATTTTTTGTTACTCTTTGCGAGAGCGAAATTTGGTGCACTTGGTCTTGTAATTTTTATATATCATGTTGCACTTCTTCCTCTTCATGATTCAAAATAGAGCCTTCTAAGGGCTTAATGGGTGTTAAACTCTTTTTAGGGGCCATTTCAGAACCTAATACTGATATCTATGCTTCAATATTTCCTTAGAATCACTTCAAACTGATTTTTCAAATAATACTTATGCAATTTGAAAAAAACATACACACCTTTTTCTTGCTTTTGAGGAGCTCGATATTGAAATTGATGTATCTCTGTAATTTCAAATCCCCAATATTTTATCGTTGATCCTTTAGTAGCACTCTGAATCTTCTTTCCAATTCCACAAGTTTGACCTGATTTGGATTCTTCAAGGCAAAGTTATTACTAATATCCCGCAATGTCCTAATTATGGATTGGTTTAGTAGAGTGAACTTGTACGGTGTTCCACATGTCACTATTTTCTCCTTCAGCTTTGAAATTGATACATACAAAACTACAGTCCATTTAATTTTTTCCACCTTTTACATAATTTCAATCCAATGCCCAGAGAGAGAGTGATGACGGTTTTCCCAAGGTTGCCTCTTTGAGATGAAATTCGGGAGCCTGCAAAAACCCTAACTGTTACACCATTTTTTGGTCATCTAACCTATTATCATTAGATGGACCCAAGTACACCATGTAAGACCAATTTTACCCTAAGTAAAATTTCTTTCACTATGTAAAATAACTTAATAAAACACATTTATTAGGTTGTTTATAGTCTAAACAGGAAACCCCAAAAGGAAATATTAAACAAACCTATATTTGTTTGATTTTCCTCAAGGAATAATTAATTAAACAATAATTCAATTATTATTCCTGGTCATGTTTAACCCAAAACAAAGAAATTAATTAGATAAATCTTTATTTATCTTATTATTTTCTAGGAATAATTATTTAAATATTATTTAAATAATATTCCTTATTAAATATGACTAAATCACCCATAAATAATTAAATAAATCATTATTTATTTGATTATCTTTCAACCACTTCCTTAAAATAATAAATAAATCATTTATTTATTTATTATTTACAAATAAAGGGATTTGACCCAAGTCAAATGTCCTTTCCCTCCAACAAATATAATAAAATATTCCATAAAAGGTGGATCTAGATTTGGTTAATATTATTTTAATCATGCACCAAGATCTAGAATGACCCAATATTTTGTTATAAATAGAAGAGTTTTCTAATTCATTGGTCACCTTTTGTTGCCCATTAGATCACTCTGGATCTATGCTCTTGGTTTGACTTTGAGCCATTATCATTGTCACATTCTCCATTATTTGCTTTGTGAGCTCCCTTTGAGTTTTATGTTTGTCTGGGTTTTCTACACCAACAAGAGAGAGAAATGCTAGATCTTAAGTGCTGAGGACTTTCAAGAACCCATCCCATTGAGGAGAATTGGAAACACCTTTCTTGTTTTCCTCTCAGATGCCCTTAATATAAAAATTATTTCAAAAATATTGTTCTTTTCTTGTCTATTGGATGCATGGAGCAAAACCTTATTTTTACTGCTTAATGTCTTTTATGCATAGATATGGATTTGTGCAGCATTTATCTTGATCAACTAACTGCAAATTTGAAGATATTGGTAGCCATATTTGATGTTAGGGCTATTTGTTATGCGTAGCTAAAGTGGTCTTTTTTGTACACTTCGACAAAAGATTCATACTAACAATTGGCAACTCCACACGGGTTTTCAATTACGACCGTTGTCGTTTTTCCTATTCCTGCATATCCAGCGGCTTCAGACCCTAGGGTTTATTTTCAGCTTTTTTTTTTTCTATTTTATGTCGTTTTTTACCTATAAAACCCTCAAACATTAAAATTTCTAACTTCTGTGTGTTTCTGGCCCTATTGCGCAGGTAACAAACATCAGCTGCAACTGAGACGACAACTTTTTTTGAAATCTACCGCCGAGACACCTGGAGCTGCAGGTCACACTTTTTAGGCTAGAACCTACGACCTAGACTATAGGACGCACTTTTCAGCCCAAAATCTGTGACCTGGACAGAAAACAGGTCAGAACCTACGACCTACACTTTTTTATGCAATTTTTGAGCAATTTTTCTGGGTTTTTCTGAAGCTTCTGTCAGGGTTTTCCAACCTCTGTCTTAGCTCATTTAGACATATTTATGATCTTTTTTACTCAACTAAGTGGGAATCTAGCCCCTTACGGCTTTAGTACCTTCCATGTTTTGTGGAAGAGTTTTAGCTGTTTCAGACGTCTAAATTTTCAGAGTTTCAGCCTTCTTCTTTTCAGATTTGATACCTCACTTTCAGATCCCTTTTAGATCAGCTCTTCTCCCTTCCAAATCGCCTCATATAGTTTTGTTTTGGTTTTCCTCTAGGTTCATCTCTTTGTCCCTTCTACCTTTAGCTGATTTCCTCCTTTGTTGCAGCAACCTTGCCTCTTCCTCTCTGTTGTTTTCTGCACCTCCTTTCAGCAGATTTCTCCTTTAGATCCCTGTCCCTCTAGACCTTAGATCTATTGGCCCCTTTTTAGTGTGTTTTGACTAGATTTTTTCCCTCTTTTAGACTAGTTTTGAGAGACCCACCTTCTTGGGTTAGATCGATGCATTGTTAGTTGTTAATTTTCTGTTATCTCAATTTTAAATACTATTATCTATAGATTTATTTTCAATTACGCAACACACTTTTTTATTTTACTCTCAAAACATTTGGGTTTAAAAATTAAAATTAACACATGCCACACTCTGACCCTAAGTGAAGAAGAGCCTGGTTAACACCACTAGGCAAAAACTTTAAAATCAATTGACACTGCACCTTTCTACCCTTGTTTCAACATTGTAATCACTTGATTCTGCACTTCCCTGCCTTTTTTTGTCATTATTCTTCCCTTTGTGCCGTCATCATTGTGCCCCCAAGGCATATATCCCAAAGACTTCTTGGCCTTCACCCTTAGTTTCTGGTTGGTCGACTTACTCCTTCCCGCCGTCGTTGAGTTAGTCCTCCCTTGAGTCCGCACTCCGACTCCTTTTCTGATTCTTTGGGTTCTCCCCCTAATTCTGGTTCTTCCCCTATTACCTTCACCATTTCTGGTCTAGGGCCTAATGCTAGCAACAACCCCGGCCCTAATGCTGGGACTGTTACTAGCGGAACTACCATGGGAAGTACCTCGACTGTCCCTTTGCTCCCCTATATGGCAGGTCTCAGTCTCCCCGATTTCAATTAGTTGATCAATAATCCTATCCGCCATGATGTTGGTTGGCCTGTTATGCCAACCAAGCTCCCCTTCGACATTCCCAAGTTCGAAGGCCTTGCTTGAGAAGATCCCTCCAACCACATCCGATCTTTCCACATGTGGTGTTCAACCAGTTCCATTAAAAATGATTCCATCTGTCTTAGATTGTTCCAACGCATGCTTACAGGCAAAGCTTCTAAGTGGTATGTTGATCAGACCGCCTCTTCCCATACCACCTTTGCGACCATTTCCCAAGCCTTCTTATCCTATTTCCAGCTCCCTCTCCGATACGATACTGGTACCGAACTCTTGACTTCTTTCCGTCAATCATCTTCGACTCGCCTTTCCATTCATGTCCAGGAATGGTGGAGAAGAAGGAGATTATGTCGAGCTCCTACCTTTGAAGATTGGGTCTACATGGACTGGTTCCTTTGATCTCTCTTACCTGCCATCGACAAAGATGTCACATCCCAGTTCCCTCAAACCAAAGAAGCCGCCCTTCAAAAAGCCTTGAAATATGACCGCATCTATGCTCAGTCTAGTTATGTTTATACCGTCCTTCCTGACCTCCCCAGACCTGGTGGTGCTAACGCCCTGGGGGCATCTCACTCTACCAATGGTATCATTGGATCTCTTTCGCATCTGTACACTCAACCTCCTATGGGCTATGGTTTCCCTCCAGGAGGGGCCAACACCTCCAGCACTTTCCCCCCACCAGGTAGTATGTATCTAGGATACGGCATGCCTCCTCCTTTTTCCTAACCCCCTGCTTACCTCAACGTTGGCCAACCTATCCAGTGTCCTTATCCACAGCCTGGTGCCCCAGCTCCTTCAACATTTGCACCTCCACCTCCCTTGCCTTCTCAATCCCCGCAATAGCAACTACCACCCCATCTGGGGCAAGTATTTGCACAACAGGGCATGACTAATCCTCCTTTTTCTCAAAGAAAGAGGAAAGGCAACCAAAATCAATCTGCCCCTGGTAATCATGGATCCAATCCTTCAGGTATTGACTCTAACACTGCTAACCAGCAACAGGGCACTCAGCCCAACCTGGACAGGCCTCTTCGTACAAATAAGCCTTGTTCGTGTTGCGTTGTTTACGGTCATTACACTCGCGATTGTCCCCTATTACCATAGATGCGGCAGATGTGGGAGTCTCAGGCCACATTTTGAGGACAACATGCCTCCCCTACTGTTCCCCCTAATGCGGCTACTTCTCAACCAGCTGTGTTTACCGATCCTTTCCCTCAGCAAGGATTCATGGCTACTCAACCACATCATGCCCCGGTAACCACTCAACCTTCCCCTTCTGGTTCCTCTGATTACCATATTCTCATGATGAATTTTGACCAACCTCTCACCGTCGACTTTAACCTTCAAACTCGGTCTTGTCAGTACCCCAAGCCTCCCACTCCATCTGTCCCCGAGTCACCTTCTTCAGGTTCTACAGAGCCTCTTTCGACACCCAATGGTCCTTTTTAGATCCCTCAGCCGAACGTTAAGGTTCCTACCAAGGTTCTTAAGGGCCCATTACGCCGAAATGCTGCTTATGGATGAGCTGCTCATTCGTTTAGCATAGTAGACGATTTGGCGCAGTCTCCTGTTGCCATTTCAACACTGGAACTCCTCCAGTTGTGTCCTTCTCAATGGAAGGCTCTACTATCCGCCATGGGTGGTGTAGATACTACTAATGACCAATTGATTGTTTTCGATGCCCGTCAGTCAGACCATCCTCCCCTTCCTGCTTCCGTTGCTCTCCAAATCTCAGTCAAAATCTGAAAGACTAACGTGTCTCGGTGTATTATTGATGAGGGGGCATCTACCTGTGTGATGTCTGCTTTGGTTTGGAAACAACTCGGATCTCCTGAGCTGGTCCCCTCCACAATCACCCTTCATTCATGGGATGGCCATGCCTCCCATTCCATTGGCCTATTCCGTAATTGTCCTATCACTCTTGCGGGAAAGACTATTTGCATTGACGTTGAAGTCATCGACACCCCTCTTGATTATAACATTATTTTGGGGCGTAGATACACCTATGCCATGTTTTCTGTCCCATCCGCGGTCCACCGCAAGATGTTTTTCCCTCACAATGGAAAGATAGTCACCATTGACCAGTTGACATATCATGAACCAAAATCTCAGACCTCCCTTGAGTCGACCATCTCTTCTATAGCCAATAAGAAAACCATCGATTCTTTGACCATTGTCTCCCTCAGCGTCTAAAAAGACTCCTCCTTCCTTGGAACCTTCCCTGGTCTTCCTCCTTCTCCTATCTCTGATCCCAGCTTAGCGAATGTTTTCATGATGCAATCATCTCGAGCTGACCTTAAGCGGTCCGCTTCGGCTAGTCATCAACCTCAACCTCGCCTGCCACAACCTGCTCCTAGCCCTTTGCCTCAGCTAGCCGGACCTCTTCCTTCTGGACCTTCTTATCCAGCTAGTACCCATGAGCCTCTCTACCCTCTTGGATCAGTTCCACCAGGTCTAAACCATTTTGGAGACGTCCCTTCTGGCCATTACCCCACTGGTCAGATACCTTTCCTTGCTCCCCCTCCCGGAGTCTATTTGATTCCCATCATGGCCACCCTTTCCCTCCCCAATTTGACCCTGGGAATTCCCATCTAGTACCTTGACCCTCCAGCCACTACCCCACTAGGTCACCCCAAACCTTACCTTGCTTTGACATCGGTTCAACCAGTTCCCTTAGCTTCTTCCATTGCTGCAGTGCCACCAGCACCTCAACAGGACCCTTTTCGTTATGTGACAGCTCCGGAAAAGAAAGGAAAAGCTCGCAAGGGGGCATCCCATGTCTCGACTGCCCCGTCACACCCTGCTCCTCCTTAGCTGCCAAAACACATTATCCAGCGTGCCTTGTGTGATGTTGTCGGTCACGCCACCCATACATGTCCTGAGTTGCCGCATCTCAAGAACATGGTCAATGAGACGTTTCCAAAATCCGATATCCCTGAGGTCTATGTCACTATACCTGATTCAATCCCGAAACTTAAAACCTTGCGCACCAATCACCCTTGTTCTTTGTGCAATTTCCATGGCCATTATTCCCACCTATGTCCACACCTTGAAGAGTATCATTCCTCTTTAGACGCATACCGCCAATTCAAGGCCAAGCATTCCTTCAGTAGCACCAGAAGCCTTGTATACCCCAATTAACATTCCCCCTCCCGATATTGAAATGACAGATTCTTCAGCCACCATTTGTTACCTCTCATCATCCTTGCGCTCCTCGGAGGCAGTCCCCTTCGTGCCTCCCCCCAATGTTTCACCTGACCCCCCATCTGCTTACTCTTCTTTCACCGCCCATGATGTTGTGCATGTGATCCTTTCTCCCCATAATGATGAGTCTAGTATTTCTACCTCATCAGGTGATCCTCTTACCTCCACTCTTCCCATCTTCTAGTCAGATGAAGACATTATGGAAGCCATGAACGAACCTGATTTTCCGTGGGATGATATGCACCATCGTGCATACTTCCTTCCACAGAAATCTCATGACCAATATTCTCTGGAATCTAAAGACTTCATTCCCGATAAAGTCAATTGGTTTAAAAATCCCATCCCTGCACCTGATTCTTTCAAAGAAGGAAATATGGCCAATATCTCTCCTACCATCAAAATTGACATTTCTATCAAACCAGGAATCAAAGAACATATCACCTTGGGCACCCAATGCACCCCGAAAGAAATTGAAGCTTACACCAAGCTATTCAAATAATTCCATGATATTTTCTCCTGGTCCTACTCAGAAATTTCCGGACTTGAACTAGCCATTGTCGAACACCATATCGACACATGGCCTGATGCCAATCCAGTCTGTCAAAAGTTGAGACCCATTCATCCTTCCAGACGTGAAGCTATCAAAGCTGAAATCGATAAGCTTAAGCAGGCTGGTTTCATTTATCCCATCAAATACACCACTTGGGTTTCAAACCCAGTTCTCATCCTCAAAAAACAAGGCACCATCCGTGTCTGCACCGACTTTCGAAACTTGAATAAAGCTTGTCCCAAAGACAACTTCCCCACACCATTTATTGACCAAATCATTGATGAGTGTGTGGGGAATGAGATTCTATCCTTTATGGATGGATTCTCTGGATACAACCAAATTGTTATTTTTCATGCTGATCAAATTAAAACCATGTTCATTAGTCCATGGGGAACTTTCGCATACCGATTCATGCCATTCGGCCTTAAGAACGCCGGCGCCACTTTTCAACGGGCCATGTCTTATTGTTTCCATGACTTGGCTCATATTATCCTTGCCTATTTAGATGACCTTACTACGCATTCTAAACATCGGGAGCAGCACCTCCATGATCTACGTACCATCCTCCTCCGATGTCGCAAGTATAATATCTGCCTTAACCCGTTGAAATGTATCTTTTGCGTTCCCGCTGGCCATCTTCTTGGCTTCATCATGTATAAATATGGTATAACTCTTGACCCTTTGAAATTTCAAGCCATTCTTGAACTTCCTATTCCCCATACCTTACTCCAGCTACAAAGTCTCCAAGGTAAAGCTAATTTTCCTCGCCGGTTCGTTCCTGACTATGCCACCACCGCACATGGGTTCCTTAGACTGCTTAGATCTAAGGTCCCATTTGTATGGGATACCTATGCTCATGAGTCTTTTGATGCCCTTAAGCATGCTCTCACATCCGCTCCCTTGATCTGTCCTCCTGACTTTGATCGGAACTTCATCCTGTACATCTCTGCCTCCACCTATTCGATCGCTGGTGTCCTTATCCAGGAAGATGATAACGGTATTGAACATGTGATCTATTATGTTAGTAAAAACCTTGTAGGTCCTCCTGTATCCTACTCACATCAAGAAAAATTAGCACTGGTTGTCGTGTTCTCGGTCCAAAAACTGCGTCATTACATCCTCATGCGTTCCACCAAGGTTGTGACTAATTCCAACCCCGTGGCTTTCCTATTGAGCTACCGCATCCTTAGTGGGAAGTACGCTCATTGGGTCATTATCCTTCAAGATTTCGACCTCGAATTTGTCACACCAAAAGGTAAGAAAGGTTTAGCCCTCGCTGAACTCATTTCTGAATTACCTATCGGTACACAAGATCCTCCGGTTAATGATGCTCTTCCCAATGAACACTTATTCGCCATTACCATAGATGACCCTTGGTATGGTGATATCCTTACTTACTTGCAAACCCAAAAGTTCACCCTCCATCTTGACCGTGATGCTCACCAACATATCCGACACCAAGCCCCCCCTACCTTTCGATCGGTAACGACCTCTATCATCGCGGTGTCGATACCATCCTTCGTCATTGTCTCACACACGCTGAAGCCGAATAAGTCCTCAATGCCTGTCATAGCGGTGCTTGTGGTGGCCACCTCTCCAGTCTTGCTACTGCCCAGAAAATCATGCGCACTGGGTATTTTTGGCCTTCTCTCTTCAGTGATTGCATTGAAGAAGTAAAACATTGTCCCAATTGCCAACATTTCTCCCTTAAGGTGCGAGCTCCTCCAGCTCCCCTCCATCATGTCATCACAGCTGGTCCCTTCTGTAAATGGGCCATCAACTTTATGGAGTTTCGACCTCCATCCATTGGTAACCATAAGTATATCATCATGGTGGTTGACTATTTCACAAAATGGGCTAAGGCTATGCCAACATTTAACAACACAGCAGCTACCACAGCCCTCTTTTTCTTTAACCACGTTATCACTCGCTTCGGGGTTCCGAAACAATTGGTCTCTGACCATGGCCAACATTTTGAAGTTGATATATGGTGTGAGCTCTCCTCACTGTTGGGTTTTGAGCATCAATATTCCTCCTCCTATTACCCCCAAGGTAATGGCCAGGTTGAAGCTTTCAATAAAATACTTAAAACCATGCTTCAACGGATGGTGAATAATCACAAAAACAACTGGCATCTCATGCTCTTCCCTGCTTTATGGGCCTATAGAACTTCTGTTAAAACCGCCACTGGGTTTACCCCTTTCCACCTTGTTTTCAGAGAGGAATTTGTCTTACCGATCGAGTGTGAAATCCCCTCCCTTCATTTGGCTGTTGAACTTCTCCCTGATACCCAACCTCTAGAACAATGACTTATCATGCTTGAGCGTGCTTCCGAAGACCGTCGTGTTGCATTACAAACCCTTGAAGCAGCTAATAAATGCACCAAAGCTCAGTATGACCAAAAATTCCACCCTCGTACTTTTCACGAAGGTGATCTTGTTCTAGTATATGACCAGGCCCACGATGTCCTTGGTCATGGGAAGTTTGACTCATTATGGCTAGGCCCTTACATCATCAGTAAAGACCTGGGTAAGGGGGCATACCTCTTAGAAGACTTTGAAGGCCACCTCCTTCCTAATCCTCGCAATGAACTTTATCTTAAGAAATATTACCCATAGCATTTCTCTCCCGAACTACATGTTTTATTTTCTTTCAGATAGCCAACATCTGTTCATTTTTCTTGATTTGATACTTCACCAGGACACATTTTTTCCATGAAGGGTCTATTCACCTCTCCTCCAAATCGAATTTCCTCACTTACAACACTTGTACTAGGGGCATCACTCTGCCTCCTCATTCGTCCTAGTTCGTGTCAATTTTCATCATGAGTTACCCTCATGTACTCATGTTTTTATGGTCCCCCATTGGAATTTTACTGTGTGGTAGCACCATTGAGTCACCCTTGTTTAGAGCATCCGAGTTGAGTCATCATTGCATTCATGGAGTCTATCTCGAGTCCCTTTGTATCCCGATATAGTCCTCCAACCTTCATTTCTTGGTATCTCTCTCATGTCACACATTATGGCCTTTAGTCCCACTATCCCCTATCCCTCATGACATTTTGTTAGTCACTGCCAAGTCATTCATGCCCTTTATGCTCTAATAATGGAAGTCATCCATTCGCTACTCAATATCCCCCATTTCATCATCATCATTGGTGTCAGTTTGTCAGTTGCTCTACTATTTTCTCTCACACCTTATTTGAGGATTCCTTCTTGCCTCACTTATGGCGTACCTCCTTCTGTTGACATCAGCTCATTTATTCCAGAAGACAGGTCTAGAGGGCGGTGTACCTTGGTTCCAGCTTCCACTCTTGTTCGGTGCCATGGATCAGGCAAAGGGACTACTTATTTCCCTTTGACTTGGTTGTTTCTCAGCCACAACTCCTTTTAGCATGATCGAGATCCGTATACTTGATGGTTCTGTGGCGCAACAATTGATATCGGTGATTCCTGGGTGTGTGTGAGATGTCCCAAACCTCATGAGGGGGTGGCCCTCCAAGTAGCCCCCCACATGCTCAGATGACCTCTTCATTTTAGCCTTTGATGCAGCTCCATATATTTGATGATGTCGACCTTATCCGCTTGCAGCACCTCTTTGATTTGCATGTATCAGTCAGATTTTGCAAGCCCTTCCCCATTGATAGGGGGCATTTGGTTTGTATTTGTATCTCATGTACTCAGATATTATTGTATAGAATATGGCACACTCCCCTGGAAGCCTTGCCATGTATGTGGGATTTATCATTATTTCATATCATTTAATGTTTTATGCACTTGTATATAGCTACTATTAATTCACTTGTTTACTGGACACACTATTCTTTTGTACTTTGTCTCGGCGGGCATAGGTATGCCTCCCCCGCCGCCTTTAGCACAAGTACCCTCTCATAAAAAGAGACTTGTTGCACCTGTAAGTCTCGTCTCCTCAGGGTCTAGTTCTTCAGCACATTAGTCTACCTTACATCTCTCTCTCTGACTTCCCTTTTGATGTCTGGTGATTGAGTTCTTACAACGTACTTCGGTCATACGATTTTCTCCTAACACTCGCACGCTGGGGGGCAATCTGTTACACCATTTTTGGTCATCTAACCTACTATCATTAGATGGACCCAAGTACACCATGTAAGACCAATTTTACCCTAAGTAAAATTTCTTTCACTATGTAAAATAACTTAATAAAACACATTTATTAGGTTGTTTATGGTCTAAACAAGAAACCCCAAAAGGAAATATTAAACAAATCTATATTTGTTTAATTTTCCTCATGGAAATTAAATAAACAATAATTTAATTATTATTCCTAGTCATATTTAACCCAAAACAAGGAAATCAATTAGATAAATCCTTATTTATCTTATTATTTTCTACGAATGATTATTTAAATCTTATTTAAATAATATTCCTTGTTAAATATGACTAAATCATTTATAAATAATTAAATAAATCATTTTTTATTTAATTATCATTCAACCACTTCCTTGAAATAATAAATAAATCATTTATTTATTTATTATTTACAAATAAAGGGATTTGACCCAAGTCAAATTTCCTTTCCCTCCAACAAATATAATAAAATATTCCATAAAAGGTGGATCTAGATTTGGTTAATATTATTTTAATCATGCACCAAGATCTAGAATGACCCAATATTTTTTTATAAATAGAAGGGTTTTCTCATTCATTGGTCACCTTTTGTTTCCCACTAGATCACTCTGGATCTATGCTCTTGGTCTGACTTTGAGCCATTATCATTGTCACATTCTCCATTATTTTCTTTGTGAGCTCCCTTTGAGTTCTATGTTTGTCTGGGTTTTCTACACCAACAAGAGAGAGAAATGCTAGATCTGAAGCACTGAGTACTTTCAAGAACCCATCCCATTGAGGAGAATTAGAAACACCTTTCTTGTTTTCCTCTCAGATGCCCTTAATATACAAATTCTTTCAAAAATATTGTTCTTGTCTTGTCTATTGGATGCATGGAGCAAAACCTTATTTTTACTGCTTAATGTCTTTTTATGCATAGATCTAGATTTGTGCAGCATTTATTTTGATCAACTAACTACATATTTGAAGATATTGGCAGCCATATTTGATGTTAGGGCCATTTTTTATGTGTAGCTAAAGTGGTCTTTTTCGTACACTTCGACAAAAGATTCATACTAACACTAACTTCCATAGATCATATCTCTGAAAATATTGCAAACCAAGATCTGAAATTTTTACACGACGTTCCTTGGGATTTATTAGCAAATAGTTTTTATTTTTAGCTTCTAAACCTTCATAGAAACAAATTTATAGTGAAAATTCCACGATGTCCTGTTTGAATAAGAGAAACCGTATAATCCAAAGCTCTGATACCAAATGTTATGAAACCAGCTCACAAAATAGAAGAAAAGATAGATCAATGCCTTAGAAATCAACCTCTTCTAGGGGGAAACCTCCTTTACATTACATAAATGAGAAATTATTGGATGATACAAATGACAAAACTGCCTTTCTATATATAGGAGACCATGGGGTCACAATATAATCCTAGCCGACCTAACAATAATAATGTAAGGGAACAACAATAACAATTGTGGGATCTTATGGGGCACAATAATAATAATATGGGGAATACAAGGGTACACCAATAACAATAAGGGGGCTACACTAACAACAATAATGAACTACACTAGTAATATAGGGACCTAATAGGATGAGCTCTTCATTATTGAATGTAAAAACCAATCGAAGGTGGGACTTCCACATTCCACCCGACCATAGATTGGATGAGCTAAATCTCTCTTCATCTAATAAACCTGTGCCATATTCCAAGCATGAATGTGCGACTCAAACAAAAATAACCAACCAGGGAATCCCGAGGCTAAACCACCTCACCATCATCAATAGAAATTGAGCTTTACTGTGATTCATCCTAGATCACTAGACCAACACAATAAACATGTCATAACTAACTTTACCATGATCTACACCCAACCAATAGGCCAAAAAAAGCATGGATATCACTAGATTCTATTTGCCTAAACCATACATAATTTTCCTGTCTCTTAGTCTCTCAGGATTTACCACAAACAACAGTTTGAGTCAAGGGTCACTAGGCCCCAAACCGATAAATACTCTCCAGGATTTATCATATATTCCAAAACTGAGATTCCTAGGCGTGAATGGAGAGAAAACCACCTCTTGGGCTTTACCGCAATCCAAACCCAAATTATTAGGCCCTAAACTAAGGCAAAACATGAACCAATTCTATAATCATTCAGAGATCCACCTCACTCAGCTTCGAATCCATCCGAAAATCCAGCTAAACCAAACATGAGAACTCCAAAATGCCATGGCTATCTGAAAATTGCAAGGCTAGGTTGAATACAGTGTCACACCTGGAAAAAACCCATGCCAAGGCAGAAAAGAACCACATTAAATACCAGGCATGCTAGATCTAGCAAGGAAATCATACAGGAAAATTAATACTTGTAAGAACTCCTGTTGTAGCTGCTTGATTCCTCCTTCTTCCTACTTTCTTGCCTTTCTTGCTCCAATGCCAAAGTGCTCCAAAAACTCTAAGTGTCCAAGAGTGAGAGAGATAGAGAGAGAATAATGAGAGAGATCCAAAAATGCACTGATAAAGGGTACCAACTGATCCTCAGAAGCCTCTTTATATAAGAGGCCTCTATTTTCTTCATTTTCCATTATTTTCCTTCAATTTCCTCCTCACATGCAACCTGTGACATTTCATCTCCCTTTTCTCCAAATTTCCATTATTTTCATAGATAAATGTGTTAAAAATGCCATTTTTCCTTTCCAAATCCTTTTCCTTTTGCCTTTGTAAATTTCCTTAGCCATATTAAACCAAATGAATACCCAATAGAATGTTTTGCCCAAAATTCAGCTAAGAATAAGTGTCCCTGTTGACTCAAGGGGTCCTGACCCAAGTTCTGAGGTTAAGGTTTGCCAAAAAACCCCTATACTACTGGCGCTTTCGGAAGTGACCTGCTTTCGCAGGCCAAAGTCTCACCGAAAGCAGTATGGGAGGGTGCTGGAACTAGGTTTATGCACCCTGAGAGAGAGTAGGTAAGTCAAGTTCGTAGCCACAGAGGTTTGTACCAGACCAAACTATTCGCGGAAGGGTTCGCAGAAAAAGAAACACAATGTGAAACTTATCCCAAACAAGTCGTTATCAAGTACAAATCTATTCAAGGGCTTCACATCCACGTGCATCTTTCCAATTATCAGAACAAAGCAACAGATTTGTAGCTAATCGTAATTACAGATCATAAATTCAAACATTTCGCAGCTTAAGAAAATAACACAGTCACTTTTCATAGCTTAAATAAGTAACACAGAAGCATATATAGCATAAGAAGATATCATAGACTCACATCAACAGTAATTTCAAACAGATTCAGATCTTTCAACAATACTTCTGCATTCATTAGTCTTTCATATCTACTTAAAATACTGAAAACCAGCCTACGCACATAGCCTAACGGGGTCCGCACACAGCAGGACTGAGGATCTCCATGCACACAGCAGCAGGAGTCCTACCCAAAAAAACCCTAGACAGATCTAATAGTTCGCACATAGCATCAATTCCAATCCATTCTCTGCTTATCGACTCAAAAAGGCTCAACTATTTATACTACTTTAGCCTACACATCCAATGGTTCGCAAACCATGGTTTGTGGACTCTTGGTCTACCCTTGAATCGCTCACAATGCATTAGGGGCTTTGACCCACCCCAAAACCCCTGCGTTAGACTAAATATAATAAAAAATATACAAAATGGACCAGATTCGTAGCTTTGTAGGAGACCCTATTCCAATAGTCCCCCAACACAATCTTGTGACTCATCCTGAGTCACTCAGATGGTGGGGTATCCACCTGCACCTGTAACAATTTTATCACTTCAGCCAATGGGGGTAGCACAACTTTTCTTTGGGCAGCAGCATTCTGGGTGATGTCGACCGATTTCTGCAAAATCGGGCCTTCCATCGCAGCGGTGACACTTTCCAGAGTCTGGTTGAGCTGCTTCATGGCTACATCAACATCCTGCAACAGTTTAAGGGTGTCAGCAGCCCAAGGCTTTAAGCGATCGTTGAGGACCTTCTTCCTCTGTCGAAGCACTTCCATCTTGGATTGGAGGTCTTGGCTGGTTCGTAATCATGCCAAGCACTAGCAGGAAACAACATGGGCAGGGTGGCTTCCAATGTTTCAAACATCTCCTCTTTCTGTCGTAAGGCCTGGGTTATTTCACGCAGGAGCAGATCATGTTGGACCTTGGTCCATAGCCGCATGGAAGTTTCCAGTAGTTGAGAACCTTGTGCGATCTACCCTGTGATGACGTTCGTAGCTACGATGACTAGCACATATCACTAGGCCCGCACCTCTGAAGGTGTTTCGAGCTATAATTTAGCCTACAGATCGGCAATCTGCTACTCCATCTATGACTTAACCTCCACAACCTCTATTCGAGATGCCTTCAATGCGACTACCAACCCCTCAAATTTTTCCTGGGGTGTATCGGTAGCCAGAATATCTGTTAAAACTTATGCGTAGAGCTGGTGAATGAAGATTTCAAGCACCTTCTTCTGCGTGGTGGCAAGGGCAATTGTGGTGTTTCTTTCGATGATCATTTGCTCAGCCAGGCCTAGCTGTTGGTGAATCTACGGTCTCGGTGTTGAATCTCCTAAAATATACCCGTGTGGAGTCCCTGCAAAGCATCTTGGGGTAGTCTGGCTAAGTCTAGCTGTACCTCTCGGCAAATATGGACCCGTGTGCTTAGGTCGGGCGGACTAATCATAAGGGCAGAGGTGGCTTTCTATTGTTGTGAGCATAGCATTGCTAGTGGTTTGTGGCATCCGTACCAAAGTCACACTAGTGTGTAGTTTATCTATCTTTAGTTGCAGCTCGTGGAGCTTGGCCTATAATGTAGCGAGCACAACCTTCTACTATCCTTCTAGGGTTTCCCATTGATCCTTCGTGGCTAGAGAGACTGCATTAGTAATTAGTTCAAGGTCACCGTTGGTCAAGGTGACAATTTCATCGTGTTCTGTCCACTGAGCACGTTGCTTCTTCTGGGGTCCTTTGGCAAGCTTGCTCGTTCGTTTCGTACCCTAGAGGGAGGTGGTACCTCCAATGTTCAATCCTCCCATGCCTAGTTCTAGTTGTGAGTTGACCTGGATCTCGGCTTTGGCATCCTTCCCGATGGTCTACTTTGGTTGTGTATCCTTTTTTTATGCTGTGCCTGAGTCCTTCCCTATACTCTTTCTTGGGCCTCCGGTATCCTTGATGATGACAGGTGGGGGCACCTACGTTGTGCTAGTTCCTTCGATGCCCCTCGTGCCAGTTTTGAAGCAGATTTTCTAGGAAGGAGGCTAGAGCACAATTACTCTGTCAATCTCTTCGTCTGCTACTAGATAAGGAATCATGGTCCATGTTTTATTTTTGTGGAATCTAATCTGAATGTTGTGCATGGAAACCTGGAATGCCGCAATACCCTTGTGTCGGTCATATACTGTTGGGGATAGCTGGGGTCGGGAGTTGATGGCTACTGCCAAGCTGCTCTAGAAGAGGACCTAGAAGACTTGGTTATCCTCTATGCGCTGTGCATCCTTGGAGTCCCATAGATGGGCATACCGAGCCCCTTCGCACATTTATAGAGTGAGCTCAGGGAGGACCGACTCTGCAGGGGCTTCCCAGGCGACCAGTGCTATAAGGAACAGTAACCAGGAATAGTAAAAGGCCTTTCCTTGCTCATGAGATTCACGGATGTTGGTCAAAAGCTCATCGCACAATTATTGGGCCTAATTGAGGGAGACCCCCTTCGCACATTGGCCTACTAATTGAATGACATAAGCAGGGGTAGATGCGACTTGGCATTTCCGCATTAGCTTGCAGGCTAATAACATGGTACCTAGCTACATAGCAGGGTCATTGATAGACTTGATGACGAAGCCCCGCGTATTTCTTTCCACATGGTAGGTCTGACACACATATTCAGTAGTTTCTCCCTCTTATTTCTTGCCCACGTGTTCTAGAGGGAATGACCCTTTCATGGGAAGGCCAGTAATTCTTTGAACCAGCACAGCGTTAATGGAGTTTTTGTCCCGAATCCACAGGCAGCCATCGTGAATCAGGGTGAGAAACTGTAGAGCCAACTGATCCATGACATTGTAGTGGCAAAAATGAGGCATCCGGAGTAGGTTCAGGAGCCCGGATCTAGCCAACCCACGTACGCAGCGTTTGGGAACAACTGTGACACCATCATTTGCATATATTGCGTCAAAGTACAACTCGGGGCCCAACCCAAGGAAGGCTTCAAAATTTTCCAAGTCATGGTCGTTAAATTTGACCTCATGCAGTCTTCCACAAGGGTCACTAAGGACGGGGACCTCTCCTAGGGTCAGTGGCGTCTACAGATAGGTGATCAAGCCATCAAGGTTCTTTGGTGTGCACGTCGAGGGTCTTTGTGGTCAGAAAAAGGGCGGTAACCAGCTGATCGGGTCGGTGGGCTGGGCCTCCTCCTGCGCAGTTTGAGCTTGGGGCATCGCCCGTGGGGATTTGACAATTCTCGGGGAAGTCCTGCACTTCCCTCTCGCTCATTTCGCAAGTTTGGGGGGCTTTCCTGAGCTCTGCGCTTTTTCCTTGCCCTTCTATTAGGTCCCTATATTACTAGTATAGTCCCTTATTGTTGTTAGTGTAATCCACTTATTTTTATTATTATAGCCCTGTAACCCCCGTATTGTTATTATGGTGCCCTTAAATTATTACTATTAGGTCAGCTAGGATTACATTGTGGCCCCATGGACTCCTATATATAGAAAGGAGGTTTTGTAATTTGTATCATTCAAGAACCATTCATTTATGTAATGTATTGGAGGTTTCCCCCTCGAAGTGTCTTATTTCTAAGGTGTTGATCTCTCTTTTCTTCTATTTTTGGAGCTGGTTTCACAACATTTGGGATCAGAGCTTTGGATTTTAGGGTTTTTCTACTCCAAACAGGTCATCCTGGACTTTTATCTATAACTTTTTTTCTACAAATATTCAGAAGCTGAAATGATTAGAGAAAAAATCCAAAATCTTGAGGAACATCGTCGCAAAATTTCAAAGCTTGGTTCACAATATTTTGGAATATATGATCTGTGGAAGTTAGGGTTTTTTGCAGACTCCTGAATTTAACCTAAACAGGTCATCATGGAATTTTCACTATAATGTTTTTTCTACGAAGGTTCAGAAGCTGAAATTTTTAAAGTGCCAAGCTGAACTTCCGAGGAACATTGTCGCAAAATTTCAGAGCTTGTTTCGCAATATTTTCAGAGATATGGGCTATGGAAGTTAGGGATGTTTCAGGATCCCTAATTTCATCTAAAATAGGTGATCATGGGAAAAGTTTCATAACTCTCTCTCTGAGCATCGGATTGGAATGATGTAAAAAGTGGATGCAAGTACACAGACAGTAGTTTCTTGTCTATAAATTTTCAAGCCAAAGGAGGAAACAGTGACACGTGGCAAGTCGTACAAGTTTGCTCTACTAAACCAATCCATAATTGGGTCATTGTGGGAGATTGGACATAAATTTTCCTTGAAGAATCCAAATTAGGTCAAACCTATGGCATTAGAAAAAGGATTCAGAGGGCTACTACAGGGGTGAATTTTAGATATTTAGGATCTGCAATTATAGGGATAATTCAATTTCAATATCTAGCTCCTCAAAAGAAAGTAAAAGGTGTGTATTTTTTTCTCCGAATTGCATAAGTCTTGTTTGAAGAATCAAGTTGAATTGATTCCAAGGGCATATTGTAGAATAGATATCAGTATTGGATTCTAAAATGGCCCCTAAAAATAATTCAACACCCATTAAGCCTTTTGAAGGCTCTACTATGACTCATGAAGACGAAGAATGGCAACATGACATATCGAATTTACAAGAGCAATTGCAACAAATTTCACTCTCGCAAAGAGAAACAAAAAATGACATGGAAGCTTTTAAGAAAGGCGTAGAAACTAAGATGGATGGTTTGAATAAAGGCGTGGAATCTAAGATGGATGGTTTGAAGAATGGCATGGAAGCTAAGATGGATGGAATGGAAGATGCCATGGAATCTAATATGGATGACATGGAAGCTAAGATGAAAAACATGAAGAATGATCTAAAAGAAGACATGGAAGGTTTGACAAAGTTGTTACAATAAATGTTTCCTAATGGTGAAAATATAGTAGAGGAAACTCATGATGAGAACAAAATAAATGTTAATCGTGATTTCATAAACTCTAATGTTGGATTGAAGAACCACCATATTCCAAAGATGGATATGAGGAAGTTTGATGGCAAGGATCCCGTAACATGGATACTACAAATGGAGCAATATTTTGATCTCAATAATGTACAAAACACACAAAAGGTACGCATTGCAACTTTACATTTAGAACAAAATACATTTGTATGGTATCGATGGCTTTTCTCCCGTAAAAAAATTGTCACTTGGTCAATTTTTACGGAGGAAATGATAGCACATTATGAGGATACAAAAAGAAACACCTTCTTTAGCCAATTGATAAATCTCAAACAAAAGGGTTTAGTGGGGGAGCACATTGAGGACTTCCAAAAATTGAATATAAGGGTAACTGATATTCCAGAGGAACACAGGATTGATCTCTTCATAGGCACTTTCAAGGATAACATCCAACATGAAGTTCGCGTTTTGGAACCTGATTCATTGGAGAAGGCATTCAGGTTGGCAAGAAAAGTTGAATGTAAAATTATGGCGACAAGGAAGCCTACCACTCAATTCTATAAAGAAGGAAGTGTTGCTACGCCTAGATTTCCACAACCTATAAGGTTGACACCACAAAAATTGGAAGAAAAAAGAGCAAAAGGGCTTTGCTACAGTTGTGATAGAAAATACACTAAAGGTCATAAGTGTGCTGAGAAGAAATTATTTTACATAGATTGTGAAGAGGAAGAAGAAAATGAACAAGAATCTTCAAAATAAGAGGATATACACCACCAACCAACCCTAGAAGAGGAAGAAATGAGTCCGACCATATTGCGTAATTCATTGGCAGGAATTACCACTCCTCAAACTCTCAAGATAGAAGGACATATCAAGAAGAAAAGGTAATAGTGTTGATTGATTCAGGTAGCACCCATAATTTTATTCATTGTAAGGTAGCCAAGGAATTGAATTGTTTCCTATACCCAGCACCAAAATGTCAAGTGATGGTTGCAAATGGAGGAACTATAAATTTCTCTGGAAAATGCCATAATATCAAGCTAACCATGGGGGAGTATGTATTGAATAGTCCAATGCTTTCCATTCCTATGGGAGGTGCTGATGTTGTACTAGGAGTACAATGGTTACAATCTTTGGGGACGGTAGCTTTTAATTTTCAAGAGCTTTTCTTGAAATTTTTTTCAGAAGGAAAGGAAGTCGAATTAAGGGGTATTGAAGGGAAGCCGGGAAGGATAATAAGCTCTAATGTCATGACAAAGCTTCTAAAGAAAGAACAACGAGGCGTAATTGCACAATTATGCTCACTAGAAGTTCCAACGTCAAAATCATCTATTTCTGCAGATCTCCAACAAGTCTTGGACAATCATTCCAAGGTGTTTGAAACTCCCAAAGGACTCCCACCTATTCGTGATCATGATCATGCTATTCATTTGATTCCAGGAAGTGTTCCTCCAAACATCATGCCTTATAGATATCCTTATGTCCAAAAGAGAGAAATTAAATGTATGATTGCAGAAATGTTAGAGGCGGGTATAATTCAACCTAGTCAAAGTTCTTTCTTTGCTCTTGTAGTATTGGTACACAAGAAGGATGGATCATGGTGCATGTGTCTAGATTATAGGGAGCTCAATAAGCTCAAAATTAAAGATAAATTTCCCATTCTTGTGATTGATGAATTATTGGATGAATTACATGAAACAACTAAGGCCTTTGAACATCTTAAAGAGGCAATGTGCCTAGCACCGGTCTTAGCTATGCCAGACTTCACAAAAACCTTTAATGTGGAATGTGATGCCTCAGGAAATGCAGTGGGTGCTATTTTAATGCAAGAAGGAAGATCCATTTATTTTGAAATTCGTCCAATCAAAGGAAAGTATTTACAGAAATCTATTTATGAGAAGGAAATGTTAGCAATACTGCATGCACTAAAGAAATGGCGAACTTACCTAATGGGAAGACACTTCAAGGTAAAAACTGATCATGATAGTCTTAAACACTTTTTGGAACAAATACTATCTTCAGAAGAGTATAAAAAATGGGTCACAAATATGTTGGGTTATGACTTTGAAATAATCTACAAAAAATTGAAGCTAAATGTTGTTGCAGATGCACTCTCAAGAAATAATGAAGAGGTGGAAGCATTTCTTTGTGCCATTTCTATTATCCAGCCATATTGGATAACCGAAGCAAGCGATGAATGGAAAAAGGATGAAGAAGTGTGGACACTCATTTAAAAGTTGCAGCAATATCCTAGTACATATGATACATTTCGTTGTAAAAATGATTCCTTATGGTACAAAGATTGCTTATATCTTTGTAAGAATTCCCAACTAAAACAAAAGATTCTTTTGGAATTTCACACTTCTCCTTTAGGAGGACACTCAGGAATTTTTTAAAATTACCATAGGGTGAAGAAATAATTTTTTTGGGATGGACTTAAATCTGGTATTCAAAAGTTTGTGGCAGAATGTTTGGTTTGATAGCATAATAAAGTTGAGACAATTAATACCCTAAGTCCTCTACAACCTTTATTCATTCCAAGTCAACGTTGGGAGGAGATTTCAATGGATTTTATCACAGGTTTACCTATGTCTAAAGGAAAGAGTGTCATCATGGTGGTAATTGATAGACTTACCAAGTATGCACATTTTTGTGCATTATCTCATCCATTTAAAGCAAGTACAGTTGCTACTACATTTATGGACACAATTCAAAAGCTACATGGAAACCCAAGGGTTATTGTGAGCGACAGAGATCCCATTTTTACTGGAAATTTTTGGATGGATTTATTTTCTTGTTTGGGTACTCAATTAGCTCATAGCTCATCTTATGATACTCAATCTGATGGTCAAACTGAGATAGTAAATAAATGTTTGGAAGGATATCTTCGTTGTTTTGTATCTAATAAACAAACACAATGGGTCAAGTGGTTACCTCTCGCTAAATGGTGGTATAACACTTCCTTCCATACTACAACAAAAATGACCCCATTTATGGCACTTTATGGATATCATCCACCGTCCATCACATCATCTTTAAGAGAAAATTCAAAGGTTCAATCAGTGGAAGATCACACCGAGCATCAATAAGAAGTTCTCCAACTCTTAAAGGATAACCTGAATTTGGCACAACATCGAATGGAACAACATGCAGATCAACATCGTAGCGAGAGAAGTTTTGATGTAGAAGACTAGGTATTTTTACGGCTACAACCATACAAACAAATGTCCCTCAAGCAAGCTAAGAAGGATAATAAATTATCACCAAAGTACTATGGTCCTTACAAAGTGTTGCAAAATATTGGTACTATGGCATACAAATTGGAGCTTCCTGCTTCTTCACGAGTGCATCTAGTTTTCCATGTTTCATGCTTAAAGAAGGTTATAGGTGAAAATCTTCCTGTTCAAAAAATATTTCCAGAACTTGATGAGGAAGGAAAAATCATATTGGAACTTGAAGCGGTAACAAAATCAAGAACTCAAAAGCTACAAAATCAATCAATTTTAGAGTATCTCATCAAGTGGAAGAACTTACCCACTGAATATTCTACATGGGAGGATGAGAATTTTATACAGAAGCACCCAGAGCTACTCAAGCTTTGAGGACAAAATTTTTTTGAAGGAGAGGGGCATGTTAGTTCCCTATATTACTAGTATAGTCCCTTATTGTTGTTAGTGTAATCCCCTTATTGTTATTATTGTAGCCGTGTAACCCCCATATTGTTATTATGGTTCCCTTAAATTATTATTGTTAGGTCGCTAGGATTAAATTGTGGCCCCATTAGGATTACATTGTGGCCCCGTGGACTCCTATATATAGAAAGGAGGTTTTGTAATTTGTATCATTCAAGAATCACTCATTTATGTGATGTATTGGAGGTTTCCTCCTCAAAGTGGTTGATTTCTAAGGCGTTGATCTCTCTTTTCTTCTATTTTTGGAGATGGTCTCACAACACCTTCCTGGTGATGGGGCTTGGCATGGAGATAATGTCTTTGGTCTCGGGTTCAATTTCCACCACTTCCTCGGTTTCTTGTTCCCCTGAAGATACTGGTGCTAATGCTTCAGTGGGATTAGTGGCCGTCATCCTACTGCAGAAGATTAATTCCAATTCTGGGTGGCTACTGTTGGAAGGATGAGGTTGACCAGACATGAGAGGGACACTGCGGGCCCAGAAAATCTTACAGCGCAAGTTTTTCTGAGACAAACAAGATGAGCACAAGATATTCACATAACACGGAACCCTTGTCTGAGCTATCTTGCCCCTCTTATATTTATTGCGATCGACCAATGGTAGGGTAAACTTCTCCTGGAACTTACCATCAGGTAAATGGTAACAATTCCCCGAAATTCACCTCATTAAATGCCAATTGGCCGCTCCTTTCAACGATAACTTTTGTTGTTTACCAGATTTTATTGCAACAACGACTAGTTTTCGCACCTCTTGTGTGCTCAGCATACCTGATACTCTTGGATTAACCACCCACGTCCCCTGCGCATCCTCTCCCAACATAGGCTTGTTCCCTAGGTACTTCAAAACCAGACACATGTTCTCCTGACATGTGTCATCCCAACAGAATCGGACATCATTTATAAGCAAGTTCCGTAGAGGTGTTGTGATCAGTGCATATTTTTTAATAAACTTCCTGTAATAACCTGCATGGTAGAGGACTGACCATAGTTGTTTCCTTGTTGTAGGAGTCGTGATAACTTTTCCCACTGTATCTGCATCTCCAATCTTAGCCAATGTAGGGTATGTCTCAATGCTACCTATTCACAGCCTGAGCGGTCTAGTAACTGGGCGTGTCCCCTCCGATTCTTAGACAGAGACAATGCATGGACCATCCTCACACTCCTTTAAGGCTAGGTTATGGTAGCTGGTCAGATCCGTTATCTCCGTCTCCAATGTTAACACCTCAGGTCCAACATATGGGTGCGACTTACCCCATACTATAGTGTCAATGTCCTGCAGAGCTGCGATAAGCACCTCCATTCCACCTACTAACCCAAATGTCCCTATAAATTCATCCTTCAATGTCTCTAGTGGCAAGTGCACTGATGTAGCTTCGCATCCAAATACCATGCAGTGGGAATTGGTCCCAAGACATGAATAAATAGATGAATCCACTCTTTGGTAGTTCTGTCGCACCACTTCTCTATCCAAGCGAACAGAGACTCGCACGGGTCTCTTGGCCCAAGGAACGTTTTGATTCCTATGTCTGTTGGGGGCTCAAATTGCAGGATCATCATATCCCAACATTCCCCCCAATCCTGGAATGCTTCCTTATGGGTGTCCCACCAGCGCACAGGTGTTCCACGCATGGCTAGATTAAGGGCCCATAACCTTCATTCCCTTGGAACCTCATCTTCAAATGCTAGCAAAAATTCCTTAATCTTACCAGAACCATCAAAATAGGGTAGGTCTCTCACCTCTGAGGAAATACAACAAAAGTATTTTGTGACCCAAAGACATCGCAACGCAGAGACATCATGTAACCAATTTTTCCAATTATTTATCTCCCCATCGAAGTCGGAGAAGCATTCATTGTACTTTTCCCAGCAGATTACTCCATCTGCTGTGGGGTTGATCCAATATTCATCCCGCGCAATTAACTTATAAATGTGATCTACATCTTCTTCTTCACACATCGGCTCTATATTTCGCTCACCTTCTGCAGGATCTAATGGTACTATCACCCTTGTACTGTTATTTTCAAATACCATGCTTCCCTTCTTAAGGTTAATGATGCCTCCCATATCAATGGCCCAATCCAAGCCTAGGAGTGCAAGGTAGGGGTCTGCATCTTCCACAATATGAATTACTTCAAAATTAGCCCGGACCTTGACCCCTGCAATATCTACCACAATATTTGATAGTCCCCAAGGGTATGATCTTCTGCTGATTGGCCATACGCAGCTAGATATTGGACCATTGCAACTTAGGTTCTCCCATTCATTGCCATGTTTTCTTTGGTAGTACATTTGCATCTGACCCCAGGTCCAAAATAACCTGATCCATTTCGTAGTCACCGATCTGCGTTTTCAACTGCATCTATATAGTTTCTGCACATCCTTGATCTCTGAGGGTAGGTCAGGTCATGCTGCACAACTATATATTAATGCCTAAAGATTCTCTACAGCCTTTGGGTTGCGCAGCAACTTCATACATGCCTGTAAGAAGGGTTTGACCTCCTTGTCTGCCTTGAGGTTAGCAGGTGCCTAAGAAGTAGATGCCTCCACCTCAGCAAAGTCTTTGCGAGCTGCGACAAATGTTTATTTTTCCTTTTTTAGGTCCAAACCGTCTAGTTTGAAAATTTCTTATCGGATCAGAGGTTCAGTCGCAACCTTCTCCCCAGGTCCTATGGTGGCCATTCCACTACGTGTTACGACATTCATGCTTGGAGCTTTGTCTCATAGTTCAACCTTAACCGTATGCACATTCTACATAGGTGTTGGCTACTTCTCCTACATATTTGCTATCAAGATTGGACAGTCTTTAATTACATGGTCCAGCTATCTGCAATATCAATAGGACTACCTTGTAGGGTTCGGAAAATCCCTTGCAAAGTGTCCAACTTCTCCACAGTTATAACAGATTAGTTGGCCTTGTCCCTAGCCCCTAGCCGGGGAGCCACCTATGCCTGCGGGGAATTTTGGCAATGCAGGGTTTTATTGTATTCTATATAATTTTCCTCGATCGATCATCAAATCATATATCTAGCATTTTTTTCATCATTTCCTACCGACCTGCAGAACTTGCACCATTACTTCTTTACCTCTGGGACATACGCATCAAGGCAGGGACAGTGGTTTGTATCGTGCGACCCTGCAACATGACAATCATCACACCATAGTGCTGGCCCACTTGATCCTGTAGTTTCCCTAGGGCACAACGAGCTAGGTACCTCGACCTGCATGTATTATGCTAACAGAGGACAATTATCCTTGGTGTGACCATTCACCCTACATCGTACGCACCATCTTTCAGGGCTAGCCTCTGTTCCTCGCTCCTTTCGCAGATTTTGGATCTCCATGTGCATCACCTCCAGTTGTCCTTGGATTTGTTGGAAACCCAGTTGGGTCTCATCTCTAGGCGCAGGTTCTAAATTCATAGCAAACTCCAAGGCTTTTTCCTATGATTCAAAAGTTTGGTGACCCATAGGTACTTGCAGGTGAGGCAACAACATGGTGATGAACCATTCTGTGTGTTTTCTGTCATCATACTAAAATCCTCCTTCTCTGAGCTAGGTACCTCAACCTACATGTATTATGCTAACAGAGGACAATTATCCTTTGTGTGACCATTCACCCTACATCGTACGCACCATCTTTCAGGGCTAGCCTCTGTTCCTCGCTCCTTTCGCAGATTCTGGATCTCCATGTGCATCGCCTCCAGTTGTCCTTGGATTTGTTGGAAACCCAGTTGGGTCTCATCTCTAGGCACAGGTTCTAACTTCATAGCAACCTCTAAGGCTTTTTCCTATGATTCAAAAGTTTGGTGACCCATAGGTACTTGCAGGTGAGGCAACAAAATGGCGATGAACCATTCTGTGTGTTGTCTGTCATCATATTGAAATCCTCCTTCTCTGATAACCTTCTTCAGTCGTTGATCGGCTTCCCACATAGAATCAGAAGGCCCTTGATTGAAATATTTTATATCAACCACTATTTGAGAGTATGAATTAGGCTTCTTGAACTATTGTTTCAAGGCATTCTTAATCTCTTCAATGGTTGCATTCGCATGTTGGCTGATGTATCCCATGTACCAGTCCAAGGCTCTTCCTTCAAAGGCAAGAGATAGCTATGCCCTTTTTACCACATCACTATCTACATTCTGCACAGTCCATACCGACCCTGCGACAAACCAGAACTCATCCATGTCTTCATCTACCACACCCTTAAAGGTCAGAAACTTCATGTGCACATCCATGTCATCTTCTAGTGGTGGCGGAGGTGTAGTTGAATTCTTACCCCTATGCTGGTTTGAAAGAGGTATGGCTGGAGGACTCTATGCAGCCACTTCTCTTACCAGATTGTAGATAGATCTATCTCCTTCTTGGTTGGTTTGATAGTGTTTTCCACTTCGCTTCATACTCCCATCCAGATCAGAGGTCATTCACTCGGTGTGGCTACACATAATACTCTTTTTGCACAGTAATACCTTGATCAGTAATGGTAAGGTTTTCAGAAACTTACCCCAGAAACCATCGCTCTGCTTCAGAATAGGAGACAAATTTATCGATGGAAAACTCTGTCACAAACTCTCCTAGCACACTATTCACCTAGTGATCCACTGTGTGAGTGATGGTGTTATCAGTCTTCTCTAACTGCTGGATCAATTCTGGGGTCCATTGTGTGATCCGCTTGTCTTTCCAACACTTCTGAAATTCAACCAACCTTGTGAGCCACTCCTGGAGGTCGATCGAAATTTTTACAAAGAATATCTCATAGATCTCTGTGAAATTATACTTATTCTTCCACTCTTCGGTGGTCAACTTTTTACTGCGAATTCCTGAACTTGCTATTCAAACCATTCATTAATTTCTTTTCTTTCAGGTTTCCAATACGGCCTTGGCATTATGTGATCCCTCTCTCAAAATTCTTCTGGTCCTGGCAACGGAACCATTTGTTGGCTCGAGGGGTCCTGACCCAGGTTCGGAGGTTAAGGTTTGCCAAAAAACCCCTATACTACTGGCCCTTTCAGCAGTGACCTACTTTCGCAGGCCAAAGTCTCACCTGAAGCAGTATGGTTGGAACCAGGTTTCCACACCTAAGAGAGAGTAGGTAAGTCAATTTCGCAGCCCTATAGGTTCATACCAGACAAAACTATTCGTGGGAGGGTTCGCAACATAAGTAGCACAACGGGCAACTTATTCCAAACAAGCTATTATTGCTGGAAATATTGAGAGGGGGGGTGAATCAGTATTCCTTTCAATTAGAGCATTAGTTAATATTAAATTATTATCAATTTTTGTACAATGATAGCAGCAAACAAAAGTAACACAAATGCACACAATTTTTAAGGTGGAAACCCACTCCAGGACAAAAACCACCTAATTATTTTCCAATAATTCTTTAATATTCAACTCCAATTGAAAATAAAGCACCAACTTCCTAGAATCTAGAAAATAATTCTTCTCCAGCTCCCACTGGATGGTCGCTCCAATGCCCAAGATTCTTCCATATTCAACTGAACGGATGCCCCAATACCCAATGAGCTACAACTCACCCTAGCACCACCCTACCACCCTATAGAAGAATAAAAGAAGAATGGACTCCCGTACCAGAGAAAATGGTCCACTTTACAATGATATAGAATGATGTATAAGAAGAAGGCAAACTAGACCATAACCCCAACTATGACACAACCACCTAATGATAATCCTAGACCTCCTAACACTGCCTCTTCAACTCTTGGTAGATAGACACTAGAACAATTTTTACAATAATGTATTTACAATGACTTAGTACAATGATACCTTTACAGTGATAGTATGCAGTGCTGCCCACTTGAAGACTTCATGTGATGAAATTCTTGTTTTTTTTCTACACCTTGGTTGCTTCTCTTGTCATGCTACCCTCTGCTTCACCTTGCTTTACTTTTCTGCCCTAGAAATTCTATTCCTTTGCAGCCCTTGACAACACATGATATAGCTTTTTCATGCCTTCTAGGAGCTTGATATTGAATTTGGTGTATCTTCGTTATTTCAGATCCCCAATATCTTATTTTTGGTCCTGTAGTAGTCCTATGAGTCATATTTCCAATGAGATAGGTTTGACCCAATTTGGATTCTTCAAGGGAGAGTTATGCCCAATCTCTCACAATGCCCTAATTATGGACTGTTTTAGTAGAGAAAACTTGTATGGCGTGCCACGTGTCACTATTTCTTCATTCACATCTGAAATTGATAAAGAAAACACTAAAATTTGTGGAATATCTGCCACTTTTTACAAAATTCCAATCCGATACTCAGAGAGATATTTATGACGATTTTCCCAAGGTCACTTCTTTGAGATGAATTTCAGGAGCCTGCAAAAACACTGACTTCCACAGATCATATCTCCAAAAATGTTACGCACCTTGATCTGAAAGTTTGATAGGAGCTTCCTCAGGATTTCAGCTTCACCTCATAAACATTTCAGCTTCTAAAACTTCATAGAAACAAATTTATAGCAAAAATTCCACGATGACCTGTTTCAGATGGCGAAATCCCTTGCATAAGGAGGATATAAGGATCACAATTTATATAAATGCTTATGTTGAGAGGGGCTTCAACAATTGAACGTGGGAGGGATTTTAGGAGCTTAAAAAATATTAATTATGAAATTTCAATGACCCATGCCACAACCCTATGGGGTTTTAGCCCACTAACTGGGGTTACAAACTTCAAACATGAATATCTCTCAAATCTTGAAGAATTATGTGGCGTACCATATATCAACGGAAACATCTCGACAAGAAGAAACCATTAGAAGAATTATTGACACAGAATATAGTAATTTGGTAGGTCAAAATTCCCATGCAATATTGGGGTAGCCCCTGGTGTTGCTTGGGTTGACATCAATGACAACCGCTTATCAACAATCTCCCCCTTTGGCATTGATGGTAACACAAGTACTCCCCCTGCGACCATAACACCTCTTCCTACAACATTCTCTCCCCCTTTGACATCAATGGAAAAGGGTAACTCCCACTAACACACAACCATCCTGCGGACCTAAACACACTTCCACTCGCCCTTTATATTATGAATAAGTAAAATCTAATGAGAACTTGGGAGAATCCCAAGCTTTTGGAGAAGATATTCAAATGCTTCATGAGGTAAAGGTTTAGTGAAGATATCAGTGATTTGTTCTTTTGTATCAACATACTCAAGTTTGATATTCTTTTCAACGACTTGTTCTCTAACAAAATGATATTTGATTGGAATGTGTTTTTTTTTTGAATGCATGACAGGATTCTTGGAGATGCTAATGGCACTAATGTTGTCACAGAATATGGGAATAGGCTCACTGAATTGTACTTGAAGATCTTGCAAAGTTTGTTTCATCCAAAAGACTTGAGTACAACATGATGTCACTGCAATGTATTCTATTTCTGTTGTAGATAACAAGATTTAGGTTTGCTTTTTTCTCAACCATGATATAAGACAACCACCTAGATAGAATGCTGCTCCACTAGTACTCTTACAATAATCAATGCTTCCTGCCCAATCTGCATCTGTAAAGGCTTGAATAATGAGATTTTTACCCTTGGGACACCACAAGCCATATTCTTCTCTACCCTTTAGATATCAAAGAATTCTTTTGACAACAATAATATGTGATTCTTTTGGTGCTGCTTGGAATCTTGCTACTTGTCCAAATACTTGCATAACATCTGGCCGAGAGGCTATTACATATAGAAGACTACCAGTCATATATCTGTACAACTTTTGATCCACATCTTTAGATGATTCGTCTATGTTCAATTTGTAACCTATTACCATCAGAGTAAGGATGGGTTTTCAATATTCCATTTTGAATTTCTTGAGCATTTTCTTGATGTACTTGGCTTGACATATAAATATTCCTTTCTCTTTCTGAGATATTTGAAGCCCTAAGAAGTATGTCAGCTCACCAAGTAAATACATCTAGAACTCACTTTGCATATTTGTAGAAAATTTCTTACTTAGTCGATCATCATTGCTACCAAATATTATATCATCCACATATATCTCAACGATTTTTAAATTATCTTTATCTATTTGTAAATAAATATTTCTATCAATAGTACATTTATTGAACCCTTGTTGGCATAGATATCCATCAAGACGAGCATACCATGCTCTGGGAGCCTGCTTGAGACCATATAGAGCCTTCTTTAACTTGCAAACATAGTCTTCTTTTTCTGATAGTAGAAAACCTTTAGGTTGTTCGATGTAAACTTCTTCTTCTAATTCTCCATTCAGAAATGTTGACTTAACATCCATTTGGTAGAATTTGATTTTTCTTGAACATGCATAGGCGAGAAACATTTGGATGGCTTCCATTCTGGAAACTGGTGCAAATGTTTCATCGAAATCAATTCCTTCCACTTGTGCATAGCCTTTGCAAACCAATCTTGATTTTTTTCTGGTAACCAGTCCATCTTCATTCAATTTGTTCCTAAACACCCATTTAGTCCCAATGACATTTTTATCTTTTGGTCGTGGAACTAATTTCCAGGTGTTATTCTTCTCAATTTTATCCAATTCTTCATACATAGTTGCTACCCAATGTTCATTCTGGCTGGCTTCCTCAAAACTACTAGGCTTAAAGGTTTCTAGAAAATCAATGTGATCTTGTTGTTATGAATGAAGTTGTCGACCTTCATTTATGTCACCAATGATTTGATTTGATGGATGGTTCTTTTGAATCCATTCTTTTGTTCTCCTTGGAGGAGCTTCTTGTTGTTTTTATGGTATATCTTGATGATCATTATTTACTTCTTCCTGGTTGATAGTTGCTTCTTGTTCTATAAATTTATCTGTGCTTTTTTCAGCCTCTGTCTCAAGTTTCAAAGATTGTAGATCCTCATCATTATTCGCTAGAACACCATCTTCATCAAATGTAACATTTATGCTCTCCACTATCTGTTTTCGTCTTAGATTATAACATTTATAGGCATTTATTTTGCGTCAATAACCAACAAAGATACCTTCATCAACATGTGATTCAAACTTACCCAAATTTTTATCTTCTCTTTTGATATACATTTTCTTCCGAAGATTCTGAAATATTTTACATTAGCTGGTTTTCCTTTCCATAATTAATATGGGGTCTTGTTGCAATTATTTCTGAGAAGACTTCGGTTGGTAATGAAGACTGTCGTATCAATTTCTTGAACCCAGAATTTTTCATCCAATTTTGAGTCCTTCAACATTGTTCTACCCATTTCTTATACGGTTATGTTCTTTCTTTCAACAACTCCATTTTGCTGAGGTGTTTGTGCTATTGAAAATTGTCTTTTTATTCCATTTTTGTCATAGTATTGCTGAAATAATTTGGAAGTGAATTCTTCACCATTATCTGATCTTAGACACTTTATTTTCAAATCATTTTCATTTTCGAGCAACTCCTTGTAGATCTTAAAGCACTCAAATGCTTCAGATTTTTTCTTTAGGAAACTAACGTCTGTCATCCTGGTATAGTCATCTATCATTAACATGAAATATAATTCTCCATATAAGCCTTTTGTTCTCATAGGACCACATAGATCAGTATGTATCAATTCCAATGGATGTGATGCAAAGTGTTCTTTTGTTTTAAATTTAACTTTTGTCTACTTGCCATGTCGACAGGCCTCACATAGTGTGTTGGAAGGTTTTGAGATTTTCAACATTTCTCGTACTGCTTATGTTTTGCTTATCCTGACAATATTTTCAAAGTTTATGTGACCCATTCATTTGTGCCATAACTACCTTTAATATTCTTTAGCTAGTATGCATGCTTTATTTACTTCATCCAGAACATATATGTCGTTTGGAGCTCGACTTGTTGTAACCACAATTTTACCATACCTGCCTTTCCTGATTTCACATTTTGTGGAGTTGAATAGCATAGTATGTCCTTGATCACACATTTGTCCAACACTGAGCAGATTGTGATTCATGTTTTCAACCAGTAGAACATTCTTGGCTATAAAATCTTTGCTTCCGAGAGTGAGGGTACCTGATCCTACAACATTTGAAGATCCATCATTTCCAAAGGATACAGTTACATCTTTATTCTCTTTCAGAGATACAAATTTCCTTTTATCTCCAATCATATGCGTTGAGCAACCGCTGTCAACATACCACACATCTTTTTTGTTTTGAGCCTTGAGAGCGAGAGCACAATTATCAGTATTCTTCTTTTTCCATGTGTTGAAGAGGTTAATCCCCTCTGTGGATAGAGGTAATCCCTACTAGCCCAGACCAGGTCTAGCAACAATCGAACATGCTATAGTGCAAGTTCCTAATTGCAGATAAACCAACTAGCGATGAAGGCTTACCTAGAATCCAACGCTGTCGGTTGTAGAGAAAGTAGCGCTCCCGTTCCTTAGCTCCAGCAGATCACAATCCTCATGATCTCCATGATCGGACACCTGCACACGCAAGAAACACAAAAAACGCAAGCGTAAAATCCATTATATACAACTATATGTCAGTCGGAGAAGACATAACTCATGATCATAATCAAGAACAAGAGTGGAACCATAACCAATATTCGCTTATCATTAATTCATCAAAGGAAGAATACAACCATAACTCCGACGTTGAATTCTCCTTCAGCGGGTCATCAGCACAACATGTCTCAATAAGGCCTGTCAGGGATGGGATGAGCCTCTCTCTTCAGATACTTGAAAATAGTCTCCTTGCTTGGATTTGGCTTTAAGAGAACTACGAAGGCTCTTGCAGCATAAGGATGTGAAGGCTCTTGGGAACTTGGAGACTAGCTTGCAAAGGAGATGAGAAAGCTTTTATAGATGGAGGAAGGGGAGTTGGGATCCCTATAATCATGGGATTGGCCCTATCCTCAAGGAAGATTCCATGAGAGGTGGAAAACCACTTCCTCTACATGGAGATCCGGGGCCAAACCTCCCAACTCAAATTATGAACCAGTTTATGGATTGGTTAGGACGAAACTTCCACCATTTATTTTTAAAAAACACTCCTTAAAATGGTTGGTGCGAGTGCGACTCTGAGACAGAGCACCAATTGGTGCGCCCTCTTTGAAGGATTTCCCCCATTGGCGCGAGTACTGAACTGGCTTCCCGCGCCAATGCAAAAAGGGGTGTTTTTAGGGATTTTTACAAGGAGTTGTCTTCAGGGCAATGAAAGCTCATGTCCAGAGGGATGTCATGAAAGTGGTTTCAAGTCATGTCACTGCCCACAGGTCATGGAATGAGCCCTCCAATTTTACGGGATGGGAAATTTTAGGGACGGTGACAAATTTCTATGTAATAGATGCCCCCTAAAGCATGAGGCCCGAAAGAGAGAGAGGGGTGAAATGCTTTATGAGAACATGTCCAACTGAAAACACCACCGACGGAAAACCTGTGTAGAGAAGTACAACTGATATCTCAAATACATGATATATACGTGGTATGTGTGCAGCCATCCATAACAGAGTATGTAATAATCCAGATCCGAGGCATGGATGCAGCCATCCAGTGAGGATTGATAAATAGACTCAGGTATGGTCGTATTCATCCAGTCAGTGAGTCACATAACTAATCATAATAATCCACGAAATCGCAACCTGGATTCCAACAGAAAAAACCGAGGGTCTTGCACTCCATCTCGACCTGAAAAAAGTACAAGTTCAAGCATGCGAATAAGCAAGTTGAAGTCGAACATGAAATAACATCGTCTGATTACCAGCCAGTGATGAAAGCTGTTAACAGACACGAGAGGTACCACCAATGATGAAAATGGTCCTCAAGGTACTATAGGTACAATCTACGGCATGTGAACCAATGAGCTGTTGTCGAACACCCGTAGAATCACTCGATCGGAGGCCAATGATGAGAACCTCATGTCGAACGCGAAGAACCTGCCATTGAGGCATGCAGGCTGCAAGGTACCAGAAGGGAGTCTCTAGATCAGCTTCCTGGATAATGAGCTGAAGTCGACAGGAAGTGACCTTGATCGAAGGTGGGCCATAGTGTTTCCCACATCATCGATGCGATATAGAGGAACATAATGACTTTGCGAATCAGGATCAGATGACAATCAGAGGAAGGTTGGAATTTTGTAGAGGTCAACTTCTCTTGAACATATCGGCGGTACAACAGTGGATTTGGCAGTATTTGACATCAAAGGATCTGAGGTCATGATGACGAGGAAAAGAGCAGATGAGAGGTCAAAAGGGATTATCCAAACCCACGGAGGCAAGTGGAAAAACGAGGTGAGATATCCCCAACCCGACACGAATGCAGACAAGTGCCATGTTCAAGAGCGACATACTGCCGACACGACTATAATAGTGGTTCCATTTTCCCCCACCATTTCTGGCGAGTACCTCTTTATTTTTACACAAGCTTGAAGAGGATACCATATTCTTGTCACATTAGTCCGTTCTTCGGACGAATCCATCCTAGTACATTTAACGAGCCCTAGGAAGGTGAAACTTGAGTAACGTCATGATTGACAATTCCCGATGTCATTTAGGTTTAACGAGTCTGACGAAGGAAGAACTCGACATCTTTTCATGTTTAGAGAGTTTGAAAAGACAGCGTAAAAGTAAACTCCAGTGGTCCCTTTTCGTAAACAGTTCCTCAAATCTGAAAAGGTAGAAAACAATGTCTGAGAAAGCCTCCTAGTCGTGATAGGTTAGGGTATTCCTTTTTCGTAACTAATCTATCCCAGCCTGAAAAAGGGATAAACTTATACTGGGTAGATGTCGTTTCGTAGCCACTTTAACGAGATCAAAACGATAAGAGACTCAACAATATTTTCATGTTTAGAGAGTCAGAAAAGAGCTGAAAGTTGACTCTTCCTGGAGGAATGAGTGGTATAAAGGGTAGCAACTAGTTCCGGTAATGGTGGAACTGCTCAGAACAAGTAAAGGTTAAGAGGCTGGCTAACAAGACCACTCATCGCAGTGGTTCCTCAGGAACGGGTAGAACAACCAAGTGAAGGCATATGATCAGCCAAGCAAATAATGACAATGGAGTGAGAAAAAACCAAGGCTCATCTGGCAAAAAGAGGTTGATAAAATGACAATCACAAGAGGTAAAATGAGAAAGGTTTCATTTTTACACAAGCTTGAAATCAGGAAACTCTGCTTGAAGTTGGTTTCATTTTTACACAAGCTTGAAAAAAAGGTAAACTATGCTTGAAACCGGTTTAATTTTTACACAAGCTTGAAACGGAAACAAACTATGCTTGAAAAATTAAGCATGCCCCTAGCATGGTGACTCAATTCAAGGTACATGCCCCCCAAGCTTCAGTCCATATGAAAGGCAGATGGAGTGAAGGTTCAAGTTATGAGATCAAACGGAAGACTCGACTGGGATTTTACGAGGTCTAAACAAAGACTCGAATTGAACAGGAACGTGTTTCATTGTTTTAACGAGGTTGACACATTAAAAGAACTATCCTCAAGACACCTTGTTTCATTTTTTAAGGAGCTTGACACAAGACAAGGAACTTTTCTCCGACCAACTTGTTTCATTTTTTAAGGAGCTTGACACAAGACAAGGAACTTTGCTCCGACCAACTTGTTTCATTTTTTAAGGAGCTTGACACAAGACAAGGAACTTTGCTCCGACCAACATGTTTCATTTTTTAAGGAGCTTGACACAAGAAAACGAACTATGCTCTGAAAAACTTGTTTCATGTTTTAAGGAGCTTGACACAAGACAAGGAACTCTGCTCCAAACACCTTGTTTCATTTTTTAACGAGCTTGACACAGGAAAATGAACTCTGCTCTGGACACCTTGTTTCATTTTTTAACGAGCTTGACACAGGAAAAGAACCATGCTCCGACAGACCTCATCATAATGAACAAGAAGTCATGGCTTCCAAGAGTTCCACTCCCGATGGAAGGAAAACATCCTGGAAGTCAGGACCCAATGCCCCCAGCACCTGGTGCACAACGGCACTATCACTGGGTACAGGCACGGGGTAGGTAGCCACATAGTTGACCTGCGGCAGGGCAGATACAATAGGTGGATAAAAACCAGGAAGGGATGATGGCGGTCCAGTTGCCACATCAGGACCAAAGAGCGAAAGCTGATCAATGGTCACGATCCGTCCTTCATGTGGAAAACAAACCACACGAAAAAGGGAGGAGACAAGCGCTCCCATGGCATAAGTGTAATCACGCCCCAAGAGCAGATTGAAATCCAAGGGACCTGGAACAACCATCACGTCCATATGGACGGTTTTACCTCCCAAAGTAACAGGTAATCTTGGAAGGATCCCTAATGGTTGACTCGTTCTTCTGTTAAATGCCAACAGATTCTGCGCAATAGGCACAAGCGGTGGTGAGCCAAAAGCTTGCCAAGTAGTCAAGGATAGAACACTAACAGATTCACCTTCATCTATAATTGTGTTGGGTATGACCAGACCAAAATCCTGTACTGTGATCTCGAAAGGCACATAAGACGGAAGGCAGTATCCTGCAAATCGATTCCAATCAAAGGAAGTGACCAAACTACTCAGAGGGGCTACCATCGAACTAAGATGGTCTGCCCCTGGTGTTACGGAAGAAGAAGGAGCATCCTCCATGACCTCCATCTCAAAGGTAGGAGGAGTATCCTCCGGGACCTCCATCACGGGAGGCGGAGGAGAAACTTCTTGAGGTATAGGGACGGGAGAATATTTCTCCAAGTCTGAGGAATCTGAGGAAACAAGAAGAACCTACGGGATGTGAGGTCCTCTCTCAATGGAAAAGACCTGGTGCACCGCAAACAGGGCCAGCTCAACTGATCCCACGACCAATGGTTGGTTGGGAATGGATTCCTGAATCTGAATTTCTGAGGGAGCGGGATCAACGAAGGATGACTCTTCACCAATCGTAGGATCAGCTGGTGGAGGACTCAAAGAAAGTTGTTTGTAACCAGTTGGGAGGCATGGTGTAGAAACAGTTGAGTTGTTCAAAACTCGTTTGGCTTCATCCATATAAGTACAAAGGTGAATGGCATGGTGCCCTTCACACAACTTATAGGGATTGGTAATCTTACCCTGCTTCTTAGGATTTTTACCAGCACTAGCTGAAGATGTGCCCCCAACTTGACTCCCAGAAGCCGAAGGCAATGGTAGACGACCGCTGGACCATTCTTCAAGCACCTTGGGAATGCCAGGGTAGTCTCGAAGAAGATGGTCTCCTGTGCACAACATGCAAGGGAACTTGACTTTCCGCAGAGGGTTGGAAGGTTTATCAAGAGGATATGTTTCGGAAGTAATAGCTGCACTCTTAGCCTCTCGCTTATCAGACTTCTTCTTCTTTGTCTTCTTCTTCTTCTTCTTAGCCACCTGGTTACTCGAATCCAGACTTTCACCAGGCAAAGTAGAAGAGGAGGATGCATAAATAGGCGAAGAATGGGAGAGGTCCACCTTGGAATAAACATGATGTTGTTCAGGCGGAGGAACTGATTGAACAATAGCCGGGACATTTGGGACCATAGATGTTGAAAACAACCAAACAGGAAACCCAACAGTTAACCCAGGAAGGGACAATGTTGCCATATAAGAAGCACCAACATTTCCAAAAGGAGGAAAATGACCAGGATTCCCCTCGGAGGGGATTCCTTGGTTGGTGAACTCTGGAAATGTTGCCATCAACAACTCAAAACTGCACACGGGCTAAAAACCAAGGCACACAATCAAACGGCCAACAAACAAACTCTACAAGGGCATGTGATCGCAGGTGATTTATTTTACCACATTGAAACTTAGAAACTTCACCATTTCATGTTTTAAGAGTCGCGAATTGGATGAAATATGACTCTATCTCTTTTAGTTTTGAAACAAGCGTGAAAGGACAAGCGCTTGGTGATCTTTTCAAATTTAAGGAGTCAGATAAGATCAAAATGACTGCTCAGGAATACTAGGCAAAGGGTGTACCAAATAACCGTGAACTGCAATATACACCTTGGTTTCAAAATGAAAGAGAAATCAACCAAGGACTTAACGTACGTGTAGGCAATCTCCCCGAATGCTGTGTCTGGTGTATCAAGGGTATAGGGCGGTAGACTCGGCTTCCTACAGATAAGGGATGGAAACCTAGTGGGGTCTCCCTTTATATACGCGACGGTACGGGGAGCACAAGTCCGTACTAGTGTTGTCTAAAGCCAAGAGGCGAACGACAGCTACTAGGTTTAAAGACGCCGGAACACATCTCTAGCCTAGACCTCTAAATGTTTCGTTAATGTTTCAATGTTGCCTTAGTGTAAATTGAGTAAATTTTGATTTTTATCTTCAATTACATTTCAGTTTTCAGGCCCTAGCGAATGTTATGTCTCGAAATTTCCTAAATGCAAAACTACATGCCATAGTATATCATTTCATTCAATGAAAGCTAATTACAAGAGAGTTAAGAGCTTTTCACACAATAATAAAATGATCAGAAAACAACCAATGATATCTCTAATGCAGCTAATGGAAACTAAAAAAATTTCTTTCAAAGTTAATAATCACTAATAACACCGAAAATATTTTGATTCGCACTAACTAAGCAAGAGCAAAAGAGATTTTTTTATTTTCAATGTTTAAGATCTAGATGCACTAAACAAACTGAAAACTAATGAAAAGAGAAATTTGAGAACTGATGATAAGAGAGAAAAAAAAAGCAGATTTCACTCAATAGCAATCACAATCAGACCTCAAATCGACCAAAATTACCTCAAGACCAAGAAAATCCCAAAGACTCAAATGAGCCGTGTAATCTAGGCCCAAAGCGATACAAGGCGGAATTTGAATGAAGGAGGAATCGATCACTCAAATAGCATAATAAAACGATAAAAAACTGACAAACAAATGCAGGGAAGCAATCACAAAGTTGACTGAACCGATAAAAACCAAAAACTCCCAAGGGAGGCTCGACACACAAAATCACCTAGATGCCCTAGGGCTAGAATGTAAAATCGATGGAAATGGGCTAAAAACCAAAGGATGGAGGTTACAGTCAGTCAAACAAGGCTCCAGTACACTCAAGCAGCCATAAAAACAAGACCAAAATCACATATCAGTCTCAGAAAGCTCAAAACACAGAAAACCCTAATACCTCACAGGATTGGCATGACTGTGAGGCTGAAATTAGTGCCAAAATGGAATTGGCGCGGGTGATACACAAGAAACCTGCACCAATAGGCGCCACTGTCAAGCTAAACAGTGCGCCAGCCGAGTTAAATATGAAAAAAATAAAAAAGAACAGTCCCAGACACAGACCAGTGATGACAAAGCTAAACAAAAGCCAAACAAGCAAAAAAAACCAACCCAAAGAGCTAACCAAGCAAGCAAGGTCAAGAATTGACCGAAAAGACAAGACAACACTCCAAGTCATTCAGTTCATAAACTAAACTAAATATTGACTGAAGGAGCATTGATCTACTTCGCTAATGCAGAGAAAAAGCATTTCGAAGGCTATCTGGCTATACTTCAGGCTCCGTCTATAGTTTACAAAGCAAACAACAAGCTGATGTCCCCAGCGGAGTCGCCAAATTGTTGAAGAGGTTAATCCCCTCTGCGGACAGACGTGATCCCTACTAGCCCAGACCGAGTCTAGCAACAATCAAACACGCTATAGTGCAGGTTCCTAATTGCAGATAAACCAACTAGCGATGAAGGCTTACTTGGAATCCAACGATGTCGCTTGTAGAGAAAGTAGCGCTCCGGAAGATCACAATCCTCGCGATCTCTGTGATCGGACACCTGCACATGCAAGAAACAAAGCAAACACAAGCATAAAATCCAGTATATACAACTATATGTCAGTCAGAGAAGACATAACTCATGATCATAATCAAGAACAAGAGTGGAACCATAACCAATAGTCACTTATCATTAATTCATCAAAGGAAGAATACAACCATAACTTTGACACTAAATTCTCCTTCGGTGGGTGGTCAGCAGAACATGTCTCAATAAGGTTTGTTAGGGATGGGACGAGCCTCTCTCTTCGAATACTTGAAAATAGTCTCCTTGCTTGGATTTGGCTTTAAGAGAACTAAGAAGGATCTTGCAGCATAAGGATGTGAAGGCTCTTGGGAACTTGGAGACTAGCTTGCAAAGGAGATGAGCAAGCTTTTATAGATGGAGGAAGGGGATTTGGGATCCCTATAATCATGGGATTGGCCCTATCCTCAAGGAAGCTTCCATGAGAGGTGGAAAACCACTTCCTCTACATGGAGATCTGGAGCCAAACCTCCCAACTCAAATTAGGAACTAGTTTATGGATTGGTTAGGATGAAACTTCCACCATTTATTTTTAGAAAACACTCCTTAAAATGGTTGGCGTGAGTGTGAATTTGAGACAGAGCACCAATTGGTGCGCCCTCTTTGAAGGATTTCCCCCATTGGCGCGGGTACTGAACTGGCTTCCCGCGCCAATGCAAAAAGGGGTGTTTTTAGGGATTTTTACAATGAGTTGTCTTCAGGGCAATGAAAGCTCATGTCCAGAGGGATGTCATGAAAGTGGTTTCAAGTCATGTCACTGCCCACAGGTCACGGAATGAGCCCTCCAATTGTGCGAGATGGGGAATTGCAGGGACAGTGACAAATTGCTGTGTAACACCATGTTTGTTCATTCTGTGGCTTAGAAGATTCTTCTGGAGGATTTTCAATTCTGCAGTCTCTGGTTATGTGTCCAAAGTTCTGACATTTGTAACATTCCATATTATTTCTTAAATGTTCAAATCTATTGATGTTTTGTTGAGCCCTGGGAGGTTCATATTTGAAGGATCTCCTGAAATTGCATTGTTTCCTAAGGTACGTGCGACATTCTATAGCTTTATGACCAGATTTTCCACATGAATAACAATAGCCACGAAAAATATGTTGGTACCTGGATGGAAATCTTCATCGAGGAATCGTCTTCCAAGGATGTGCTTGTGAATCTTGTCCAATAAAGTTTACATGCATGTCAGATCTCATAGGTTCATTGTATTTTGTTGTAGAAGGTCCTGCTTCTTCTTCTTTATAACCGAGGTCAATTATTTCATTGTAATATCGTTGATTTTTTATGATTTCTTCAAATTCCCTTGAGTTGTTAGCATATTTTTGAACAATTTTTCCCTTCTTCACTTCCTTACGCAGCGAGACTAATTCATCTTCTAATGCTTCCCTTTCTTGGTTGCTTTCTTCCAACTTCTTTTGAAGTGACTCTTCAATACATTTGCGTTCTTCAACTTCAATTTTGAGACCTTGAACTTGTTCTTCAAGAGTATTGGAACAGATCTTCTCTACCTTGAGCTCTTTTATAAGCTTGATTGCTTCCTTAGAAAATTCTTCTATGGTCAATCCTTCTTCTTCATTGTTTGATACCTCTTGTTTATTGTGCTTGGCCATAAACAATACTCTCTCATTAGCTTCTTCTTCGTTGTCATTGACTTCATCGGATGATGAGCTATATTCGTTAGAGAGAAAGTTCCTTTTGTATCTTTTCTTTTTGAATTTCTTAAAGCTTTATTTCCTTTTGAGTTGCCATCACTTTTGTTCGAACATTTTGCTACAAAATTCCCAACCTCACCACAGCCGAAACATATCAATGGAATTTTACCTTTGAATTTTCCCTTACCAATTTTTAGTTTTCTCGTAAAGTAAGCATATTCTTCATCTGAAAGACCTTCTCCATCATCTCCCTTTTCTTCACACTTGTAGGTGCATGTATTTTCAATTTAAGGTTGTTTATCCTTATTGGTTTTCTTAGATGAAACGAACATAGTTTCTAGATGCGAAGTACCCTCTTCTTCATGAAGTCTCATTTCATATGCTATGAGAACTCCATGTAATTCCTCTTTGCTGAGTTTGTCCAGATTTGCACTATCTTCTAAGACCCATACCTTTGGGTTGAATCTCCGTGGTAACGTTCTAATAATATTTTGTATAATAGTCTTATCATCAAATGGCTCTCCCAATCCTTCCAGAGTATTGGTTATTTCATCAACATATTGGAAGTATGCAGCAATGTTGCAATCTTCTTTCATTCTAAGTTGCTCAAATTTTTCTCTATAGATTTGAAGCTTTGCTTCTTTGAAATTTAAGTCACCTGCATATATATTCTCAAGCTTGTCCCATACATTTTTCACAGTTTTACAACCAAACACTTTATAATAAATAGATTCAATAAGTCCACTGATAATAATATTCTTTGCTTTTGCATCATTTACCAAATTCTTCTTACCTTTTTCATCCCCATTTGATGTAAATCCATTTTGAAAAGTGTCCCATACTTAGTAACCTTGCGCCAAGAGATAAACCTCCATTCTTCCTTTCCAGAGCGCACAATTATTTTCATTGAACATAGGTACACCATTATTGGTATGCTCCATGACCTCCTTCCAGCTATTAAATTGTTATTGAAGGAACCAAGCTCTGATACCAATTGTTGGAAATACTGAGAGGGGGGCTGAATCAGTATTCCTTTCAATTAGAGAATTAGTTAATCTTCAATTATTATCAGTGTTTGTACAATGATAGCAGAAAACAAAAGGAACACAAATGCACACAGTTTTTAAGGTGGAAACCCACTCCGGGAAAAAAACCAACTAATGCTTTTCTAATATTTCTTTAATATTCAACTCCAATTGAAAATAAAGCTCCAACTTCCTAGAATCTAGAAAATCATTTTTCTCTAGCTCCCACTGGATGGATGCTCCAACGTCCGAGATTATTCAGTAGTCAATTGAATGGATTCCCCAACACCCAATAAGCTACAACTCACCCTAGCACCACCCTACCACCCTATAGAAGAATAAAAGAAGAATGAACTCTCGTACCAGGGAAAATGGTCCACTTTACAATGATATAGAATGATGTAGAAGAAGAAGACACACTAGAACATAACCCCAACTATGACACAACCACCTAATGATGATCCTAGAACTCCCGACATTTCCTCTTCAACTCTTGGTAGATAGACACTAGAACAATTTTTACAATAATGTATTTACAATGACTTAGTACAATGATACCTTTACAGAGACTGTATGTAGTGCTGCCCACTTGAAGACTTCAGGTGATGAACTTCTTGCTGATGTTCTTCACCTTGGTTTCTGCTCTTGTCATGCTACCCTCTGCTGCACCTTGCTTTGCTTTGCTGCCCTAGAAAGTTTGGTCCTTTGCAGCCCTTGACAACACATGATCTAGCTTTTTCTTGCCTTCTAGGAGCTTGATATTGAATCTGGTGTATCTCTGTTATTTCAAATCCCCAATATCTGATTTTTGGTGTTGTAGTATTCCTATGAGTCATCTTTCCAATTCCATAGTTCTGACCCAATTTGGATTCTTCAAGAGAGATTTATGCCCAATCTCTCACAATGCCTTAATTATGGATTGTTTTAGTAGAGCGGACTTGTACGGCGTGCCACGTGTCATTGTTTCTTCATTCGCATCTAAAATTGATAGAGAGAAAACTACAGTCTGTTTGATGTCTACACATTTTACAGAATTCCAATTCTATACTCAGAGAGATATTTATGATTATTTTCCCAAGGTCACTTCTTTGAGATGAATTTCAGGATCCTACAAAAAAATTGACTTCTATAGATCATATCTCTGAAAGTATTGCGCACCTTGATTTGAAATTTTCACAGGGGCTTCCTCAGGATTTTGGCTTTGCCTCATAAAAATTTCAGCTTCTGAACCTTCATCAAAAAAGCGTTAGAGCGAAAATTCCACGATGCCCTATTTCAGATGACGAAATCCCTTGCATAAGGAGGATATGAGGATCACAATTTATATAAATGCTTATGTTGAGAGGGGCTTCAACAAGTGAGCATGGGAGGGATTTTAGGAGTTTAAAAAATATTAATTATGACTTTTAAATGACCCATGCCACAACCCTATGGGGTTTTAGCCCAGTAACTACGGTTACAAACTTCAAACATGAATATCTCTCAAACCGTGAAGAATTATGTGGCGTGCCATATATCAATGGAAACATCTCGACAAGAAGAAACCATAAAAATAATTATTGACCCAGAATATTGTAATTTTGTAGGTAAAAATTCCCATACAATATTGGGGTAGCCCCTGGTGGTGCTTGGGTTGACATCAATGACAACCGCTGATCAATAGTTATCAAGTACAGATCTATTCAAGGGCTTCACATCCATGTGCATCTTGCCAATTATCAAAACAGAGCAACAGATTCACAGCTAATCATAATTATAGATCATAAATTTAGACATTTCGCAACTTAAGCAAATAACACAGTCACTTTTCATAGCTTAAAACAGTAACACAGAAGCATATATAGCATAAGTAGATATCATAGACTCACATCAATGGTAATTTCCAACAGAGTCTGATCTTTCAACAATACTTCCGCATTCATTAGTCTTTCAGATCTACTTACAATACCCAAAACCAGCTCGCACACACAGCTTAGCGGGGTTTGCACACAGCAGGACTGAGGATCTCCATGCACACAGCAGAAGGAGTCCTACCCAAACCAACCCTAGATAGATCTAATAGTTCGCACATAGCATCAATTCCAATCCATTATCTGCCTATCGACTCAAAAATGCTCAACTATTTATACTACTTTAGCCTACACATCCAATGGTCCGCAAACCATGGTTTGTGGACCCTTGGTCTACCCTTGACCCACTTACAATGCATTAGGGGCTTTGACCCACCCCAAAACCCCTGCGTTAGACTAAATATAATAAAAAATATACAAAATGGACCAGATTCGCAACTTTGTAGGAGACCCTGTTCCAACAGTCTGATAAACTATGGTTATTATTGTTTACTTTTATTACATGGAATTTTCACCAGCGTTGTTACATGGATCAAGTTGAGATGAGATAAGATGATATGGATGGCTTGTTGATATTGTTGAGATGAAGGTCATGAGATTTTACTTAGACACTAGTAGGGTTTGGAGGAACTAATTGATCTCCCCTAATGTCAGTTATGGATTATTCTTCTTCTATGAGATGAGACGAGATGAAATATGATGCAATAGACATGTACATCTGAGATGAGACTTATGATGTAGAGGGAAATTTCTCCCTAGATAAGAGAGAGTGTTGAAATTTGGGAAGATATTGGACGAATTTCCTCATAGCCCCAAATGAAGCCCATTGTGCCCCAAAAGAGAATATAATGGTCATATTAATATTAATGTATAGGGAATTCTTATTACTTATGTGTAAAATCAATATACGGGAAATTATATTTAATATCATTTTGAACTAAATTTGAATTGATTGTTTCCCTCCAAATCAAGGTCATTTCGGCTTGAGCCTTATTGCATATGATAACCTATATTCATTGGCACACTCATTTATTTGTAAAAACATAAAAAAATTGAGAAAAGATCTTGGAAATTTTCATGAGACCTCAAAGGATCACATAATTATGTTGTGACTCATTCAATTTCTTATGGTTCGTATTTGAAAAAGGATCACTCTTGTTATTATAATTTGCGTCATTGTTTTAATCTTGGAATGACTTCATTTTATAGCAAGGCATTGTTTGAATCCACCAAAATTTATAGTATGACATCACTCATTTTCATTGGATTATATATTTTTGAGACAGGCTCGCAATCTCACTACACTATGTGGCACATTCTTATATCAAGATAAAATTATAAACTCTACGGCATGGATTTCTCTAACCCTATGGCATCTCTCTCCAAATGATGGCTCACTCTTATGACCTATGGAAATGCTCTCTAATCAATAGCTCGCTCTCCTTGCATTGGTCGCACATTACCTACAGTGGTTGTGTTACAGGCTTCGATTCTTTTGTAGTGGTCAAACATTACCTACAATGGTTGTGTTACAAGCTTAGATTCTTTTGCAGTGGTCAAACATTACCTAAAGTGGTCATGTTATAGGCTCTCAAAACGATGGCTCTCTCTTGTGACATGTGGCAACGCTCTCCAATCGGTGGCTCACTCTCCTTGCAGTGGTTTCACATTACCTACAATTTTCATGTTATTGGCTTAGATTATTTTGTAGTGGTCACACATTACCTACAATGGTTGTGTTATAGGCTTAAATTCTTTTGTAGTGGTCACACATTACCTACAATGTTCATTTTATAGGCTTATATTTTTTTGTAGTGGTCACACATTACCTGCAATGCTCATGTTACAAGCTTAGAGTCTTTTGCAGTGGTCGCACATTACTTACAGTGGTTATATCTCATTTCTCTCTTTCTGTAGCTTGCTTTAGAACTAAAAAAATTGCTCGCATTTCTCTCTTTTATTATACTGCATTGTCTCAATGAATCATATTTCTTGGTACAATAGTTTGCATTCATTGGTGGCACGATATCCTTTTCTTGCTTACACTTTTTGGTATATTGTAGTGGTACAATATCCTTGGATATTCACTCTATAGTAGCATGATATACTTAATGAATCTCTTGTTGTTCTTGGTGTGACTCATATATAATGGAACTCATTTTATGACTATATGGAAATGGGACTTTGATATATATATATATATATATATATATATATATATATTTGTGTGTGTGTGTGTGAAGAAATGATTTATGAGGCTATATATGAATATAGGAGAATGATTTATATCTGTGAGACAATGTTCACATGTGACAAAAGTTGACAATGCCTTTAAAAATGTGACTATGTCTCTATGATAGACAAGATATTGTATATTTCAGTGATGGAAATATTCTTACTTCCTATGACAATGACATTGAGTAGTGATGTTTTTACTCCATACAATAATCTATGAACAATGACATTGCAACAAAAATTGGCATGGTTATAACCTTGAATGACAGTAACCTTGTTAATAGAGACCTTATTGATGGAAGTGACCTTTGATCTTACAAGATGGTAGGGAATATGGTGCATGATGATAATGACACTTGGAAGTGATGAAATTGTTATGAATTTTATGAAAACCATTCTCCTAAAATCAGATTACTTCATAAACGAAGTTGTAATCTAATTAAGGTTGTCCCTAGGAGTCCTGAGACTGTTCCAATTTTTCTCTTTTGAAATGTTTCTTGTGTGTATATTCCATGAGCTAATGGACTACAAATGGAACTTTCTTCATTTATTCAAACTCTGAAGAATATATTGCATTCTTATATCTTTCTTTACTTCTCTTTAACACATAAAACTTGTCTAGATTTCTTATTCCTTTTGTTATTAACATTTCGGTGTCTTCTTATAGAATTTTGTATCCTCTTGAAGTGAATATGACAACATTTCTCCTATCATTCATTTTACCCACATGAAGGAATTTGTGCTTTAGCCCCTCAACAAATAAGAAATTAACAACATTTCCATTTTTCAAATCGAGGTTGGCTTAACCTTTTCCTATCTGTAGAAATTATACAATATGCATGTATATCTTCGATTCACCTGATCTAACAAATTGCTAAATTTAAATACTGAATCGATTCCACAAATCTTTGCAGAATTAAAAACATAATCGCCAATCACATGAACATGAATAAATATCAATCATACACAACACAGATAATTTCCCAGGGAAAGATTATAGCTAAAAACCCCACTATCTTCTATTGTATATTATATCATGGATCATGAAACAATTACATACAAAAATTTTCTCATAAGAGCCCTTAGTACATCAGCTAATTGTCTCACACTATCATACAAAAATTGGAAAATCCCTTAGACAATTTACTATCTCCAAACAACCTGCCTTCATTGCGTAATCCCTGCTGAATGCAATCCCTGAATTGATGCAATCCTACCTACCTTGATTGTGCAAGTATCATGGGCACATCCAATGTGTGTGTGCCTACATGTGTGCAAGCAGATAATGTCACAACTGATAGTCAGCTTCCCTTTCACCTAGAACTCAACTGGGTCTCCACTGGATCTGACATGCATGTAGCTAATAATAGTAAATCCTCAGTTGCATGTGAGATCATTGACTATGAATTAATTATTTTTAATTCACTATATCTCTCACTAGTGTATATTCAGTTACAACTATCACAACTAAGTTTAACTCACTTAACTGAGTTAAACTATTTACAACTTGCACCAACTCATGCACCACTGCACTTCCAACTCTGTTACAACTATAATCACTCAGTTACAACTAGAATTACTCTGCATGTCCCATCAACCAACCTCTAGCTCAAAATTCACTTAGCTAACTGATTTTCCACTTCAGTTAACTATTTTCAAGTCCACATTGAGAATAGATTACAATTTGATTTCCATCTAAATTAAGGGATAATAAAATTAGACATGCACCTAAAAATAGCTTGTGGGCCCCACCCTTGTGTAGCTACTTAATTTTCGCTAGGATCATGGGTGCCAAAAAATTTCTTGTTGAATCTCAACACTCCATCTCAACAAGAAAAGGATTATCCTTCACCCAGATCCTGTCTCTATGGTATTCTAATTTTACCTTGGTGAGTGCCTTCGTCAAAATATCTGCATCCTAATCTTCCGTGGGAATGTACTGAAGCAACATGATTCTCCTCTACACACAATCTCTGAGATGATGGTACTGGATATCTATATGCTTGGACCTATCATGAAACATAGGATTAATCAAGAGTTTATGCAACTCTGATGATCAAAATGAATCAATGTCGGATCCATATGAGAACCAAACAAATCAACCAAGATCTTTCTCATCCAGATAGCCTCACATGCAGCTTGACTTGATATCATGTATTTCGCTTCCACTGAACTGAGTGCCATGGATCACTACTTTATGTTGTACCAAGAAAAAACTGTAGATCCAATGCTAAAGATCCCCCCTGATGTGCTCTTTCTGTCCGATGGATTTTTAGCCCAATCCACATCTGTGAAGCCATGCAACTTCACTCCATCCATCTGTCTGTACCATAGACCATACTCTGATGTGCCCCTTAGGTATCTTAGGACATACTTCCCCACCTTCCAAAAGATCTTGGTAGGCTTAACCATAGCTTGACTCAACTAGTTAACTGCATATCAAATGTCTGGTCTCTTGCTCACTAGATACATTAGCAAACCCACTAACTGTGGATAGAAAGAAGCATCCACTACCTCTCCAGAAGTAGGATCCTCTTTCCTCCAGTTTCTTGGAAGAGGCGTATCCATGGGTTTACAGCTCTCCATGTTAAAATTACCCAAAATATCCTTTTCATACTTTCCTTGAGACACAAAAATTTCACCATCCCGCTCCCATATTTCCAATCCAAGGAAATAATGAAGGAGGCCCATATCCCTCATTTAGAACTCCCTTGAAAAATCCTCCTTGCATGAGTGTATCAGTAGCTCATCACCAGTAAAAATTAGATCATCAACATAAAGAAAAATGATGAATATCTTACCCTCAACCATGATCTGGTATAGGTTTGCATCTGCCTCAATTTTGGTGAAGCCCAGTCCGGTGAAATAGCTGTCTATCCGAGTGTACCAAGCATGGGGTGCTTGCTTAAGACCATACATTTCTCTTTTGAGCCTGCACAAATGCGACTCGATTTTGAATGTCTTGAAACCTTCATGATACTTTATGTACACCTCTTCCTCAATGATCCCATTGAGAAATACAGTTTTCAAATCCATTTGATGAATGTGCCAGCCTATCTACGCTGAGAGTGCAAGGATGGTCCTTATGGAAGAGTACCTTGCGACAGGCACAAAAGTATCATCATAATCTATCCCCTCGATCTGTGAGAAGCCCTGGGACACAAATCTGGCCTTGTATTTATCCACACTCCCATCAACAGCTTGCTTTACCTTGTAGATCCATCTCAAACCTACCACTGATTTTTCAACCGGCCTTGGGACAATTTCTCATGCACTGTTTTTGACAATGGAGTCATACTGCTCCACCATTGCATCAACCCAAGTAGGTTGTTGCACTTCTTCCTGAAAGGAAGATGGTTCAATCACAATACATTTTCTCATAAGAGACATGTATCTAGTAAATCAGCTAGGAGACTATATCTGTCTGCGTTGTGAAGTAGGGGCTCCTACATTCTCTGTAGCATCAAATATCAGCCTATCAGCTTTCATGGTGCACTTTATGCCATTTCTGCTTGATGGCTCTGCATGAGCGGCTTCCTCCATTCCATGAACCTCCTCATGTGGCAGATCCACATCTTAAGACTCATCTTTGGGAACCAGCAATTCCTCCTCTACATGTAAGTCTAGCTCCCTCTCAAGGGACAACTGCATGGCTTTCCCCTCATCAAATTTTATATCCCGTCGCAAAAAATTCATTATACTGTTTGGAAAATACACACAATAATTACGGGGTGTTTCTGTATAACCCACAAAAATCCCAACTTCAGCAGTCGGTTCCAGCTTCTTCCTAGTGTCATTGGTTACATGCACATAAACAGATGAGCCAAAAATCTTAAAGTGTGAAACATCCGGTTTCTTACCAGTGAAATCCTCTTCAGGTGTACTCATTCCAAGTATTCTATGAGGACAACGGTTCTGCACATAAACCGCAGTGTTCCATGATTCCACCCACAAATGCATTGGTAGGCCCTGATCATGCAACATCGCTCGTGTTTCATCCACGATCGTTCTGTTCTTCCTCTCCGTGACCCCATTCTGTTGTGGGTTATGAGGTGTTATGATTTCTCTTTAAATTCCTTCTTCGATATAGAAGTTCTTGAATTTGTTAGAGATGTATTATCCACCATTATCACTCCTAAGAGCCTTCACTTACTTCCTTGACTCTTTCTCCACCAATGCCTTAAACTCACAGAACTTCGAGAATGTTTGATCTTTCTTATGCATGAAGAATATCTTAAATTTACAAGAAAATTCGTCAAAAATATTACATAGTACTTATGTTTTGCTATTGAAGCAACCGAGAATGGTCCATAGACATCTGTGTGAGCTCTCTCAAGGATCCCTGAAGCATGGTTCTCCTTCTCATGAAAGGTGGACTTTATATACTTCTCCATGGTGCAATCCTTGCATTGATCTAACTGAGAAAGTGTTCCCATTGGAATTCCAGTAAATATTTACTGTATGAATTTCAAGGCTCCATGATGAAGATGGCCCAATCGCATGTGCCATAATTCGCCCTCGTCCCATCTCAAAAAAAATTCTTCCTTTCCCGTTATGGAACTGAAACCATCTACCTCCATCTTGTAGATATTCTTAACTAGAATCCCTATCCTCTTGGCTTGACTAGTTGTTTTATGTCACAGGAAAGATTTTCCATTACTAAAAACAATGTCATAGCCTTTTTCCTCCAACATTGTGACTGAGACCAAATTTTTCTTCAGACCTGGTACATGCATTACATCTTCTAATTGAAATGGTTTACCTGACTCACTTTCAAAGGTAATGGCACCAATCCTGGTAGCACTGTACCGTCCATCGTCACCCATCCAAATATGCATCTAGAGATATTTCTCCTCCAAGTCACTGAAAAGTTCCTTATCTCCCGTCATGTTAAAGGAAGCGCCACTATCCAAATACCACACCGATCCCAATGCACTTGACACCATGTATGAAATCAAGGAGAAGTCAAGCTCAAATTGCGAGGCAAGGGCCTCAGCAACTACAGCTCCAACAACCTTATTTTTCTTCTTCTTTTGTGGACAGTTAGTAGCAAAATGCCCATGTTCATGACAATGAAAACAATTCACCTTGGACATGTCCTAATTCTTGCCTTTAGACTCGAATTTAGAATGGAATTTCTTCCCCTTCCCCTTCTTAACCTTGGATATCAAAGCAAAATAATATTCATCATCATGATTTCACGAACAACTATCTCTGGTGTTCTACCTGAACTCCTCCTGCACTAGATCTGACCATAGTCATTCCCAATCTTGAAATTTTTCCCATCCATTGACAAAGTCTTCATGATTGTTGCAACTCTCAGGAAGCCCTAGGAGAGCCAAACTCACCAAATCATCATCAGCAACTATTATTCCCACACTCTCCAGTTCATCCCGACATTGGACAAACTTTGTGAGATACTTTGGAATGGTGTCGCCCTTTTCCATCTTGATCTTCCTAATTTTATCTTTGAGCGCAAATTTCCTATGGTCGCTGCTACTTTGGAATAGATCCATCAAAGCCTTCCACATAGGATTAGGTGTGGCTTTCCCATGGAGGCTTAAGACAATGTAGTCTTGTACTCCCTTCAACATGATCCTCCTCGCCTTTTCCACTTTCTTTTGCCATGCATCAAGATTAGCAACATCTACAACATCAGGCTTAGGAACATATTTTTCAATGAATTTCTTCAAGCCATTGTCTTCGAGTACTTCCTCCATCCTATCCTTCCAAGAAATGTAGTTCGAGCTGCCCTCGAGTGCATACTCTAACCTCAAGCCATTCAAAGCCATTTTGATCTTGAATCAGCTTTAGAACCAAGGAAGTCTTTCTACATATTCAAATTCTATCCAACCACAAACTCATCTACTGCTTCACTTCTACAATTTCCTGTCCTCTAATACCATGTAGAAATTATAAAATATGCATGTATATCTTGGATTCACCGGATCTAACAATTTTCTAAAGTTAAATATTGAATCACTTCTACACATATTTATGGAATTAAAAACACAATCACCAATCACATGTACATGAAGAAAGATCAATCAAACACAACACAGATAATTTCATGGGGAAAGATTACAGCTAAAAACCCCACTATATTCTATTGTGTATTATATCATGGATCATGAAACAATTATATACAAAAATATTCTCATAAGAGCCCTTGGTACATCAGCTAATTGTCTCATACTATCATACAAAAATTGGAAAATTCCTTAGCCAATTTATTGTCTCCAGACAACCTTCCTCCATTGTGCAATCCCTGTTGAATGAAATCCATGAATTGATGCAATCGTACCTACCTTGACTTCCCAAGTATCATGGACACATCCAATGTGTGTTTTCTTGCATGTGTGCAAGCGGATAATGTCACAACTAATAGTCAAATTTCCTTTCACCTAGAACTCTAGTGGGTCTCCACTGGATCTGAATTGCATGCAGCTAATAATAATAAATCCTCAGTTGCATGTGATATCATTGATTGTGAATTAATTAATATTTAATTCACTAGATATCTCACTAGTGTATCTTCAGTTACAACTAGCACAACTGAGTTTAACTCACTTAATTGATTTAAACTATTTACAACTTGCACCAACTCATGCACCATTGCAGTTCCAACTCTGTTACAACTAGAATCACTCAGTTACAACTAGAATTACTCTGCATGTCCCACCAACCAACCTCTAACTCGAACTTCACTTAGCTAACTAGTTTTCCACTTCAATTAACTATTTTCAAGTCCACATTGAGAATAGATCATAGTTTAATGTCCATCTAAATTAAGGGATAATAAAAATAGACATGCACCTAAAAATAGCCTATGAGCTCCACCCACCCTTGTGTAGGTGCTTAATTTTTACTAGGATCATGGGTGAAAATTCTTGTTGAATCTCAACACTCTCTTTCAACAAGAAAGGGATTATCCTTCACCCCAATCCTGTCTCTATGGTATTCGAATTTGTTGTTGGTGAGAGCCTTCGTCAAAATATCTTCATCCTAATCTTTCGTGGGAATTTACTAAAGCAACATGATTCTCCTCTACACACAATCTCTGAGATGATGGTAACGAATATCTATATGCTTGGACCTATCATGAAACACAATATTAATCAATATTTTAATGAAACTTTGATTATCACAATGAATCATTGTCGAATCCATCTAAGAAACAAACAAACCAACCAAGATTTTTCTCATCCAGATAGCCTCACATGCAACTTGAAATGCTGCCATGTATTTCTCTTCCGTTGAACTAAGTGCCACGAATCTCTACTTCTTGATGTACCAAGAAATAGTTGTAGATATAATTCTAAAGATCCCCCCTGATGTTTTGTTTCTTTATGATTGACTTCCGACCCAATATGCATCTGTGAAGCCATGCAACTTCACTCCATCTGTCTGTCTGTATCAAAGACCATACTCTGATGTGCCCCTCGAGTATATTAGGACATCCTTCCCTACCTTCCAAAAGAGCGTGGTAGGATTAACCATAGCTTGACTTAGCTGGTTAACTGCATAACAAATGTCTGGTCTCGTGTTCACTAGAAACATTAGCGAACCCACTAACTGTCGATAGATAGAAGCATCCACTACCTCTCTAGAAGAAGCATCTTCTTTCCTCTAGTTTCCTAGATGAGGCATATCGATGGGTTTGCAGCTCTCCATGTTAAAATTAGCCAATATCTCCTTTGCATACTTTGCTTGAGACACAAAAATTTCACCATTCCGCTGCCATATTTCCAATCCAAGGAAATATTGAAGGAGGCCCATATCCTTCATTTCAAACTCCCTTTAAAGATCCTCCTTGCATGAGTGTATCAGCTACTCATCACCAGTCAAACTTAGATCATCAACATAAATAACAATGACCAATAACTTACCCTCAACCACGATCTAGTATAGGTTTGCATCTGCTTCACTTTTGGTGAATCCCAGTCCAGTGAAATAGCTGTCTATTCGAGTGTACCAAGCATGGGATGCTTGCTTCAACCCATACAATGCTCTTTTGAGCCTGCACACATGCGACTCGCTGTTGAAGATCTTGAAACTTTTAGGCTACTCTATGTACACCTATTCCTCAATGATCCCATTGAGAAATGCAGTTTTCACATCCATATGATGAATGAGCTAGCCCATCTGTGCTAAGAGTGCAAGGATGGTCCTTATGGAAGAGTACCTTGTGATAGGCGCAAAAGTCTCATCATAATATATCCCCTCAATCTGTGAGAATCCCCGGGCCACAAATATAGCCTTGTATTTATCCACACCCCCATCAATAGCTTGCTTTACCTTGTAGATCGATCTTGAACCTACCACTAATTTGTCAACCAGTCTTGGGAAAATTTCCCATGCACTATTTTTTACAATGGAGTCATACTCCTCCACCATTGCATCAACCCAAGAAGGCTACTACACTACTTCCTGAAAGGTAGATGGTTCATTCACAATACATTTTCTCATAAGAGCCATGTATCCAGTCAATCGATCAGGAGATTGTCTCTATCTACACTATGAAGTAGGGGCTCCTACATTCTCTGCAACATCAAGTCTCATCGTATCAGCTTTTTTGGTGTGCTTTCTGCCATTTCTGATGAATGCTTCTTCATGAGTGGCTTCCTCTACTCCATGAACCTCCTCATGTGGCTGATCCACTTCTTAAGACTCATCTTTGGGAACCTTTAGTTCCTCCTCTTCATTCATGTCCATCTCCCTCTCAAGGGACAACAGCATGGCTTTCCCCTCATCAAATTTTATATCTCGTTGAACAACAGTCATTCTGTTGTTTGGAAAATACACACGATAAATATGGGTTTTTTTTGTGTACCCCACAAAAGTCCCAACTTCATTAGTCAGTTCCAGCTTCTTCCAGCGTCCTTGGTCACATGCACATAAACAGATGAGCCAAAAATCTTAAATTATCTGGTTTCTTACCAATGAAATATTCTTCAGGTGTACTCATGCCAAGTACTCTATGAGGACAACGGTTCTGCACATAAATCGTAATGTTGCATGATTCTGCCCACAAATGCATTGGTAGGCCCTGATCATGCAACATCACTTGTGTTGCACCCACAATCATTCTGTTCTTCCTATCCAAGACCCCATTCTATTATGGGTTATGAGGCGTTATGAGTTCTCTTCGAATTCCTTCTTTGCTGCAGAAATTCTTGAATTCGTTAGAGATGTATTCTCCACCATTATTGCTCTTAAGAGCCTTCACTTTCTTCCCTGACACTTTCTCCACCAATGTCTTAAACTCACAGAAATTAGAGAATGTTTGATATTTCTTCTACATGAAGAAGATCCAGAATTTACGAGAAAATTCATCAACAAATATTACATAGTACTTACGTTTTGCTGTTGAAGCAACCGAAAATGGTCCACACGCGTCTGTGTGAAATCTCTCAAGGATCCCATCGGCATGGTTCTCCTTCTCATGAGGGGTGGACTTTACATACTTCCCCATGGTGCAATCCTTGCACTAATCTAACTGAGCAAGTGTTCCCATTGTAATTCCAGTAGATATTTATTGCATGAATTTCAAGGCTCCATGATGAAGATGGCCCAATCGCCTGTGCCATCATTCGTCGTCATCCCGGTTCACCACTTTTTCTTCCTTTCCCATTATGGAAACACAGCCATCTACCTCCAACTTGTAGATATTATTAACTCGAATCCCTATCCTTTTGGCTTGACCCATTTTTTTATGTCACGGGAAATATTTTCCATTACTAAAAACAACGTCATAGCCTCCGTCCTCCACCATTGCGACTGAGACAAAAATTTTCTTCAGAACTAGTACATGCATTACATATTTTAATTGAAATGGTTTATCTAACTCCCTCTAAAAGGTAATGGTACCAATCTCAGTAGCATTGTACCATCTGTCATCGCCCGTCTCAATATGCATCTAGATATCTTTCTCCTCCAGGTCACTAAAAATTTCCTTATCTCCCGTCATGTGAAAGGAAGCACCACTATCCAAATACCACATCGATCCCAATGCACTTGACATGATGCATGAAATCAATGAGAATTCAAGCTCAAATTGTGAGGCAAGGGCCTCACCAGATGCAGCTCCAAAAACCTTCTTGTTCTTCTTCTTTTGTGGACAGTTAGTAGCAAAATTCCCATGTTCGTGACAGTGAAAACACTTCACCTTGGACATGTCCTGTTTCTTTCCTTTATACTTAGATTTAGAATGGAATTTATTCCCCTTCCCCTTATTTTCCTTGGAATCCAAATCAAAATACTCTTCATCATCATGCTTTGATGCAGAGCCATATCTGTGGTTACACCTGAACTCCTCCTGCACCAAATCCAACCACATTTGTTCCCAATCTAGTAATTTTTCCCATCTGTTGACAGATTCTTCATAGCTATGCCAACTCTTAGGAAGTCCTAGGAGAGCCAAACTCACCAAATCATCATAAGTGACTATTATTCCCCATTTCATCTCGACATTAGAAAATTTTTGTGAGATACTTTAGAATGGTGTTGCCCTTTTCCATCTTGATCTTCCTGAGTTTATCTTTGAGCACCAATTTACTATGGTCACTACTACTTTGGAATATATTCGTCAAAGACTTACACATAGCATATGGTGTGGTTTTCCCATGGAGGTTTGAGACAATGTGGTCTCGTACTCCCTCTAATAGGATCCTCCTCGCCTTTTTCATTTTCTTTTTCCATGCATCAAGGTTGGCAGCACTTGCAGCATCTGGATTAGGAACATCTTTTTCAATGAATTCCTTCAAGTTGCTATCTTTGAGTACTACCTCCATCCTGTCCTTGAAAGACATGTATTTCAAGATGCCATCGAGTGAATACTCTAACCTCAAGCCATTGAAAGCCATTTCAATCTTGAATCAGCTGTAACACCAAGAAAGTATTTCTGTAAAATCAAATTCTATTTGGCCACAAACTCAACTCCTGCTTCACTTTTGCAATTTCCTCTCCTCTGATACCATGTATAAATTATACAATATGCATGTATATCTTCGATTCACCTGATCTAATAATTTGCTGAAGTTAAATACTGAAATTCTTCTACAGATCTTTGTGGAATTAAAAAAACAATCGCCAATCACATGAACATGAAGAAAGATCAATCATACACAACACAGATTATTTCCCGAGGAAATATTACAGCTAAAAACCCCACTATATTATATTGTATATTAGATAATTGATCATGAAAAAATTACATAAAAAAAACTTCTCATAAGAGCCCTCAGTGCATCATTTAATTATCTCACATTGTCATACAAAAATTGGCAAATCGCTTAGCCAATTTACTGTCTCTAGATAGCCTGCCTTCACTGCGCAATCCTTGAATTGATGCAATCCTGCCTGCCTTGACTGCGCAAGTTTCATGGGCACATCCAATGTGTGTGTGCTTGCATGTGTGCAAGTAGATAATGTCACAACTGATATTCAACTTCCCTTTCACCTAGAACTCAACTGGGTCTCCACTAGATCTGACATGCATGCAACTAATAATAGTAAATCCTCAATTGCATGTGAGATCATTGGTTTTGAATTAATTAATTTAATTCACTAGATCTCTCACTAATGTATCTTCAGTTACAACTAGAAAAACTGAGTTTAACTCACTTAACTAAATTAAACTATTTACAAATTGCACCAACTCATGCACTACTGCACTTCCAACTCTGTTACAACTAGAATTACTCTGCATGTCCCACCAACCAGCCTCTAACTTGAAATTCACTTAGCTAACTAATTTTCCACTTCAGTTAACTATTTTTAGGTCCACATTGAGAATATATTACAGTTTAATGTCCATCTAAATTAAGGGATAATAAAAATAGACATGCCCTTAAAAATAGACTGTGGGCCTCACCCTAGTGTAGGTGCTTAACTTTCACTAGGATCATGGGTGCCAAAAAATTTCTTGTTGAATCTCAACACTATCACCTTGGTTGATGCATTATTTCCAAGAATAATGTTTCCGCCTTTGGTTTTCTTTAAGAGATAAATATTCTCTTATATTCAAAAATTTGATGAGAACATCCACTATATATGTACCAGTGATCACCTTCCTCTACCATATATAGTACTAGGCCACACTTCACTTGTTGGTTTTCCTTTTTATTTCGTAATTTAGTATGTTGAACTTTGTTAAATGGATATTACTTTGATTTCTCGTTCAACTGCCAATTTTGGGTAAATTATTTTTGTTGTTTGGACTTACTCCTACAATCTTTACCATGTGTTCAAGCTTATTACATGCATAACATATTATGTGACAAGATGTAATGTTCCAAAATTTTAGCCTCAAAGCTAAATGGAACATTAGAGTTAGAAGCAGCTCTACTCGGTGAATAAATGGGTAGAAAAGCCCATAAGTCTCCTAAGGAGGATAAAAACACTCCAAGTGTGAAAGGGGGCTCTCTTTCTAGCTTAATAAAACACCTCCATGTGTGAACAGGGATAAAATCAAGTTGATTCAACCCACTTTGACTAAGTCAGTAGCGCAATTGTGGAGGAGGAGGAATCCAAGAAGGCATAACGCAATTTTGGAGGGAGATATATATTTGGATACAGCTGACCTAATTGACTGAGGCAATGGGAAAGAAAACTCATGTTTTATTTAAGGAATAGGATGGCATCATTATTCTTCATATTCTAGATTGTTATTTTGTCTGCTAAGACTTTTTTCTTCCTTTGCTGCTTAGCAGGGTTGCAGTGCTGTTCAACACCGGGTGTTCCCGAGCAGGAATCCCACCTCTCTCCTTGAGGAGCCTCAATAGGAGAGTTTTAATTCATAATTCCACATCAGGTTTTCAGGCCAAGCTTCAGCCTACTTCATCAGTGCAGTTTTGTCGGAGATTGTGTAGTGTTGCTGGGTGTAGCAGTGGAAGGGATTGGAATCCCACTTTCTGAGCTAGTTTCTGCTTGGAGGGAGATTTTTTTCACTTGAGGGACCTATTTGGAGAGATCTAGAGCCTATTTCGGATCTTTGGTATCATACCACACATTTCCACTACATTCCCAGCACTATTTCAGCTAGGGAATGTGTTATTTTGGAGGCAATATTCAACAGGTGGTCTAATGGCTTCGTTGCAGTGTTTCCTTGTGATTGAGAGGTCCAACCTTTCATGGGAGGAAGCCCTTGATGGATCTACATCAGATCAGTCATCTTTCATACTTATAAACTCTTATGCTTTAGTGTTGCAGTGATTATTCAGTAATTTTTTGAATATCACATTTTGTATGCAGAGTGTTTGACAAGAAACCCTTGCCGGGTTCTCTTGTATTTTGTATAAGGAGACTAGATCTCAGTTTGTAAGATTATTTATCTAATATATGAGAATATATATTGGTTTCCTTAATTTCTGAGTTAAAACCCTCATAATATTTCATAGTCACTTTTATGCAGAATTACTTATGTTGCAGTGTTTAGGGTTTTTGGTCATTTTCAGCTACACTAGTGTGGGAGGTCTGTTTAACCCACGTAGTTTGATTTGTTTCAGCTCTATTCTTGGATTTAGGTTGCATATTGACTAATATATAGGATCCAGGAGTCCATTTCACTATTTTATTGCATATGTTGCTGGGAATGCGTTTTTAGTGCATGATTGTTGAGCTGTCCCGATTTTGGGATATTACAGTGGTATCAAAGCTTCAATATTGGCTTAGCCTGTGGATCTTAGGCCATTACACTTTTAGGAGAGATGGAAAGAAAAGAGAAGGCTTCAGTATATGAAGGAAGAAAGGAAGAAAAAATTACAAAGCTTCTTCCAAAATCTATGTTGAGCTTTCAAGGAGAGATGAACAAACTGAGAATGGAGATGGGATCTCCAAAGGAAGTTGGAGCTAGAGATGAATATATATTTTCACATGGTGAGTGTGAGCATGCAGCTACACACCATGATGCACAACATAGTCAAGTGCCAAGTTCTACCTTGAGATGGATGAAACGAGGAAGAATACCTAAGAGGATGACTCTTAATGATTTGTTGCAGGAGTATGAATCTCAAACTGAGAGGTTTAGAGATCATACTGATTTCCAAGAGTTTTTCAAGATCCAGGTGGAGAAGAGAAAGTAGCAAGATGCAGGTAGATTTCTTCTATCTACTTTTTCCGGATCACCTACATGTTCAGTTGGAGCTTGGGTGAAGGAGCTAGACTCCTATTTGTAGCTGCACCATATTTATGAAGATGAAGCCATCAGAGTTGCAGCGCTGCATTTCAGAGGTAAGGCTCATGCATGGTGGATTTTTGAATCTTGTTCCTTAAAGAATGCAAACACTTCCTCTTATTCCAAGCTCATTGAAACATTGGTGGGAAGGTTTGGTGGAAAACTTCCTAAGACACATGAGCAAGGAAAACTTGAGAGCACAAAACCCATGAATGTCATAGAGGAAACCCCACGTCAGAAAACCATGGGAGAAGCTAAAATCTTGCATTACACATTACCGAAAGCAAGACCTCCAGTTCATATTCTTTAACAAGAGGGCATGGGAATCTCCCTTTCACAGGAGGATACAACTATTGAGATGTTTCCCATACACATTGATGAAGATGAGGGCAACAACGATGTCACATCTATAGCACATCCAGTGCCTCATGCAGAGGGAGGAGGAGCACATGCTCCAATAGGAGGGATTCTTGTATTCTTACAAGGAGTTCCCCAGGATCTCATACATGGAGGTCCAAGCACAATTAGTGAGCAGCATGGTTGTGCAGCATTGTAGCTGGAAGGAGGAGGTAGGGAGAAGAGAAACATTACTTGATGAGAGGCACACACCCTTCGCTATTTCAGAGAACCAATGCAAGGAAGAGGCAGACTAATTTGTGCTATAAGGGCAGGGGCAAGGTTTCCCAACCATATGTGCAGTCTACTCTTGACATTGATGTCTCACTCCATGGAGGCATTCCACCTGGGAGGCCACTTGATCTAGAATTGATGGAAGACACCTTGTCTTTGGATTCACCACTCTTGGATTTTGGAGAGGTAGAGGGTTTGGAGGAAGACTTTGGCATGGGGGATGTCAAAGTAGCAGGCAGCAGCATGATGTAATGTTCCCAATTTTTAGCCTCAAGCTAAAAGGAACATTATAGTTAGCATATTTTTATTTTGTTGAATAAAATGGGTAAGGAGACACCTTAACCCCTTTTGATGGAGAAATAACACTCCTTGTGTGAAAGGAGGAATAATAAAGCAGCTAGATTGAGCACCACATGGTGTGAACAGGATTGGATCATGCTTGATCTAGTCATTTTGACCAAGTCAACTAAAATAGTCTAGATACATTGAACCTACTTGGACAACGCAATTTTAGTGGAGGCTCCACTTGCATGAGCTAGAGGCAAGTGTGAATGGGACCCATGGTGAGGAGAGTTCATTTGCTTTATAAGGATGAGATGGTAGCCCATTTTTATTATGCATTAGCTTATTATTTTCGTTGGGTCTGCAAAGACTTGCATCCCTGGGTTGTTTAGCAGGGTTGTAGTGTTCTTGAACCCAAGGGTGTTCCTGGTCAAGAATCCCTACCTCATCCTCAAGGAAGGAGAGGTTTTGAGCTTCATTTCCTCATTTTTGCATTTGGTCAAGCTTATCTCTGCAGCTATAGCGTTATTTTGTTGGGCGGAAAATGTTGTGTTGTTGGGAGCAGCAACAGAGGAACTCTAAGAGTCATTCTTGGCTTGCTCTTCGATGGAGTTCTTGCATATTCTTTGGAGGAGCAGTAGAGGAGACTCTCGGGCTTCATTTCAGATCTTTGGCACCAAGCCAATCACTCACCATCTCTCACAGATCAGTCTTGGGCAGAAAATCTATTATTTCATGCAGGCAGTTGCTGGGAGGGTCATTTGAGCTCATCACGAGGAGTGTTTCTGAGTAGAGGGATCAGAATTTTGCTTAGATACACTATCAGAGGAGGGAAAAATTATTTCTGATATGATATAGCCTCATTTTATATTTTTATTTAGTTTCAGTGACAATTCATATTGTCACATTGTATATTCTCCGACATTTCTAGTAATTTCTTCTAGATTGGCTAGAAATCTTGTATTGGAGCCCATTCTTCTTTTCTTGGGCATTTCTTTGTATATTTTAGTCATATTTCATGTATACACATCTATAGCAGTAGCTACATGTTGGGAAGTGAAAGAGGTATGAAATTCTTATGTATTTGTTCATTCTTTTACCATAGATATACTTCTGTTTGCTTTGGAAAGGTAATTTACCATAAGAATTGCAATTAAATTGGAAAGATTTATGTTTAGGCTAAAAGATGACTAAAGGTTGTTTTTATTGTAAAAACATGAATACGAAGAGGTGAGCAGCTGTATCAAAGGTGTGGCTGAAGACAATCTGACTCCTACTCCATTCGTGAAGAACCATATCCAGCTGAAGCCAAGAAGATCTGAACGAATCGCTCGAAAGGGGCAGGGGACAGCTCAGCCTTAAACAGAGTCAACAGAACAATGATAAAACAAGGAAGGAGCGAATCCCTCAGGATCGGAAGATCCTGAGGGATCGCTATGCAAATTTATCATATTTCTTGATTTGTCCGTCTAAGGATCAAATATAAAGGCAATGATCTTTAGTGACCGGGGACAGAATGGTTATTGTGTAAAAGACGTTTTCATTAAAATACTTTCATATTTCCTTTGCAATCGAATGTTTATTGACTCTCCGTCGTAAGAGAACGCGGTCTGTAATGTCTTTTGGATTAATATAAAAACAAAGGTTTCATTTGCTCTTTAGAATTCTGAGTTAAGCCCAGCGGTATTTCACTGGCGCTAAGGGCCCGGCTCTGGTGGATTACTATGCTGTTGTATTATTAATCTTTATTTGTTGATGCGTGAAGTGTGTTTCGTATTTATTTAATTTACAGATTTATTTCATTGATTGTTAAAGCAAGTGCTGAACCATTTCTATTTCATTCTTTACCGCAATTACATTTAACGATCAATTATCTTGTTATTATCTTTTGGCTTTGCTGTTCCGTAATTACAGTAATTCGTTGTTCCATTTATCTATGGTTTGTGATTAGATTACAATTAACTGTCGATAGGATTGAGTGTGACGACTTACTTATTTGAATTACATTTGCAATTGATGTTCATTTTATGCTGCTGTTCCTTTTCTGGATTTCATTTCCTTTCGGTTGTTTCACTTGCTTTAAGATCTCCAAACTGTAGAGGATAGAGATATTCGCTCCAAGTCCCCAGATTTGGTCATCTTACATTGATTTCTATGGGAAAGAGTTACTGCTACTGCATCCCTGATCGATGTTCAGCAAGACTGCTGTAGTTTAGCTTTTACATTCCTGTCATCGTAATTAGGTTTCCTTTCCAAGCATTTATTACTTTTTTATTTCTGTGCTACATCCTCACAAGCATTGCTCTTAGATAATTGCAGCCTCAGACAGAGTACACTCTTGAGATAAAAATACACTCCCGGATTGATGATTAATGTAGGCTAATTAGGTGTTTAATAGATACCTTTTTATGGTCCAACATTTTTGCGTCATTGCCGGGGAGAGTGTATGCCATTTTACAGGAGTAATGCACAGCTGATTTCCTTCTGCTTGCGGAGAATTGGGTATTAAAGACGGAAGGTAAGAACCTACGCACTAGGCAAGAAACATACGTGCTCGCAGCTCGCTTCACAACAGAGGTAAGTAAGCTTTTCGTTTGGGTAGGAATGAAGGATTGTTTCTTTGAATGAATAAAATAATTAAGCGAAACAAAATTCCTCCTAAAATTGAAAAACCTAAAGGACCGGTGACCCTTGGGCGCACGACCTTTATTGACGAAATCCTTAAAAAAACTGAATCTCAGCCATCGGTAGGATTCAAAAGAACTAGACAGCCTACTAGTTCCCTTTAGGCTACAGAGTCACCATCTGAAGCCTTTGCTAAGATACACAGTCAAAGAGAAGGAATTGAGAAATATTCCCAAGAAATTGAGAATCCTTGCATAAGTCTCCTTCAAGAAGGGAACTCTAGCAATCTCCAAGAGGGAGAAGGGGAAACAGGAGAGACTACAAATTCAAAATCACCTATTAGAATTACCCAAACAATAGACAGTCCAAACAGGGGAAGTGTTGTTCAACTTATTCAAAACCAAGGTCCTGAATCTCCTCAAACAGTAGGACAATAGGGAATACTTATACCAGACAGAGGAAGTGTTGTTAAAGCTATCTCTACCCCTGTTCGTCAACCAAGGAATTCCCTGGAAATCCCAGAGGGGTATTGGCATATCTTTGATCAAATGGCCCAGAACCAAAATCAGAACCAGTAGCAAACCTCTACGCTGCAATATCCTATAGTAGATACTGCAATAAACGCACCCATGAAAGCTATTCCTCTTCAACATATTCCTACATTTCATGGCTTGACATCAGAAGACCCAGATGCGTTTCTATTTTAATTTGACGTGCTGTGTAGAGGATATGATTACACCACTGACACCGAAAAACTAAAACTGTTCCCTTCTACGCTAAAAGGAGCAGCATTACAATGGTTTATGGGATTAGGTGGGGGTGTCATAACTGATTGGGATCATATGAGGCTGCATTTTTAAAGAAATATCAAGATTATTGTAGGTATCGAGAATTAAAATATGAAATATTCCAGATGACAGCAAAACCAAGTGAGACCTTGGAAGAGTATGTGGAACGGTTTCAATATAATTTCCAAAGATACCCTTATGCATCTGCACCCTTACCTGATAACGTTTTGAAAAATGCATTAATTAGGGGAATGAAAGATCAATGGGTTGAAACATTAAATATTATGGGAAAAGGTGATATATATCAAGAAAGCTATTCTGACATTGTTGATTTTTGTATCAGGTGCTCAAGAGGTCATACAAGGTTGAAATCAGCAGAACGTGACATAATTACAAGGGAAAATAAGACCTCTAGCGAAGGTGTGACGCGTGCATAGATTGGAAATCTGTTAGAAGACTTTAAGACAGACATACTGGGGACTCTAACAACACATTTTGACATCATGCAAGCCAAACAGAAGCAGGCAGAAGCAGAAAAAAACTTGGCAATATTTTTCCCCATATGCAGAAAGAAACACAGCCACAAAGAATGCCCATTGGATATGGTTAAAATCTACGCCATTTGCACGAAAGACCACCCTACAGAAGGATGCCCATCGCTTCCTAGCCTAAAAGCAGTATATAAGGAGGCAGAGGAAGAATCAGAAGTGGTATGTTTGCTCAACCAGCGCTGATAGTGGCAGCCACGACCATCAGGTATGCAAAATGATCCATTTTATTTTCAACCTCCTCAATATAATGCCCAACAGTATAGTGGATTGTGGCAGAATCAATCACCCTTCCCTAATTGGTCACAACAGCCATTTCCTCCCACACCCTGGCCTAATCAAACGAATCAAAATAACTGGCCTAGCTTTCCTTTTTATCCACCTGTTTGGCCTACAAAATGGTCCCCTTCTACTTCTCAGAACCAGGCTTGGCAGTCAAACTGGCAGAAACCTCCAAATCAGCCAACCGGATCAATTCCTCTCTCCCAACCTACACTGCCAGCTCCCTATCCAAACCCCCAGACCAACCTAAGACCACAGCTCCCAGCCCAGCCCAACCCAAACCCAAACAATAGACCAGTTCAGACTGTACAAATAATGGAACCTCCAGAAACAGAAACTGAACTCAGGGAGTGCAATGATCTTCAATTAAGGTCTGGGTGTATAGTGGAAACATAGAGAAATAATAATGATCATATTGAAAATCAGTTACCTGAAGAACAAACAGAACAAATTGAGAAGGAAGTGCAACAACAAAATCAACAAAATCAACAACAACAGATAACAACTTCCTCTCCACCATTCCCAGAACGATTAATTATTCCTCGTCCATTAGAACAACCAAATTTCGATCTTCTGGGAGAATTAAAATATTTATGTATAAAAATCCCTCTCCTCCAAGTTATTCAAGATATTCCTATATACGCAAAAACCATTAAGGAATTATGCATAAAGAAGTCAAAGAGGAGAACAACAACCAATCCTACTGTCCAAATAGTTGGTACCTTATCTGATTTATTATCAGGAATGGAAACACCTATCAAATATGAAGATCCAGGAAACCCTATAGTGACAGTTTAGATCAATGGCCAATCATTTCCAAATGCCTTAGTTGACTTAGGGGCAGCAATCAACATTTTAACAACCACTACCTATCAGAAACTTGGCATTACATCACTTGAACCAACAACAACCTTGTTGGAATTGGCTGACCGATCAGTAGTGAAACCAGAAGGCACCTTACAAGATGTCATGGTATCTATAGATTCCTGGGAGTACCCTGCTGACTTCCTGGTTATCAATCCCAAGAACCGATTATATGGACATCCATTAATTTTAGGTAGACCTTGGTTGGAAACTTCCGATGCTTATATTGGATGCCGACAAGGAAATATGACCATTACAAGGGGAAACTATGTCAAAAACTTAGCTTTATATCCCCCAGCCCAACCAAGTCTATCAATAATTAAAACAAGACAACCACTTGCATCATATTTTGAGGAAAATATGAGGTCACCTCTAACTATAGAAGAAGCTCTGAATTTTAAAGATCAAATAGAGGATGATCTCATTAGTAATTTTATCAATAAATCACAAACTGAACCTCATTTGCAATGTCACATGATTGAAGCAGCATTCGACAATAAAGAAGAAGAAGATCCTTTCAAAGATATTCATGATCAAGAAATACCTACTACCTCTGTAAATAATATCAAAGTTTTAGAAATTGAGCCAGGTAAAACCTTGAACATTAATAACGATATCATTGCTGAACAAGAAGAGAAATTGCTCCACTTGTTACAAAAATACAAAGCAGCCTTTGCATGGGATTACCCTGACATGAAAGGAATTGACCCTCAATTATGTACTCACCACATTTATATTGAGAAATATGCAAGACCCATTCGTCAACCTCAAAGGAGACTAAAACCTCACCTTAAAGACATTGTGAAAGATGAATTACAAAAACTATTAGATTTCAATTTTATCTATCCAATATCTGATAGTAAGTGGGTCTCCCCATTAGTGGTGGTACCTAAAAATAATGGGAAGTGGAGGATATGTGTAGATTACCGTGAACTTAACAAGGCAACACAAAAAGACCACTTTCCCCTTCCTTTCATTGACCAGGTATTAGACACATTGGCAGGGAAGAAATTCTTTTCATTCCTGGATGGCTTCAGTGGATATAACCAAATACAAATTGCCCCTGAAGACCAGGATAAAACTACTTTTACCTGCCCATGGGGTACATTTGCCTACCGAGTCTTACCTTTTGGCCTATGCAATTCCCCTGCTACTTTCCAAAGAGAAATTCTCAGCATCTTTGCAGACCTAATAAATGAAGGCCTCGAAGTATATATGGATGATTTCACCCCTTATGGGGATGACTTTGAACCTGCATTACAAAATCTAGAAAAAGTATTGCGAAGATGCATGGACACCAAGCTTTGCTTAAGCAATGAAAAATGTCTTATGATGATGACTGAGGGAGTTATCTTAGGACATTATATTTCAGCAGACGGAATTCAAGTAGACCCAGCCAAAATTCAAATACTCTTGTTAATTCCTACACCCACTACACAAACAGAGGTACGTAGCTTTCTTGGATTTTCTGGTTACTATAGAAGATTTATAGAACACTATTCTCGAATAGTTGCACCCTTATATGCACTGACTGGAAATACTGATTTTGTTTGGACAGACAAATGTGACAATTCTTTTAATAATTTGAAGAAGCTCGTTGCAACAGCCCCAGTGTTGAGGGGCCCAAACTGGAATTTGTCATTCAAAATTTCATCTGATGCCTTAGACATAGAAATTGGAGCAGTACTTGGGCAGGAGGAAGACAAGAAGCCATATGAAATTTACTACATTAGCAAAAATATAACCCCTGCTGAATTAAATTATACTGTGAATGAGAAAGAATTTTTAGCTATAGTCCATGCTATAAATAAATTTAGACATTATATCACTGGGTATCCTGTAGTGCTTTACACAGATCACTCTGCCATTAAGTTTTTAGCAAATAAACCTGTTACGAACGGAAGAGTGACAAGATGGTTAATTTTACTACAGGAATTTGATATTACGATCAAAGATCAACCGAGCAAAGAGAATCCTGTAGCTGACTTTTTTTCAAGAATGCCAAAGCCCACTGAAACAGAAGCAGTTGAAGACCACTTTCCGGATGAACACCTTTTTGCTGTTACTACCAGAACACCATGGTATGCTGACATAGCGAACTATTTGGCAATAGGTAAATTACCTAAACATCTATCCCTTAATGAAAGAAAGAAAATAATACATCGTAGTACCCGTTTTTCTTGGATTGGGGGCTACTTATTTCATATAGGTGCAGACATTTCGCAGATCGCAAAACTGCCCATAAATTTTTACGAACATGCTACTATTGGCCTACTATTTTTAAAGATGCTAAAAAATTTGTGCAGACCTGTGATAGCTGCCAAAGGGCAAGTCGCCCTGGGCAGTCCGATGAAATGCCCCTAAACCCTCAACTTGTGATTGAACCCTTTAAACGTTGGGAACTTGACTTTTTTGGTCCCGTTAGCCCTCCATCAAACCAGAAAACATATATCCTAGTTGCAACTAAATACGTTACCAAATGGGTTGAAGCAGAGCCTCTTTCAAAAGCTACAGAGGATTCTGTAATTCAGTTTCTTTTCCAAATCTTTTTCTGCTATGGCCTCCCAAGAGACATAATCACAGACGGTGGACCACATTTTTTAGGTAACAAATTAGCCGAAACATTACAGAACTACCATATTCAGCATCAAATTACAACTCCATACCACCCACAGGCCAATGGCCAAGTCGAGAGCACGAACAAGGTAATCGAATCTATATTAACAAAAACTGTTGCTTCGCATAGACGAGATTGGGCCTACAGATTGCCAGAAGTGCTGTGGGCGTATCGAACAACATGGAGACCTACAACAGGCTATTCACCATATCAACTGGTATTTGGAAAAGAACCCATCTTTCCTATCGAATTTGAAATTCAAACATTGAGAACAGCTCAGACGGTGGGTCTGAATTTGGATGAAGCCCAGGCTACAAGATTGCAGCAACTTAATGAATTAGATGAAATTAGACTCTCTTCTTTTCAGCATACAACATTAATTCAGCAACAAAGAGCTAAATGGCATGATGCCCATATCAAACAAAAGCTCTTCCACGAAGGAGACTGGGCACTCCTATATGATTCTCGATTTCAGGATTTCCCTGGAAAGCTCCAGACAAGATGGCTTGGACCCTACGAAATACAGAAAGTGCATAATAATGGCACTCTCACATTAGCAACCATTGATGGATCTGGGCATTCCTTTAAGGTGAATGGTCATCGCGTCCGATTGTATCACAAGTCGCTCACCCGGGAATCCTTTTACCAGCAGTTACGGGAAGATTCGACCATGGAAATTCTTGATGAAGGGGAGAATTCCTCCCCGGCACCAGTTTGATAAATCATTCCTTTTTAATTTTGTACATAAAGCATGTTTTTCTGTTTTTTATTGTTGTTTTACGAAATTCATTTTTTCTGTTAATATTTCTTGAATTTGGTTTCTTTCAAAAAAATGAAAAAAAAAAAAAATCTGTTTTTTTTCACGTTGTTGTTCAATTTTAAAGGAATAGCACTTCTACTGCTCCTTTTCAAAGGAACAACAATTTCGCAGAATTCTTTTGCTGTCCCTTTCCAGAGGAATAGCACTTTTGCCGAATATTTTTCTGCTGTTTCGCAGTGTTTTTGCTGTTCCTTTCCAAAGGAACAACATTTCCGCAGAGTATTTTCTTATTGTTCCTTTTAAAAGGAACAACATTTTCGCAGATTGTTTTTGATGTTCCTTTTCAAAGGAACATCACTTTTGAGTGATTTTGTTTTTGTTTGTTTTAAGCTATCATTTTGATTTCTTTTCACTTTTCTAAGGGAAAATATATCATTTATATACAATCATACAAGTTTAAGCTTACTGAGATCAGCACATCAAAACAAATCGTCATTTTTTTAAGGGAATTGCTTAGTAATGAAAAAAGAGGAAAAAGGGGTATGATCAATAACATAACATTGCTATTACCATCAAATTAATTTGATCGATTATTTTTATCATGATTGGCTCTCTCCCATATGCTATAGCTTTCTTTGATATTTATCTTTGAAATGGAAATAAGGGTATATTTTTTTCTATTGAGATGTTCAGACTTCTTCCGCCATTCCTACTCTTAAGGAGTGTTGAGCCATCCCTTATGAATAACTGAGGAAAAGTGTTGTTTGAAAAAAAAAATATTTACATATTTTAATGTTTTTGCAGATGGAGGATAGGGGGTCTCATTAAGAGCCAGCCTACCGTGATCATAGAGAAGACAGTGAAGTGGCATTCCCATTATGGCCACCAAACCAGGGAAATGGTCCAAAAGAAAATTGAAAATCAAGAATTCCTTGGAACAGGAGGTCTCATCATGAGCCGGCCTACCCACCTTTCACTTTTTCCTGGTGAACGACATTGTTATTTATCTTGTCACAAAGCCAGTACAATGGCCTCCGTCTTGCTACTCAAAAAGAATATAAAGAAACAAAAAGAAGCACTTCCTCAGTATGAATAAAGGACAATGGTTCCGTGTGTTACAAAACAACTCTGTCAAGGTTATGGACACCTGTGGGAAACAGAGCTATGTTGATGGTATTGAATTCACATATATGCACATCAATAGTTATTTAACCCTTTTTCCCATATTTTTATTTACTATCAAACGAAATGCATAAATTCCTTGCTTTTTGAACCTATTATACATGAAAATTATTATGAATCGATCATATTAGTTTATATGGTAAATAACGCAATTATATTTATGTTAATCCTATGTTGTCCCTTCCCCTCGTATTTGAATCATTACAACGTGATTTCTTAGTCATTACCGATTTATCTCATGCATCGATTTTAGCAATCGCTTAATTTGGCTGACTGTATCATAATTATGCCTGTTTTTTTTCTTTCACTGTTGTCCTATTGTTGTGCCACACATGCCACCCTCAATCGACGGTAGAGGATGACCTTTATTTCATTTGGGGGGCGTGGATGTATGCATGCAGATCAAACTCCGAGATTCTCTTCACCTGTACATGAAATAAATCTCCACATACGATTCCCTTACCGTATATGGAAAAAAATAAAGTTTCAACGAACTGTGCTGTGTTGTTCCATTGAAATTACTGTGTGTTGTGAAGAAATTAATAGAGCGTAGAGATGGGAGGACGCCCAATTCATAGTGAACCACAGGTGTTGATCGTCTCTGATGATGCACGAGCAATTTTAGAGAGACTAGGATGGACTACCTAATTTATGAGAATGCAGCAACCCCATGAAGCAGTAGCTACCAAATTCTTATTAAACCTGCAGGAAGGATCCTCTATAGTCGGAGGAAGACAGATAGCTGTGTCCGATGAGATAATTGTAGAAGTGTCTGGCATCCCCGCGCAAGGAACTATCTGGACCCAGAAGAAGATTAGGATTCGTGAAGCCATAAAAATATTTCAAGATGATGGAAAAACGCTAACTGTTAAAGGTAGAGGACTCCACCCGGTGTCACTAGGCAAGCCATGGACCGAATTAGCTAGGATTGTGTAGGATTACATAACATGCGACGGTAGAAAAGACGTGGTAAGACCTCGCCACCTTAAGCTACTAGCTGTGTTAAAACAGAAATGCACTATTAATCTGCCTGCATTCTTAAATTCTTTGTTGCATGATATTGCTCGCGGAATTAGAAAATCCCAACATGCAGATGTGGTGGTCAGTCACCATTGTTTAATACGACTGATAGTAAGCTATAGCCTCGCCCAGCAGCAGACCAGCTGGGAAGAATTTATTGAAGGGGGGTTAGCTCTGCCCACTCCGAGACGGAAAAGAATGGCCGGCTTAATAGCTGAGCCCTCCACTCACAGAAAATCCTTCCGATCGAAGCGAAGTAAGAAGATAATGGAGGAACTCCTGGGCAGTAGTAGCCAGCCCCTGGAATTGCACAGCTCAGATAAAGAGGAACAGCCTCCACAGTTGGATGGAGCAAGCCCTTGTACTGAGGAAGAACAGGAATTAGAAGGCGAAATTCGTTACTCGGACGAAGAATAAGTAAGTCACCATACCAGTAGCGAAAAACAACCCAGTACGTTGGAAGGAGAAATCCGTTACTTGGATGAAGAAGAAGCCGAAGGAGAAATTCGTTATTCGGATGAGGAAGAGATCGAGGGAAATTCAGAGGAAGAAGAAGCTGAGGGAGAAATTCGGTATTCAGATGAGGAGGAAGGAAGTTATCACACCTGTGACGGGGAAGAGGATAATCGTAGCAGCAGTGGGCATGAAATAGAACCCACTGAAAATTTCAATGTAAGCCCTTCACAAAAAGATCAATTGGCCCAGATTTTAGCCAACATGACTGAGTATGCACGCCCTCATAGCCCTTTGAACCTTAATATCGATATCAATCAATTACCAGAAAATTCTACTGTCGATAGAGAAATAACTGAAGAAAATCTTAATGAAACAACAAACCCTAGCGAAGCTAGGGTTGCTTCTTCCGAGAGGTATGAACAGGAGGAGGAAAATATTGAATCAATACCTCAATTTGGAACCCCGCAGGAAATTGCAGAGTCATTTGAGAAGATGATTCCTGAGGAATCTATCCAAGAGCATGAGAGCATGGAAGAAGAACCCCAAGAAGAAGAGCCAAGAGAAGATTTCACTGAAGGGACGGCTCAAAACCCTGTCGGGCAGATGGGTTCGAATGAACAAGTCGTTGTTCCTTTGAGAAAGAAGAAGAAAAAAACTGAGGTTGAGAAGCTTCACGGGGAAAGGATGAAACTTCATAAACTGATAGAACAGATCAGGCAAACGATTAGGATTCTAAGAATGAAATAGACACCTAAGCGAGCCCCTAAAAGAAGAAACATTGCTGTTAAGAGAAGATCAAAAAGGAGAAGGGTAACCACTAATAGGAACCCTCAAGTAGAAGAAGAAACCATGCCTGAACCTAACTATGAGGATGTGGAGCAGCAAACGGCTATTCCAACACCAGCTGTTCCAGAGGAACCTGCTCTAAACGAAAATACCCAATCTAGCAGTCAGCACACCTTCAGTGATCCAACATTAGTTAGATTGCAAGAAGAATTGACATAGGCCCGAATCGAAAGACAAAAATTGGAAGAAGATATTGTCCTAAGAAAGAAATATCAAGAAATGCAGCAACAGATGAAAATTATTCATGAGGCAGAAGCTGAAGCTCATGAAAAACGTTGAGAGGTAGAGATAAAAGCTGATAAGGTAAGCAACCAATTAAAATTAGCACGAAATCAGATCGACACTCTCTGCTCCTTATATACTGATGTCTTAGCCTGTAGGTGCCCTGCCAAAAACTATGCTTTATTTCTGTTAGAAAGATATTTGCAATTAAAAATCAAGGCAGTTAGGGCTGGCAAATCAATAGAGCTAAGAACTATAAACGACCTGATATCATGCTGCAAGCTTTATGGGGACAAAGTACAACGCCTGTTATGTGAGTTTTATCTGCATAATCTAATACTTGAAAATGACTGTGAATCAAACCCTACCCCTTTCATTGGAGAAGTATAGTTTCAGGCATTCATTTCTTTTGCCATAAATCAATTAAAATGGCTTAAAGCCTACAATGCCTTTCAAAGGCAAGAAAACGAATTGGATCTATGGGTCAGAAGTGAACCTCAGGACCCACGTCAATTATTGGCTAGACAGAAAAGTATAATGATAAGGAAAGGCGTTACCCAAACTCTAGGGCCTATTCATAAGTCAATCATTCTGAAAGGAAAAAACTATTTTTCATTTATTAGGGACCAAGCTTATGTAGCAGCCAAGGTCCGGTGGAGAACCTCGAATCAAAACATACAAAATAGGGAGCCATTTAATTATAGGAATTTTGGGCTAGCTACAGACCGTTTCATTGCCTATAGCCATCTTGTTTTAAAAGAAGGACCATTCTGGTTAGGATGTAGGTTCCACAGCCCCATTATTTGGTATCCTGCCTTGGATTACAAAGCTATTTATGAGCTTCCCAAGGGGCAGACAGAACATATTCTAGAAGAGTTAGCTGCACACCATGGTTTTAGGCCTTTCAATGATAAACATTCCCAAGCTTACTCTTTGACTGCTCTCCATGTGAACTATAGTTTTCATGAGGGCATGAAAAAGGTTAAGTTGGGGGGTATGTTGGGCAGTGAAAGAGGTATGAAATTCTTATGTATTTGTTCATTCTTTTACCATATATATAATTCTGTTTGCCTTGGAAAGGTAATTTACCATAAGAATTGCAATTAAATTGGAAAGATTTATGTTTAGCCTAAAAGATGACTAAAGGTTGTTTTTATTGGCAAAACAGGAATACGAAGAGGTGAGCAGCTGTATCAAAGGTGTGGCTGAAGACAATCTGACTCCTACTCCATTCGTGAAGAACCATATCCAGCTGAAGCCAAGAAGATCTTAACGAATCGCACGAAAGGGACAGGGGACAACTCAGCCTTAAACAGAGTCAACAGAACAATGATAAAACAAGGAAGGAGCGAATCCCTCAGGATCGGAAGATGCTGAGGGATCGCTGTGCAAATTTATCATATTTCTTGGTTTGTCCGTCTAAGGATCAAATATAAAGGCAATGATATTTATTGACCGGGGATGGAATGGTTATTGTGTAAAAGACGTTTTCATTAAAAGACTTTCATATTTCCTTTGCAATCGAATGTTTATCAACTCTCTGTCGTAAGAGAACGTGGTCTGTAATGTCTTTTGGATTAATATAAAAACACAGGTTTCATCTGCTCTTCAGAATTCTGAGTTAAGCCCAGCGGTATTTCACTGGTGCTAAGGGCCAGGCTCTGGTGGATTACTATGTTGTTGTATTATTAATCTTTATTTGTTGATGCGTGAAGTGTGTTTCGTATTTATTTCATTTACAGAGTTATTTCATTGATTGTTAAAGCAAGTGCTGAACCATTGCTGTTTCATTCTTTACCGCAATTACATTTAACAATCAATTATCTTGTTATTATCTTTTGGCTTTGTTGTTCCATAATTACAGTAAGTCGTTGTTCCATTTATCTATGGTTTGTGATTGGATTACGATTAACTGTCGACAGGCTTGAGTGTGACGACTTAGTTATTTGAATTACATTTGCAATTGCTGTTCATTTTATGCTGCTGTTCCTTTTATGGATTTCATTTCCTTTCGGTTGTTTCACTTGATTTAAGATCTCCAAACTGTAGATGATAGAGATATTCGCTCCAAGTCCCCAGATTTGGTCATCTTACATCGATTTATAGGGGAAAGAGTTACTGCTACTGCATCCCTGATCGATGTTCAACAAGACTACTGTAGTTTAGCTTTTACATTCCTGTCATCGTAATTAGGTTTCCTTTCCAAGCATTTATTACTTTTGTATTTCTGTGCTACATCCTCACAAGCATTGCTCTTAGATAATTGCAGCCTCAGATAGAGTACACTCTTGAGATAAAAAGATGCTCCCGGATTGATGATTAATGTAGGCTAATTAGGTGTTTAAAAGATACCTTTTTATGGTCCAACACTACACTCCTAGAGACAGTGATGTCACTTCTTTCTAGCATTTTATGCAGTTGTTGCATCTCTTGTATTTCATGTGTTAATGTTTGGAGGTTGATTCCTACTGCATGAGGGGTTTATTCATCATGATATTTTTGTATATTGTTGCTGATACATTAATTTACTTGATGGCTATAATATATTTCATCTTATGTTGCATTCAGATTTGCAGATTTTAATGGTTGTGTTCATGTATTGTTGTAAGCTCTCTCTTTCAGCATTCTTTACGGGATCTAGTTTGGGGAGATCTGAATAACCCCACTAGAGTCATTTCTTTGGGCTCAAATTCTGGAAGAGAAGTGCTTAGTGAGTAAACAAGGGGATCCAAGCCCCCTTTCAACTTATTTTCACACTTCTTTCCTTATATAGTGTCCTTGAGAACCAAATAGCAGAAATTCCCAAAAAAGGAACATTACAGTGGTATCGGAGCATGATATTTGGATCAGCCTGTGGCTTCAAGCCAAAGTGCTGACTCCCTGAAGGAGGAATATTTTAAGCTCTATAGATAGAGTCTATAGATGGCCAGGTAGCCTCTGGATCTCATCCTTTTTTAAAGCGTGACATATCTAGTAAATGCCCCTGCAGTCAATCTCTGGAATAGAATTTTGATATTCCTGAAAAGGGAACTTTACAACTGTGTAGCCCAAGATAAAATTCCATTAGAAGGAGAAGCTCCTCATTTAGAAGAGGAGATGTACAGAGAAAACAGAAAAAGAGGAATGACGGAAGAGGAAGTCTCCCTTCTTCTTTACCAGACCCTAGAGGGTATCATTGAAGATCTTGAAGAGATAGAAAGGCAAAATTGGAGGGATTTTCTGAGAGGTTTTGTGGATGAAGCAAGCCCTATTTGTGACCAAGTTAGGTGTGATCATTCAGACACACATGCAGATCCACAGTGCAGTTCATTTCCAACTTGCACTGCCGGAAGGATGGAGGAAGAAGATGAGGCCATTGGAGGAGCAACACTGCAACTCAAAGGTATGGCACATGGTTTGTGGTCCAAAAATTATATTTCATGTTATCATGCAAATTTAGAGTCATATGATGGATTCACTAAAGGGTTGATGAGAAAATTTGATGAAAATCACAGTGAATCTCTATGTATCAAAACATCAAACACTTTTCATGCTTTGGAGGAAACCATGAGACAAACTCCATTCCATATTTTCGAAAGGGATGAAAATGTGTATGATGGCTTGCTAAAGTAAATATCCCTATTGTGTGAAGGGCCCTCTTCCATTTGTAAAGTCATGGAGGTACTTCCTTCAAGAGATAACCAAGATCTAGGGTCACTCCTTGATGATGAGGTCATCTCAATTATTGATGGGGAGGATGAGCATATGAGATCTGACAGCACTGTCCCATTGGGAGAAGATCCATCACCATGTGAAGGTGAAAGAGGAACCATTGTTCCTAATAGAGGAGCCCTTGTGTCTTTTCAAGGAGTTCCAAGTATTTTTACATGTGGGAACCATATCACAATTCCAGAGTCATATGTAGCAGCTATTGGGGATTGTGAAAGGGAGGAGGAAGAGAAGGATCAGCATCAAAGGTTGATACACCCATATCTATTCCAGAGAATCTTTGCACAAGAGAAGGATATTGTACAACGCAGTGAAGAGAGGGAAAAATCAATCCTCTTATACATACATTCCACTTCTGAACTTGATGTCTCACTATGTGGAGGCATTCCACCTGGAAGGCCACCTGATCTAGAGTTGATGAGGGGCATCTTGTCAATTGGTTCACCACTCTTGGATTCTAGAGAGGTGAAGACATTGGAGGATTCCAACATAGTGCAGAGATTTTGGGATAAACCCAAGGAGGAGGGAGACATTCTCTCATTTTTAGTATCACCCACTCTCATCAGTTATATTGTGCTGACAGAATTTGTTGTAGGGATGGAGGATTGCATCTTCGTGATGTAGGTTGACTACCCCACAGATTTGGAGAGGAAGAGAATACTTCCTTTGAGGGAGGACTCTTTCACACATGGGAGTAGATGGAGGTTACTCATGCTTACATTGACCAGGATTGGGAGATTCCTTTTGGATGACAACTTCTCATGGGAGGCTAACTTCCCAAGATCACCATTACTATTTGAGCATGAGAAGTTGCATGATGGGCATGGTAGCATTTTGGAGGATGAATTTGGCATGGGGGATTTCAAAGTAGTAGGTAGCAGCATGAGGGGAGCATCACATTGCAGATTACCAACACTGTCTATGTGGAGGATTGATCCAGGTTGGAGGACTCAGCTCTTGGTAGAGTACTTCGAGGATCTAGATGCATGAATGACTCTTGATGACCTCCACAGAGATGAAAAATACATTATTGATGTGATGGTCATCTATACTGATGGTAGGATCTTCTTGACTAGAGATTCTAGTCTCAAGGAGAAATTATTGCATGCAGCACATGAGTACCTTCTAGCTATGCACTTGGATGCATATTTTTCTTTGCTAGAGGAGTTCATTTGGAAGGGAATTTAGCATGATATATATCATCATATGGATATATGCATAGCCCGAATGATTTTGGAGAGGTTGGAACAACCATTTCCCTACTCATTGGAGGTGAGGGAGAGCATTCAGATGAGCCATTTCAGCTCAAGGACCAGAGTACATGGTAAATAAGGTATATGTTTTCATTTTGGTTTACCTTTATTTAATTTATATGAGTAGCTTGATGAGCTAAGGATGATAACACCTCCTTATGCTCCTTATTATGATGTACTTGTGGCTCATTGCAGCAATGGGAGTGGATATTTTCATGATGGTTTGTGGGGGAAGCCACATGCTTCTTGGTGTGCACCATTGGCACCAATTTGTATTTGCATGTTTCCATCTTATGAAATGTTTGTGGAAGAAAACAAGTGGCTGGAAAATCACTTGTTGTTTTTAGTTTTTATGCAGGTAAGAGGTGCACTGCGTTGGTCCCATGAGTGGAGCAGTGACCCACTCTCTAGTTTTCTTATGACAACTTGTTTTCATTGCATGTTGCCTCCTTGTATTGCTGATGTTTATACATTCACAAGGAGCACTATTGTGAGAGTTTTGTATATTTTTGGATAGCCCATTGGAAGCATTACTCTCCCCATTGTACATACTTTATATTGTAGGAGACACCATGGGCAAACCCTGATTGCCACATTGCTACATTTCTCTTCTTGTGGGAAAAACCACTTGGAGAATTTGAGGGGGCATTTCATGGCTAATTTTCTTGATGGGGAATCTTGGGCCATTCTTGGAGGCCATACATTCTCAGCCCAAGGACAGAGGCAGCCCCATATGTACCACAAATGGAGGGAGAAATTCCTTGGGAATCAAAAGCCCAACTCTCCATTCAAGCCTAACACATTGCATATACCATTGGTTGAGATTTCTATCTGGATGATAGCATGGATGAGAGGATCATATTTGGGGATAAATTTTTCCCATGCATGTCATCACTCCTACCTTGAGGAGGCCATATCATAGCAAGAAGGCTTCCACCTACACCTTCTATCTTTTCATCATGTACACCATTCTGGTTTGCATACTTGAGAGGGAGCATTGGAGGACAGATTTGTTGTAGGATATTTTGAGCAATGGTGGAGATCGTTGATGAGGAGGCCACAAGAGAAAAGGGGGAGGAATTTTTTTCTCTCTATGCAGTTGCTTGAGGACAAGCAACATTTGGGAGGGGAGGATTGTAATGTTCCAAATTTTTAGCCTCAAGCTAAAAGGAACATTATAGTTAGCATATTTTTATTTTGTTGAATAAAATGGGTAAGGAGAAAACTTAACCCCTTTTGATGGAGAAATAACACTCCTTGTGTGAAAGGAGGAATAATAAAGCAGCTGGATTGAGCACCACATGGTGTGAACAGGATTGGATCATGCTTGATCTAGTCATTTTAACCAAGTCAACTAAAATTGTCTAGATACATTGAACCTACTTGGACATCGCAGTTTTAGTGGAGGCTCCACTTGCATGAGCTAGAGGCAAGTGTGAATGGGACCCATGGTGAGGAGAGTTTATTTTCTTTATAAGGAGGAGATGGCAGCCCATTTTCATTATGCATTATCTTATTATTTTCATTGGGTCTGCAAAGACTTGCATCCCTAGGCTGTTTAGCAGGGTTGTAGTGTTCTTGAACCCAAGGGTGTTCCCGATCAGGAATACCTACCTCATCCTCAAGGAAGGATAGGTTTTGAGATTCATTTCCTCATTTTGGAATTTGGCCAAGCTTTTCTCTGTATCTACAACATTATTTTGTTGGGAAAAAAACGTTGTGTTGCTGGGAGCAGCAATAGAGGAACTCTCAGAGTCATTCTTAGCTTGTTCTTCAGTGGAGTTCTTGCATATTCTTTGGAGTAGAAGAGGAGACTCCCAGGCTTCATTTCAGATATTTGGCACCAGGCAAATCACTCACAATCTCTCACAGTGCAGTCTTGGGCATAAAATCTGTTATTTCATGCAAGCAGTTGCTAGGAGGACCATTTGAGCTCATCAAGAAGAGTGTTTCTGAGTAGAGGGATCAGCCTTTTTCTTAGATACACCATCAGAGGAGGGAAACATTATTTCTGATCTGCTACAACCTCATTTTATATTTTGATTCAGTTGCAGTGACAAGTCAGATTGTCACATTGTATATTCTCTGACATTTCTAGCAATCTCTTCTAGATTGGCTAGAAATATTGTATTGGAGCCCATTCTTCTTTTCTTGGGAATTGATTTGTATATTTCAGTCATATTTCATGTATTCACATCTATAGTAGCATCTACACTCCTAGAGACAACGCTTTCACTGCTTTCCGGCATTTTATGCAGTTGTTGCATCTCTTGGATTTCATGTTTTAATCTTTGGAGGTTGATTCCTATTGCATGAGGGGTTTATTCCTCGTGATATTTTTGTATATTGTTTCTGTACATTAATTTAAATAATCGTTGTGATATATTTCATCTTCTATTGCATTCATATTTGCATAGCTTAATGGTTGTGTTCATGTACTGTTGTAAGCTCTCTCTTTGAGCATTCTTTGTGGGATCTAGTTTGGGGAGATCTAAATAACCCCACTAGAGTCATTTCTTTGGGCTCAACTTCTGGAAGAGAAGTGTTTAGTGAGTCAAAAATGGGATCCAAGCCCCCTTTCAGCTTATTTTTACACTGATTTCCTTATACAGCGTCCTTGAGGACCAAATAGTAGAAATTCCTGAAAAGAGAACATTACACATGAGGAGAGCTTCACATGTCAGATCACCATCAATGTCTCTTGGGAGGATTGATCCTTATTGGAGATCTCAGTTCTTAGTAGAGTAATCCAAGGATCTTGGTGCATGCATGATTCTCGATGACCCGGATAGAGATGATGATTATATGGTGGATAATGTGGTCATCTATTCACATGGTAGAGTCTTCTTGACTAGAGCTTCTAGTCTCAAGGAGAAGTTGCTAATTGCAACACATGAGGACTTATATTCTATGCACTTTGATGCATATGTCAATTTGATGGAGGAGTTCACTTGGGAGGGCATCCAGCATGACATATATCAGAATATGGATAGATGCATAGCCCAGATGGTAATGAAGAGGAGGTCACAACCACTTCCCTACTCTTCGGAGGTGAGGGAGAATTTCCAGTTGAACCATTTCAGCTCAAGATCTCAAGTAGATGATGGAGGAGGTATAATTTCACATTTTTTATTGTACTTCTTTCCCTTGTTTGAGCAGCATGATGTATCAATAAGAATTATCTCTTCTTTCATATTGTATGATGATGTACTTGCAGCTACTTGTAGTATTGACTTTGGCTATCCTTTTGGTGGTTTGTTGGGGAAGCCACATGATTCTTGGTGTGCACCATTGACACCATATTGTAACTTCATGTTTTCATATTATGATATGACTGTGGCAGCAAACAAGTGGTTGGTAAAGCACTTGTTATTTCTTATTTTGATGCAAGCAAAGGATGCATTGCGTTGGTTCCATGAGTGGAACTATGATTCACTCTTTGGTTGTCATTTGACAACTTGTTCTCATTATACTTTACTTCCATATATTACTGATATGTTTATGTTCATGGGGAGGTTTGTTTGGAGAGTGGGCTTGAGATTGAGGATGCCCATTGGGAGCATGATCCTCTGCACTTTACATGTTGTACATTCCAGGAGGAGCCATGGGCAAACCATGATTGCCACATCACATTTTTTCCTTCTTCTGGGAGGAACCACTTGAAGAACTTGAGGAGGAACTTCATGGATCATGTGAAGATGGAGGAGATACATAACTCTTTGGAAGAGTTAGCACAACCACCTATTTTCTCTTTGAGTATGAGAGGAGACTCATCTATGAGCCACTCCATTTGCATGAGCAAGACCTATGGTAAGGGTATTGTTTTTTTGCATAATGAATTGTATAATGTATCCATGCATCCCTTAACCATACATGTACATGATGTTTCTCCAATGAGGAGCATTCTTTTTTCTAGACCTCATGGTCTACTTGAGGCCATGAGAAGTGATGGTAACCACTCCCTAGGAGGACTTGGGGAGGAGATGTATTTTGGAGAGCATGATCACTTTGAACCATACATCATTCACTTTCTCCAAACATATGAGGAGAGTGGGACATCAAGAAAGTGGTTGAGAAACCACACTTTTTGTCACACTCTTTTTCAATTTAGGGCCAAACTGCGTTGGTTACACTTGAGGGACCATTGTCCTTCTCCCTTGCTACACATGGCAGCAAGCATGATTCTTATTATGGTTCCTTATGTTGTTGCTGTAATTATATTTGTTGAGAGCATGATTGAGGGAATGGCACATTGGTTGGATGTGTCCCTTGGCAGAGAGATCTCCCACATTGTTTGCATTGCATGTTCTAATGGGAGCATGAGAGAGTATGTGGCCACTACAGCAAAAAATTTGTTTTCATTTGAGGTGAGCCATATAATTGATTGGATGCCATATGATGGTGACTTCCAACTCATCACATATGAGATGATTTGGGCCAACATGTTTCATAACGTTGGAGAAGAGATCTCTGGGGTCCTAGTCTTCATCTTTCCACTTGAGGGAAATATTATTGTAGCCCAAGATCAGCATATACTCTACACTTATCATAAGTGGAGAGGAGGACAGCGTGGGATAGGCCTTCTTGCCTATCATGTTCATTTATTCAGCCCACCTACATTTCAGGAGCCAAAGGTGGAGGAGATTCTTCATGATTTGCCATGTTGGAGGGTGACTCACTTCATTTGGATGATAGCATGGGTGAGGGAGGAAATCATTCACCATGTTGGTCATCACTCCTACTTTGTGGAGGCCATGAGACAACAAGCAGATTCTCTTGATGCAGTGATGGAGGCTATTGATGGGAGGCCACATGAGGAGGAGGGGAGAAATTTTTCTCTTCCTATACATTTTCTTGAGGACAAGCAAATATTTTGGAGGGGAGGACTGTAATGTTCCAAAATTTTAGCCTCAAATCTAAATGGAACATTAGAGTTAGCAACAGCTTTAGTCAGTGAATAAATGGGTATAAAAGCGCATAAGTCTCCTAAGGAGGATAAAAACACTCCAAGTGTGAAAGGGGACACTCTTTCTAGCTTAATAAAACACCTCCATGTGTGAACAGGGATAAAATCAAGTTGATTCATTCCACTTTGACTAAGTCAATAGCGCAGTTGTGGAGGAGGAGGAATCCAAGAAGTAATAACGCAGTTTTGGAGGGAGATGTATCTTTGGATAGAGATGACCTAATTGAGTGGGGCCAAGGGAAATAAAACTCATGTTTTATTTAAGGAAGAGGATTCCAACATTATTCTTCATGTTTTAGATTGTTATTTTTTTTGCTAAGACATTTTGCTTCCTTTGCTGCTTAGTAGGGTTGCAGTGTTGTTCAGCATTGGGTGTTCCCGAGCGGGAATCCCACCTCTCTCCTTGAGGAGCATCATTAGGAGAGCTTGCATTCATCATTCCACATCAGGTTTTCAGGCCAAGCTTCAGCCTACTTCATCAGCACAATTTTTCTGGAGATTGCGCAGTGTTGCTAGGTGTAGCAGTGGAAGGGATTGGAATCTCGCTTTCTGAGCTAGTTTCTCCTTGGAGGGAGATTTACTTCACTTGAGGGACCTGTTTGGAGAGATCTATAGCCTATTTCAGATCTGTGGTATCAGACCACACATTTCCTCTACATTCTTAGCATTGTTTCAGCTAGGGAATGCGTTATTTTGGAGGCAGTATTCAACAGGTGGTCTAGTGGCTCCGTTGCAGTGTTTCCTTGTGATGAAGAGGTCCAACCTTCCATGGGAGGAAGCCCTTGAGGGATCTACATTATATCAGTCATATTTCAGCCTTCTACACTCTTATTCTTCAGTGTTTCAGTGATTATTTAGCAATTTTTTGAATATCACATTTTGTATGCAGAGTGTTTGACAAGAAACCCTTGCCGGGTTCTCTTGTATTTGGTATAAGGAGACTAGATCTCAATTCCTAAGCTTATTTATCTAATATATGATCAGATCTATTGGTTTCCTTAATTACTAAGTTAAAACCCTCATAATAATACGCAGTCACTTTTATGCAGAATTACTTGTGTTGCAGTGTTTGGGGTTTTTGGTCATTTTCAGCTACACTAGTGTGGGAGGTCTATTTAACCCACCTAGTTTGATTTGTTTCAGCTCTATTCTTGGATTTATATTTTATATTTACTAATATATAGGATCCAAGAGTCCATTTCACTATTTTTGTTGTGTAACCAACTCCAAAAATAGAAGAAAAGAGATATCAACGCCTTAGAAATGAGCCACTTCGAGGGGGCAACCTCCAATACATTACATAAATGAAAAATTCTTGGATGATACAATTTACAAAACCTCCTTTCTATATATAGGAGTCCATGGGGCCATAATGTAATCCTAGTGGGCCACAATGCAATCCTAGCCGACCTAACAATAATAATTTAAGGGCACAATAATAACAAAATGGGGGTTACAAGGGTACAATAATAACAATAAGGGGGTTACACTAACAACAATAAGGGACTATACTAGTAATATAGGGACCTAACATGCCCCTCTCCTTCAAAAAAGTGTTTTTCTCAACGCTTGAGTAGCTCTGGGTGCTTTTGTATAAAATTCTCATCCTCCCATGTAGAATCTTCAGTGGGTAAGTTCTTCCACTTGATGAGATACTTTGAAATTGATCGATTCCGTAGCTATCGAGTTCTTGTTTCCATGACCGCTTCAGGTTCCAATATGATTTTTCCTTCCTCATCAAGTTCTGGCAATATTGTTTGAACTGGAAGATTTTCACCTATAACCTTTTTTAAGCATGAAACATGGAAAACTGGATGTACTCGCGAAGAAGCAGGAAGCTCCAATTTGTATGCCACAGAACCAATCTTTTGCAACACCTTGTAAGGACCATAGTACTTTGGTGATAATTTATTATCCTTCTTAGCTTGCTTGAGGGACATTTGTTTGTATGGTTGCAACCGTAAAAATACCCAATCTCCTACATCAAAACTTCTCTCGCTGCGATGTTGATCTGCCTGTTGTTTCATTCGATTTTGTGCCAAATTCAGGTTATCCTTTAAGAGTTGGAGAACTTCTTGCTGATGCTCGATGTGATCTTCCACTGCTTGAACCTTCTAATTTTCTCTTAAATATGATGTGATGGATGGTGGATGATATCCATAAAGTGCCATAAATGGGGTCATTTTTGCTGCAGTATGGAAGGAAGTGTTATACCACCATTCAGCGAGAGGTAACCACTTGACCCATTGTGTTTGTTTATGAGATACAAAACAACGAAGATATCCTTCCAAACATTTATTTACTATCTCAGTTTGACCATCAGATTGAGGATGATAAGATGAGCTATGAGCTAATTGAGTACTCAAACAAGAAAATAACTCCGTTCAAAAATTTCCCGTAAAAATGGGATCTCTATCGCTCACAATAACCCTTGGGCTTCCATGTAGCTTTTGAATTCTGTCCACAAATGTAGTAGCAACTGTACTTGCTTTAAATGGATGAGATAATGCACAAAAGTGCGCATACTTGGTAAGTCTATCAACTACCACCATGATGACACTCTTTCCTTCAGACTTAGGTAAACCTGTGATAAAATCCATTGAAATCTCCTCCCAACGTTGACTTCGAATGGATAAAGGTTGTAGAAGTCCCGGGGTCTTAATTATTTCCACTTTATTCTGCTGGCAAACCAAACATTCCGCCACAAAATTTTGAATATCAGATTTAAGGCCATCCCAAAAAAATTCTTTCTTCACCCTCTGGTAAGTTTTTAAAAATCCTGAGTGTCCTCCTAAAGAAGTGTGCAATTCCATAAGAATATTTTGTTTTAGTGGGAATTCTTGCAAAGATATAAGCGATCTTTGTACCATAAGGAATCATTTTTCCAACTAAATGTATCATATGTACTAGGATCTTGCTGCAACTTTTGAATGAGTGTCCATACATCTTTTTCCTTCTTCCATTCATCTCTTGCTTCAATTATCCAATCTGGTTGGATAATAGAAATGGCACAAAGCAATGCTTCCACCTCTTCATTCTTTCTTGAGAGTGCATCTACAACAACATTAAGCTTTCCTTTTTTGTAGATTATTTCAAAGTCATAACCCAACATCTTTGTGACCCATTTTTGCTGCTCTTCTGAAGATAGTCTTTGTTCCAAAAGTGTTTAAGACTATCATGATCAGTTTTTACCTTGAAGTGTCTTCCCATTAGGTAAGTTCGCCATTTCTTTAGTGCATGTAGTATTGCTAACATTTCCTTCTCATAAATAGGTTTCTGTAAATACTTTCAGCACAGTTTACTATTTTTAGCATTTTTTCGGGTCCTAAACTTCCGGAGCCGTTTTGAGGCCCTAAACGACGTTTTTTGGGAAAACGAAGAGAAACATGGGTCCATGGATCGATGTTTCTCATTCCAAATTTGTATTTCTCAGATAGATATTTCTAACGAGGCATGGTACGCGTCAAACGGAGATCGTATGCCAAAGTTACGCCCATGGGAAGTTGAAACACAAATTTACCTAAACGGGGCCCATAGTTTTGGCGCTTCATCTCCTAGGGTTAGGGTTTTGGATGTTTAGGATTTTCCATTGTTTCTAAATAATAAATAGGCCCTCGAGCCTCATTTTAACTCAGTTCAGAGGCCTGTAGCCACCACATCTCTTCTCGGATATAGCTACCGCCCTAGCTAGTTTTATTTCCATTAAATACCGTAGCAAATTTCGGTTCTTTGATATTAATGAAATGAAGTGTTATTTCCAGCGCATCTCTATATTTATGGTTATATGTTTTGATACAGTGCATTCGCATAAATCCGGATCGAGTGGTATGAGAGGGAATTCTGTTTTTTTCTCGATCCTTCTGTGCATGTCCCCAACGAGGTCGGGGTATAAGGAGCTAGGGCTCGATTTGGTGGAACCTTTGCAAGATCAGCCTCGCAAACCTCGACGGACGCCCATGGGGGACGAAAAGAAAGATGAGGGAGCAGGAGATCCTATCAAAATATTGCTCGAGGAGGCCCTCGAAAGACAAAGGAACGTGATGATGGATAACTTTGCTCAGATCCTTCAACGGCTACCCACCGGCGGTGCATCTGCGTCCAGCAGCCACTCTGGAGGCGCGACTCCTTTTAAGGTACAAGTAAATTTTGACATTCCCATATTTGAGGGTCAAATAGACGCAGATGCCATAGATAGATGGTTGAATATGTTAGAAGGATATTTCTCGGTTCATGACTTTTCAGACCGGGAGAAGATTATTTTTGCACTCCTCAAAGCTACCCCCCATGTTAAGGACTGGTGGGAAACCTACTGTGAGAACAAGGACCAGACAGAACCCTCTCTATTCTTGGCCGTACCAACTTGGAATTCTTTCCGAGACGCCGTCAAGGAACAGTACTATCCCGTGGGGAGCTATGAGGACAAGTACATACAATGGACCACGCTGCGACAACAAAGGGATCAAGATGTGCACGAGCTGACAAATCTGTTCCATACCCTGCGCACAAAGTTGGGTATCAAAGATTCAGAGAAACATTTGGTGCTAAAGTATCGCAGTTGTCTGCACAGATACATTCAGGAGGAAATGGAGTTCCTCGACATCTCCTCGCTTGGTACGGCATACCGGTATGCTGCCAAGATTGAGCAGAAATTCAAACAGAAGAAGCGAGACTTTGGATCTACGAATCAAAAGCAAGGAAAGGTGCTTCCAAACCGCAGAACAAAGGACAGAGCCAAGGCATGGCGGCTAAAGACAACCCATCAAAGCCACAAGAAAAGAACAACACCGTAAAGCCAAAGAAGGACACGGGAAAGTGGTGTGAGTTCCATAAGAGCTCCACTCACAACACAAGTGAGTGTCGGGCCAAGCAGTCGCTAGTGGCCAAGATGAGGGCTTCTGAGTCAGATGCATGCTCTGACTCCGAATCAGAACCTGAAAAGGTGAATGAAAAAGGGAAACAGATTATTGATGCGGAGCCCAATGCCACTGGTGCCACTACAAAGATCCAAAAGGAGGAACCGGAAGATCCAGAGGAGGAGGAACGTCTCTTCCACTCCCAGATGTGGGTAAAGGGCTCCCCGGTACAGTTCATTGTCGACAATGGGAGCCAAAAGAACCTCATTTCAGCAGACGCCATGAAGCGGTTGGGCTTGCCGACCACAGCTCACCCACATCCATACACCATCGGGTGGCTTCACCAAGGAAGAGATCTCCGCGTCAGCCGGCAGTGTCGCCTTCCCTATAGCATCAAGCCCTTCACGGATGAGGTACTATGTGACGTTGCTCCTATTGATGTTTCTGATGTATTATTGGGACAACCATACTTGTGGAAGCATCATGCTGTGTATGAGTCTCGACCTCGTGCTGTTATTGTTACTTTGGGAAATAAGTTGTACAGGATACCAGAGGTACCACCTCCTGTTGCTATCTCTTTGGTTACTGCAAAACAATGCAGTAAGCTCATTTCCCAAACCAGGAAATTCGTTTTCCTGATGATCCGCCCCCAGGGCAAGAAGAAGACTGTGGCCACATCCTCCAGACAGGGCTCCTCTGCACAACAACAACAAATGGATAAGGTTGTGGAGGAGTACGGAGACATATTCACCTCACCCACAGGGTTTCCTCTGCACTGTCAGGTCAAGCACCCGATTGATCTGACCCCCGGTGCGCCGCTACCTAATGGACCGATCTATCGGCGCTCTGTTCTGGAGAATGATGAAATCAAGAGGCAGATTCAAGAGCTGTTGCAGAAAGGTCACATCAGACCAAGTTCATCGCCCTGTGGGAGCCGATCGTGTTGGTACAGAAGAAGGATGGGACGTGGAGACTCTGTATTGACTATCGGGCGCTGAACAAGATCACTGTCCGGAATAGGTACCCAATCCCACGGATTGATGACCTTCTGGACCAACTCAAAGGTGCAAAATATTTCAGCAAGATCGACCTGAAGTCTGGGTATCACCAGGTACCGATTGAACCCTACGATGTGTGGAAGACTGCCTTCAAAGCCAAGGAAGGCCTTTTCGAATGGCTGGTCATGCCTTTCGGGTTGACGAATGCTCCCGCCACCTTCATGAGGATGATGGATGACATCTTGCGGCCATTCACCAGCTCATTTGTAGTGGTGTACTTGGATGATATTCTGATCTTCAGCCAGACTTGGGAAGAGCACCTTCACCACATCCGACAAGTCCTCCAAACACTGCGGCAACACAAGTTGTGTGCCAATTTGGAGAAGTGCACGTTTGGCATGACCCAGGTTCAATATCCGGGATACATTATTGATGAAAGGGGGGTGCATGTGGATCCAGCCAAGATCCAAGTCATTCGGGATTGGCCAGCCCCGACTACTATAACAGAGCTTCGCAGCTTTCTGGGTCTTGCTAATTTCTACCGTAGATTCGTGGTGGGATTCTCTCATATCACTTGGCCCTTGAGTCAAGTCACCAAAGGAGGAGCGAGAGCAAAATTCTTTTGGTCGGAACCTCAACAGAAGGCGTTCAAAGAATTGAAAAATCGCATCTGTTCTGCCCCAGTGCTCACCTTACCAGACTTGCAGCAGCCATTTGAGATCGAGACAGATGCCTCTGACTATGCTATTGGGGCAGTTCTTACTCAACAGGGACATCCAGTGGCATATCACAGTGAGACATTGTCTGAGACAGTTCGCAAGTATCCCACCTATGACAAAGAAACGTATTCCATTGTGCAAGCCTGTCGACAATGGAAACATTACATTTTGGGGAAGGAAACAATCATCCACACAGACCACCGGCCCCTGCAGTTCATACAGACACAAGGGAAGTTGCAGAATGATCGCCATCAGAAGTTGTCCACATATCTGCAACAGTTTCATTTGAACATCAAGTACAAGAAGGGTAGCACCAATAATGTTGCAGACTGCCTCAGCCGACCACCGATCGTGGCGCTCACCACCGTGCTCAACTCTTGTGGGCACGAGACTTCTGATTGGCCGCTTCTCTATGAGAGTGACCCGGAATTCGGCCACACTTACAAGGCACTCTTGGGGGGTACGCAAGTTCCAAATTTTCACCTCCAAGATGCACTTTTATGTCACCTGGGACACCTTTGTGTTCCTTCAAGCGAGCGTGCCAAGATGATATGGGAAGCACACTACGGTCGAGTCGCTGGGCATTTCGGGGTCGAGAAAACAGTAGCAATACTACAGAAGTATTTCTATTGGCCAAACCTTCGAAAGGATGTCGAGAAGCACATCAGATCCTGCACTGCTTGTGCCATTGCCAAACCAACCATCAAGAAGCAAGGCCTATATACTCCTCTACCTACCCCTAGTCGACCTTGGGAATCCATCTCCATGGATTACATGTCGGGCCTGCCTTCTACTAAGCGGGGAAATGACTGTGTTTTCATGGTCGTCGACAGATTCTCGAAGATGGCCATTATGGCGGCCTGCAAGAAGAATATCACAGCAGAAGCCACTGCTAAACTCTTCTTTGAACAAGTGTGGGTGCACTTTGGGATCCCACGGTCTATCATATCAGATCGGGATAGCAGGTTCCTCAGCACATTTTGGTCCAACCTCTGGTCAATGTTGGATACCAAGCTCACCAAGTCCACAGCTTTCCATCCCCAAACAGATGGCTAGACAGAGGTCGTCAACAGAATGATTGTACACATTCTGCGCATGTACAATTCAAAGCATCCTCGCACATGGGACGAGAGCCTCCCTTATGTACAACATAGTTATAATCGAGCTCTCCATAGTTCAATCGGCCATAGCCCCTTTCAGGTGGGCTTGGGATTCCGGCCACT